>CM032448.1:119917007-120004817 GCA_019049505.1 Pachyrhynchus sulphureomaculatus | reverse complement strand
TGTGTAAAAATGTTAAATTTTCTCATGATATTCATTATATAAGTTGTCGAAAAAGTACTGAGCCTTTTAAAGTCAATATTGAGGCAATTGCTTGTCATATTTTAAAAGAACTTTATTAAATCAAAACGCCATAATCCCGTCACTGTAAAAAACTAACTTAATACCATTCCGGGTGTTCTGCAGAGACCGTAACAAATAATATTCTGATGATTTAAAGTCTGGGCTATACGGTGGATGCATTAAAATTTCCCAGTCAAACTCTAGCAATTTTTGCCGAGTCATTAAAAATGTTTGTGATCTGGTATTGTCATGGTGGAAGAAGACACCCTTTTTGTTGACTTCTTCTTTATAAGTCACTGCTTCTCGACCGCAGGAGATAGGCCTCTTCATGTTTCTTCCAATTGTCTCTATCCTGTGCAAGATGGAGCCATCTACTCCCTGCTATCAACCTGATATCATCAGTCAGTCTTTTCATTGGTCTTCCGACACTTCGTCTGCTCTCCCAAGGTCGCCATTTAAGTAATTTTGTTGTTCATCTACCATCATTCGTTCTAACCATATGCCCCGCCCAATGTCACTTTAATTTTGAAACTCTTTTGATGACATGTCTAATTCTTGTTGTGCATCTGATATTCTCGCTTTTAATGTATTCTCGTAATCTAACACTTAACATCTGTCTTTCCATGTCCCCTTGAGTACGTTAGAGTCGACAAAGACTCTTTTTTGTAAGGGTAAGGTTTTCAGCCCATACGTACTTACTGGAAGTACACTTCCTTTTCTTTTTAAGGTTATGGGGATATCTCTGTTTTTTAGAACGAATCTCAGTTTTTGAAATGCAGTCCAGCTGAAATCAATTCGCCTTGGTATTTCCGCTGTTTGATTGTCCGTATCCAATCTAATTTTATGTCCCAAGTATCCACTCTTCCACTCTCTCGATCTCTTCCGTGCCGATCGTAATTCTTGTGTTTTGTGGGCTTACGAGTTTGTTTTTTGATCACTTTCTGTCAAGCTTGAATCTGTTGAGTAGTTCCAGCCAATCGCTTGCTTCAATTTTGTAAATCGCTTACAGCAGAGGGTACAATCAATTGAGCCTTTCAATTACACCAAACACACAGCATCAACTTTTTTTTGGCGTCAATCCCGGCTTTGCCATCGTTTGTGGAGCATCATCCTTTTTCGAGTACGAATTTTTTCGCACATTCTTGTCTGTCTGATCTACTTTTCATCGTTTGTGTTTAACCGCTTCCGAAATGGCTAGAATTCGTTACATTTCTTTAAAGATTCATAGATGGAAATTCGATCGAGTAAATTTTTTAACGTTAAATCATGTGACCCAAACGTTGAGCTTCTTTTTATAGCCAGCTTTCTTTGAATGGTTTAAAAAACTGTTTGGTGATGGATGTTTAGTTGCTTGGCGACGTCATGGCTACTTACATGACAGTCTTCCTCCTGCCAAAATTCTATCAGCTCTTTCTGTCACTGATCGACTGTTTTTGAGCCTTGCAAGATGTAGCGAACTTTTGCAAATATTTTCAAACCGCTCTAAATTAAGTCTGAATAAACGAATTTTAACAGTTCTTGCATGCCTACTAATGTCAAATCTCAGCTTTCAACTGGCGCTAAGTATTTTCCGATGCGACTTATATTAGCTGACATATTTGACACTAAAACTACCTAACGAGAAAAAAGTTCGATACTTTTTCGACAACTCTTTATACGAAGCGTATTAATATTATAATCAGTTTTATTAAAAACGTTTTTAAAATTACAAAATATTGAAAACAAAAACAAAAATAACGAAACCATGCTAAAACATTATAGTTAAAACTAAGTATATATACTTAGATAACAATAAAAAAAAAACAAGTAAATACAATAAATTTCATTAACCCTTCTATCAATAACCGGAATTTTCAACGTCGTTCAATAACCGGGGTACCCACAGTAGGTATTAATAGGCGTTAGGCTATTCTCCGATTTATATGATTTGATGATGCTAATACTAGAGCTCCTCGTGTCGCAAAAGACTGCTCCAATACGTGATATATGGACATTGCTGAATCTAATTTATCTCAATTGTACAGACCATCTGAAAGTTTAATTATTCATGAGCAGTTTTTTCCATATCGGGGACGAACACAATTCACGCAGTATATTCCATCAAAACCTGCGAAATATGGAATAAAGGTACGGTGGACTTGTGATTCCGAAAATGCTCATCCTCTACTTGGACAAATATACACTGGAAAAAGTGAGACTGGTCGTGAGACGAATCAAGGCGAAAAAGTTGTGAAAGATTTAGCTGAATTGTATAGAGGATCTGGCCAAAATATATCAATGGACAATTTTTTTACTACACTACCATTAGCTTAACATTTATTGTCGTGGAAATTGACATTAGTAGGTACTCTAAAAAACAAAATAACCGGTCAAGTGCAAGTTGAACTTGCACAATTAGTGTTCCGTACGTTGATTGCTTTTAAAATAAAAAAAAAAATTGTTACGGTGGTAGAAAATGATCAACGACTGCACAAAATACACCCCAAATGAATTTTCAACAAAGTTTGTTTCCAATCTTTACTGGAAACTGATGACCTTGATTTTTTTTTTTTATATACCAGATAAATTATGAAAGGTAATGCACTCGTGATAATTTTCGTTCAATCTACACCTCGTGGAGAATATTCCAGATTTTTTTCTAAATTTTTTGATCAGTGCTTTTCAAGATAAGGTGGGGGGACAGCGATTTTTCACGATTTTTGAAAAATAATATTGAGAAAAGTGTGCGCAAGTATTACAATATATATATATATATATATATATATATATTTTACTCGTGTTTTCACACAAGCTTTCATTTGACACCACAGTCGATAGCCTAGTAAAACCCTTTTTTTTTCACTTCCGATTTCACCCCCCCAAAACTAACTCCTTAAATCAAAATTTAACTTTCAAAACTACATGGCTCTGATGAGGCCATCAATTCCTATATTAGTACCAAATTTCAACTTTCTATGTCAAATAGTTTCGGAGAAAATCGGGTGTGACGGACTGACAGACAGACACCGAAGTGATCTTATAAGTGTTCCATACGGAACACTAAAAAATATATTCCCGAAGAAATAAAAGCCACTAAAGGTGGACAAGAATACTTTATTTTGGTTTCATGATCAAATAATTATATGTTCGTATGTTCCAAAAAAAATAAAGCAGTAATATTGTTAGCAACTATGCACTCAGATATGACAGTTTCTGAAGATAAGAAAAAAAACAGAAATAATTGAATATTATAATAAAACAAAAAATTGGTGTTTAAGACGATGAATCAAGTGTTAAGGAGATACACGACACAGAGATCAACAAGATGACCAGTAGCATCTTTTTATAACATCTTAGACGTTGCTGCTCTTGCATCATATAACACGTAGACAGAAAAAGTTTTTGGTCTAGCTACTTAAAAAACATTTTTTTTTTTTTGCAAAATTTGACTTCATTCATCAATTAGCGCCTAATCTAAATAAAAAAGTAGTGAAAAATTATATTAGATTTTGTTTACTGTTTGTAACGAACTTCGGATATTGCGAACCATTTTTACTGATTTTTTGGAGTTCGTTATAAGCGGACTTCACTGTGTTGCTAAAATTAATTCAAAAAACATATTAGTTAACCCAAAAAAGGTTGAAAAACGACAATCTAGCCGGAATTTTTTTTTAAATTACTAGGAAAGGAAGTTATGTTGATTGAAAACTCAAAAAGGGTACCCGGGTATCCGGTTATTCACAGAAGGGTTAAATAAAAAATGAGGCAATACTGTGAGTAAAAAATACATTCTATTAGGTAACAGCCATGCAAAAATCCTAACTGTAAGTTTTTTTTAAATTATGGTGCCTTCCGGTCAACCGACTTGGTTAACAAGAATCCTGGTTATCGTTTCATGAATGTACACTAACATTGCGGAAAAATGTGAGCGTTGTAATAATGCTCTCACATTTGTTAGCCGAAATAATAACTGGTTAAAAGTCGGTAGATTTGGTTTTTGTTCAGATATTTTTATCTACTACAGTGGCGTGCAAAAGTTTCCGGCCAGTGACATGTTGAACTCTAATTTATTAAAAAAAAAGACTAATGATTTTTAATCATTACGAGATGTGAGTATGAGAGATGGGAAACAAAATAATATAGTAAAAGAATATTATTTATGTTTGTGAATATATTTATTATTATTATTCTTATATTTATATGTGCAAAAGTTTCCGGCCACTTTGTACTACGAGAAAAATTATTAGTTCTTATGCTCTATAATAGACTTAAATTATATTTTTATGTTTATATTTTTGTAGCCATACCCTTTGCAGCGATAACAGCCGCACAACGATGTGGCATTGACTCAATTAATCGATTAATTTTATCCCATTCTTCCTTCAATGATTTGAATAATGCGGCTTTATTTGAATATGTATGCTTTCGAACTTGATGATCTAGCGTTTCCCACAAGTGTTCTATTGGGTTCAAGTCCGGTGATTGAGCTGGCCAGCTTAAAACTCTCACATTTGAAGCAGAAAACCATAGCTTGGATGTATGTTTGGTCTCATTATCCTGCTGAAATATCCAATTCTGCGGCAATGTTTCTTCAGCATATGATTACAAAGTGTTTTCTAAAATGTCCTTGTAAATATCAGCGTTCATATTTCCGTTGATCTCGATCAATGGACAAACTCTTTGTGCAGAGAACCCCCCAAACCATCACGCTTCCTCCACCGTGTTTTACAGTAGGAAGTTGGTACCGAACATTATTTCTCGTACCAATAAGACGTCATACATGTTGTCTACCATCGCTTCCAAAAAGATTAAATCTAGATTCGTCTGAGAAAGCTACTTTTTTTCCAATCTTTAATTGTCCAATTTAGGTGATCTTTGGCAAATTGTAATCGGGCCTTCTTATTCTTTTTACTGATTAATGGTTTTTTAATACTTATACGGCCAAAAAGTCCCATATCATGTAGTCTTCGTGTCACAGTACTACAACAAACATTAGCTAGGTTTTCATCCTTTAGCTCGCGTGCAATTACGGCAGCAGTTTTCTTGACATTCGCAGTTGATTTGCGTTTAATGATACGATCTACTTTTTTAGACGTTTTTCTTGGTCTTCCACTACGCGGACGATGTTTTAAACCATATCCACAACGGTATTTTACAATAATATCGTTCACGGTTGCTTTACCTATCGATAGTAATGAAGCAATCTCACGAGAAGACTTTCCTTCTTTTGAAAATTTTATTACTCTCTCACAAATTTGGATTTGTATATGCCGAGCCATGTTTATGCTCTCACGACCTTCAACGCGCTAGTATTCGTAAATACGTCTTTGAAGGTCCTACTGCGTCAATATATATTATGTGGCCGGAGACTTTTGCACAAATAAATATAAGAATAATAATAATAAATGTATTCACAAACATAAATAATATTCTTTTATTATATTATTTTGTTTCCTATATCTCATACTCATCTCATAATGATTAAAAATCATTAGTCTTTTTTTTTAATAAATTAGAGTACGAAATGTCACTGGCCGGAAACTTTTGCACGCCACTGTACATGGGGTGAAAAGTCTCGAGACTTTTCGAGAGATGGTAACACAAACAAAAAAAACCCTATGATTTTCAGTTAGTGTTAACTCTCATAAGATTCATGTAGAATTTTCATGACATTTTATCTATTAGTGTGAGAGTTAACGCTGTCTGCAGGACGTTATTTTTGATTTTTTAAACGACTGAATAAAAAGAATTTCGCAATTAAACATTGCTTTTTGATGGAAAAAAATACGGCCAGAACCCAAGAATGGCTTGAGAGAAGTGTTATGGCACATCTGCTCCGTCGAAAGCAACTATATGTCGATAGTTTAGTGAACTTAAATGCGGTCGTACAACCACCGATGATGCACCATGTTCTGAATGCACTGTGGTCCAGGAATTTGATTTTTCGTTCAAAAATTATCTACAGGTCTTAATTTCCGATTGATTTGGATAATTTTTTTTTTAAAATACTCGTAATTAAATTTGTAAAAACTCTCGCGAAACCGATATTTGAATTATAGTCAATTTTTGGTTGTTTTTCTACCATTTTTGGATAATTTTTAGTAATTTTTTAATATTTCAATGAACAAACCAAAGCAACTTATGTTTCTTGATCTACATAATCTGAAATTTGTTGTTTCAAGACCTAAAGGTCACGAGGTTAATCAACATGCGACCTTTAGGTCTTAAAGAAACAAATTTTAGATTATGTGGATCGAGAAACATAAATTGCTTTGCTTTGTTCATTCAAATATTGCTTCTTCTTCGAAAAAATTACTAAAAATTATCCAAAAATGGTAGAAAAACAACCAAAAATTGACCCTAATTCAAAAATCAGCTTCGAGGGATTTTTTGGAAAATTTAGTTGCGAATATTTAAAAAAAAATTATCCAAATCGGTTAGAAATTAAGACCTGTAGATAATTTTGAACGAAAAATTACATTCCTGGGCCACAGTGGGGACGTCCAAATAAGGCAGTTACTCCAAAAAACACAAAAAAAAAAACTCCACAATATTATTCTGAACGAAGTAAAAGTGAGAACGATAACTGACATCGTAAAGATGTTAACAGAACGCGTGAGGCATATTTTGCATGAATATTTGCATATGGAAAAGCTTACGATTTAAAATAGCAACGTGTCGAAGATTCAGAACGCTGCTGGGATGGTCTCGGCGTAATCTAAAGGAGTTCTTGGGTCGATTCGTAACAAAGGACGAAACGCGGATCCACCACTACACGCCTAGTCTAACAAACAGTCCGCAAAGTCGCTGGAACGGCATGAAGCCGACTGAAGTGTCCAAAAAAACACAAACATCAGCTGGAAAGGTTTTGGTAATTTTTTTTTTGGGATGCGCATAGAATAATACTGATCGACTATTTTGAGAAAGGAACGAACAATCACCGGACACTATAACATTACAAGAAAAAAGGTCGCATTTAGCGAAGATAAAAGTGTTGTTTCACCAAGATAACGCACAAGCTCACAATTTCATAAAATCGATGGTATTGGATCGGTTTTTGGAATTGTAAAAAAAAAATGTATTTATGGGAAAAGGGGCTAAAAGTACTGGAGAGGCCGATCCAAAACCTGAAAGAAGCCATAAGAAAAAAAAAACGTCCAAATTCATGGAAAACCAAAACTTTGCTGTTGCACGACAACAGCAGATACCAGAAGGCTCGCAACATTTCAAGCCATTACCAAAAGTTGTGGATTTACTCACTTCTTTTGATTCAAACATCTACTGAGTGTATTAGTATAGGCCGTAGTTACGTAGAAAAAATACACATTTTTTTAACTTTGCGAGTGTTCTTGCATATCTAGGTAGACAACTTTGAAATATCCCAGCACCAATTCACAAAGAAATAACATCAAAACCGCGTCGTCTGAACTAACAAATCTAAACGGCCCGGGGCTTATGTTTCGTAAACACATAGCCTTTTTAAAAACCGTAAAAAATACCGCTCTATATCGATCAGTTAACCAAGTTGAATGATGGATTCCCACATAAGATTGAACAAAAATGTTAAGACCGTTTGTTTTTTTTTTTAAATTGTCAGTATTTATAAATTTTTTGATGTAAATATTACGTTGTCGAAAAAGTATTGAGCCTTTTAAAGTCAAAATTGAGATAATTTTGTCAATTGCTGAGAGCAGAGTACAGAATCAATCATTTGGCCAGGCTGCAGCAGCTTCCAATTCCACCAAACATACAGCATCCCCTGGACCTTCATCCTTTTTCGACCAAGATCCTTTTCACACCCTATTGTAGTACGTGCTCCACTTTTTATCGCCAGTGATCAACCGCTTCAAAAATGGGTCGATTTCGTTAAATTTCTGTAGAGATTCGCCGATGGAAAATGGATCGGCTAAATTTTTTTCGGTCAAATCATGTGGCAAACATAGAGCTTATTTTTGTAGCCAGTTTTTTCCAAATGATTTAAAACTATTTGGTGATGGATATTTAGTTTCTGGGCGATGTCATGGCTACTTACATGCGGCTCTTGTTCAACTTTAGCGAAAATTCTATCAACTTCTTTTATCATTGATCGACCAGTGCGAGGAGTGCGACTGAACCATCGTTTGGCTGTTGCTTTTCGTAACGTGTCTTCACGCGCAGCGCAGCATGTGTGCCTTTATCTAAATAATATTGTAAGATATAGCGAATTTTTGCAGAAATTTCGCTCATTTTTACGGCGCTCTAAATTAAGTCTGAATCAACGAGTACCAACAGTTTTTACACGTGGACTACTATCATATAACAGCTTTCGACTGACGCTAAGTATGACCCGATACGACTTATATTACCTGCCATATGTGACACTAGAACTATCTAACGAGGAATAGACTCAATAGTTTTTCGACATAAGTATTTTATTCCATCAAGTTTTCGTCTGTATTTCATTAAAATTAATTAAATAGTTCAGTTTCAACAATATTTTTGTTCAAATAACATTATAGGCCTAATGGAAAATTAAAATAAAACACAAAAAATAAGACAAACACAAAAAAATATGCTCAAAAAAAGGCGAATAAAATAAATAAAAAAATAAATACAACTCAATAATCACAAAAAGCAGCCAAAATTTTAGTTCAGTGTTGACTGTTACTGTTAGCAATTTTAATACACGTAGTCTTGCCATGAATTCTGCCCCCACGTAATGCGGGTGTCTAAAAAAAGCTTATAAGTGACACACAAGTGTTCCTTATTGGACGCATCTAGCAATATATTAAACAGACCATTTCGACCCGATACATGATACATCTAGAGGGAATCAACGAGAACCATTATCGCATTACAAAGTGGAGATTCTCGATTTGTAACTGTTAATATTGTATTAACTTATCGAATTTTAATTAAAATTAGAGGAAAAACACTTAAAGAAGCACATCTGATGTTATTACCAGATGTACAAGTATGAAATGCGGATTTCAGACAACAGATGGTGCACCAATGCAGTTTGTGCTATAAAGATTTGACATTGCGCCAATTTGTTGTGTCATCAACAAGTGTCAGACGCGCACGAGTGATAAATTGGAAAAGTATGTGCATAGTGTTGTGTTGTTGTGTTCAATATGTCGAAATTTATACCGAACAAAGAGCATTCGTGGACAGCATTAATTTTTTGTTTTCATTTGAAGAAAACTGCTGTTGAATCATACCGATTACTTCGAGAAGCTTATGGTGAACATGCTCCATCGCAAGGTACGTGTGAACGATGGTTTCGGCGTTTCAAAAGTGGTGACTTCGATGTTGCAGACAAGGAACGTGGAAAACCGCCAAAAAATACGATGATGTGGAATTGCAAGCATTGTTGGACGAAGATGATGCGCAAACACAAAAACAACTCGCCGAGCAATTGGGCGTTAGTCAACAAGCTGTTTCCAATCGGCTACGAGAGATGGGAAAGATTCAGAAGACCGGTAGATGGGTACCATATGAGTTGAACGACAGGCAAATGGATGGGAAAAGCGCAAAAACACGTGTGACATTTTGCTCGCTTGGTACAATAGGAAGTCGTTTTTGCATCGTATAGTTACAGGGGATGAAAAGTGGATTTATTTTGAGAATTCCAAGCGCAAAAAATCATGGATAGACCCAGGCGCACCATCCATATCGACCGCAAGATCGAATCGCTTTGGCAGAAAGACGATACTCTGTGTTTGGTGGGACCAGAGGTGCGCGGTCTATTATGAGCTGTTAAAACCTGGGGAAACGGTTAATACTAAACGTTACCGACAACAATTGACCTATCTGAACCGTTCGCTGCTTAAAAAAAGGCCAGAATACCGAAAGAGGCAACATAAAGTCATTTTTCTTCATGACTATGCTCCATCACATAAGGCAAAACCAGTTCGCGACACGTTGGAAGCACTCAGCTGGGACGTTCTACCCCATGGGTTACGCACTTGCTGAGCAACGCGTTCGTACGAAGATGTGAAAAAATGGTTCGATGAATGGTTCGCAGCAAAAGGGGAAGATTTTTACTGGCGTGGTATTCACAAATTGCCCGAAAGATGGGAAAAATGTATAACAAGCGATGGAGCATACTTTGAATAAAGCACTTTTTATCATTCTTCCGAATTTAACATGTTTTTTTTTAGAAAAAAAATCCGCATTTCATACTTGTACACCTGGGGAAGGAAGGAAGGAGGAAGGAGGAAGGAAGAATTCTAGAATCCTGAAAAAATGCAGAAATCATCCTCCCCTTTAAAAAGGGTGATAACACGGATATAGAAGATTACAGGCCTATTTTCTAGAAGCTGCTAACAAAAATCATAACGAGGCGCCCAAGCCGGAAATTCGACTTTTACCAGCCAATCGAACCAGCGGGTTTCAGGAAAGATTTTAGCACAACTGATCATATTCAGGCGGTGCGCACACTGATAAAGAAATGTACGGAATACAACGTCCCACTTCACATGATTTTCGTGGATTACCAAAAAGCTTTCGACTCGATGAAGACCTGGGCAATACTGAGAGCGATGAACAAAGTCCGCATTGTCTCCAGCTACACCAACCTATTCCGCTACATTTACGAGAGCGCCATCCTGAATGGATCGAGGAAGGCTGAATCACCGGGACGGTTCCGGTGAGGAGGGGCGTCAGGCAGGGGGACACGATCTCATCGAAGTTGTTCACCTTGGCTTTGGAGGACATGTTCAAGGGTCTAACCTGGAAGCAGTGTCAACATAGACGGAAAGCATCTCAATCACCTCCGCTGTGCAGATGATATTGTATTCTTCAGTAGCGATGCAGAAGAATTAACGATAATGCTCCAAGTAATCAAAGACTCTTCCCAAGCTGCGAGCCTCAAAATGAACCTTAAAAAGACTAAAATAATGAGCCCAGATAATATGAACGTCACCATCGAGAATCACATTTTGGAAGTAGTCAACGAATACAACTATCTGGGACATAATATTAAGCTTGGGAAAGATAATCAGGCAGCGGAGATCACGCGGCGAATTGGCCTCACCTGAATGGCGTTCGGAAGACTCAGCTACATCCTTCGGTGCCGTACGATCCTTGTAAATCACAAAAGGAAGGTCTACGACACATGTATACTTGCAGTGGCAAGATACGGACTCGAGACGGTGACCCTCACCGCAAATTGTGTCAATCGCCTCTGGGTTTGTCAGAGGGCAATGGAGCGGGTGATGCTCGGGGTAAGCCTGAGAGACAGAATCCGGAACGATGAGATAAGAAGAATGGGAGTCTGCGAAGTTATCGAGGCGTGTGGCCAGACTGAAATGGCGTTGGGCGGGACACTATCCGGAAGATTCTAAATGAACCAAAGCCTTAATGCAGTGGCAAGGGAGACAAAGATAAGTGTTGGACGACCGCAGGCGCGATGGAGAGACGACATCCAAGGACATGCGGGAAAGAAAGACCGCTCAACAAACATCCGCATGAAAAGCTCTGGAAAAGGCCTATGTCTACGATTGGACTTCCACAAGCTTAAGAAGACTTATCGAACTAGAAGATAATCCAACGATGTGTCCTCTGTGGATGATAGGCTAAGAAGCGGTCGATCATGCAAGAAAAGAACTACAGCTGCCAGTAAAGCAGTCACAGAAATCCGCTCGGTAAGCAGAAAATAATTGCGGGAAAAATTAACATTTTGCGAACAACCATGCCTTAGACCAAGGGCACATTGAAAAGTACTGGAAAACGGTTTATGAGAGATTTTACATAAAGTAAAAACCGCAAGAGCCGGAAAATTGTATCGGTGGTACGCAAATAGCAGTTATCAACAGGTGCTCTTTACAGGTCGAATTCATCGCACCTGAAAATTGGCCCTCTGAGACGTTTAATCCTTTGAAGTATCGATTATGGAAATTGCTTGCTCTTAAATTTAACGCAATATTGAGAAGATGACCCTTTCTATATTCTGGCGAGCTATATGTGCTCCTAGTCCGAAATAAGTCCACCCGACCGTTTCATTTGTGACATTTTTATTTTTTTAATTCACCCACAACCAAATAATATGAATACTAATACATTTGCTTATTTCTTACTGTACGTGCATAACTGATAGAACTTACGGCAAGGCTACGTATCATTTAAAAAAACAAAATTTGGACAGATTAGAGACTAAATAGTTTTTTTTTTATCTAATTCAGTTTTTATTGTTTTCGATTAAATTAAATTAAAAAAAATATATATCGTTAATGTTTAGAACTTACCACAAAACGGTTTGGTTTCACTCGAGCTGCTCTAGATGTCTCGGTACTACTCGAATCCCGAAGCTGTTCGAATTTTGCCCTCAATCTAGAAAAAGATAAAGAAAAGTTATAAATAGCTAGACGCAACCTAGCTAAGGTTATATCACACACACACAAGCTCAGCCTTTCCAGCAGAGTATTAACGTAAAGCCCCGAGCGAATTATTTTTTCTAAGTTGGTACTCCTGCGTGCAGAGGAGGTCCTAACGAAGAGAGCGAGCGACCGTTGGAATCAGTAGTCTGGCTGGTTTCGTCAGAATCGTTTGTCGAGATGACTCCATCCATTCCCGATCCCACCAAGTGCGAAGTGCGCGGACTTATCCGCTATCTTGCGATTGTTAAAAATGAGACCGCCGCAAACATTTACCGTGAAATTGTTTCCGTTTACGGTAATGTGATGTCTCGTCAAAAAGTGGCAAAGTGGTGTCAAGATTTTAAAAACGGTCGAACAAACACTCACGATGAAGAAAGGAGCGGGAGATCATTGATAGTGACTGAGGAGTTCGAAAAGTTGAAGAGATGTTTCGTGAAGACCGCTGTATGACTGTGGATGAGCTTCACGAGAAATGTTCAGAAGTCGGAAGAACTGTGCTTTACGAAACATTGACCAAAAAATTGAAATTTCGAAAACTGTACACGCGGTGGGCGCCAAAAAATGCTAACAGACGAACACAAAGCCAATCGAGTTCGTGCAGCTCAGGCGTTCCTCGACCGTTATGAACCAGAGGGGGAAGATTTCCCTGACTAAATAATGACAGGTGGTGAAATATGGGTTGCATACTACAGACCGGAACAGCAAAAGACAATCGATGCAGTTGCGGTATACGGGCTCCCGTCTGCAAAAAAATTCAAGACACAACAGTCTGAAAAAAAAAAATCTTGGCAACATTTTTTTGGGGTCGGAGTCCTCGTCGACTTTTTGACTCCGGGTGAAACCATTAATGCTGACAGATACTGCGAGACTCTTAGAAGGCTGCGTCGAGCCATTCAGAACAAAAGGAGGGAGCGACTGACGAAGAGAGTTTGCCTGATGCACGATAACGCCCGCCCCCACGTCGCACTCAAAACAACAGATCCCCTCACATCTTTTGGTTGGGATGTTTTGAACCATCCCGCCCATAGTCCAGACCTCGCACCGAGTGACTTCTTTCTTTTCACTCTTTTGGAAGAGCATATGGGCGTTTTTCCAGCGATGAAGAGGTGAATAATGCGGTGCTTAAATGGGTAGCGAAGTTGGCGGCAAAGACGACTGACGTAGGTATAAAAAAATTGGTTCCACGACTCACTAAATGCGGAGAAATCCAAGGCGATTTTGTGGAAAAATAGCTGAGTACTACGGGAGTATTCCCTGTAAATTTTAATAACAAATATGCATTTTTCAATTTTTAATGACTGTTGTAACCTTACTTTCCGAATATACCTCGTAGTATAAGAGTATGGAGCCTTGAGGCACACCGGCGTTGATAGTAAAGGTGTTATCTTTCTGTAGAATGTAATGAGAAGTAAATATATTCCTGCTTATAATCCTTTAAAAAAAGTCATTAACATTTTTTTAGGAAATACTTACACTCTTGTGGATTCAATTTGCGACTGTTCCTCTCCGAACTCTTCTACAACATTAACGGAATTCTGCTGTTCCTTCCTCACTTCCTGGGCTTCCCATTTTTCGAATTTGGCACGTAGTTGTTTGGCTCTTGCGGCTTTCTGTGCCTAAAACAATAAATCGATAAGTAACTGAGTAGAAATCAGCTCTCGATAGATAAAATTAACTCATTTTCTTGAATGGAGCCATAGATATGACTGATTTTCAAGTTTGTTGAATAACTGAAACTTACTTCAATGAGATCCTGCGGCAGTTTTCCGCTTTGATCAACTTCTTCCTCCTCTTCCTCTTCATATTCAGAAGATTCTTCCTCTTCACTTCTTGATGCGGGTCTGGCTGGTTCAGGGGGAGGGGTGAAACATTTCAAGGGTTTAAGGCCTGCAAAAATTAGAATGGGTATTATCCAAAGGCAACTAAACTGAGAAAAGGGACGACCTTTTCCATATTTTTCTTATTGATTAGTGGGAAAATGTCCGTGTAACGACATGTTATATGTTAAAAATCATTAAAAATGTTTTAAAAGAGATTTTCTTCGGGTTGCTTTACTATCAGCGTTACGAGAAATAAATTTGGCTCTGATATTGCGCCAACGGTTTATTTTGCATTGTTTCGAGTCCCATCTCAGATATGGTATTCCCTTTTAGGATTTTGCCAGCCAATATCTTCTGAATATTTTGTTTTTGCTGCACAAGGAGGCTGTTCGCTTCATCACTGGTGCCCATCAGGCGGAATCCTGTGGACCTGTCTTTCTCCCGCAGGGAATTCTGAGCCTCACTTTCCTGTTATCTGTAGACCACCTTCATGTCACTTATGACTTCTGTTGTTAGTATGATAAGACTGTCCCCTCCTTCGATCGGTTCACCGTCTTCTGGTCTCTCATCTCCAAACGATTCATAATTGTTTTTTTTCAGGATCGAGTTCGATTTTGTTGTTCTCGTTTTCTATTACAGAGATGTTTCTATGTTTGTAGAGGCCTGCGGCCTCTTTTATCTTTTGGTGTAGTTCTCGATCTTTATGTTGCTCCTGAAGCTCTTTCACCTCCATACACCTCTCGTTTAGTCACTGCTCTTTCGCCTTTCTTATATGTACTTCAACTTCCATGTTGAGCTGTTTATACCTCTGGTTATCTCCGTTTTCACTTGGCGTCTTACCTCCATCAATTTTAGAATTGTGTCAGTCATCCATGATTTCCGTTTTATTGGGTTTTGTTTTCATATCTTAACTCTTCCCGCTGTGTATCTTGTAGACCACTTCGTTGATAGATAAGAATCGCTTAAGTATTCAGCGGGTACCATCTCAAAGAGGCACCCTACGGGTTGCGAATCTGCCTTTGCCTGTTTCAGTTAGGGCACTCACGAAGCACTCATTAATATAAGAGGGCAGAAAATTGTTTAACCATTTGTCCAGGCACATTAAGACTACTAACTCACTTAGAGTGTTTCGACAGTGTCTTAAAAAATTATTAATTAACAAATCATATTATGATCTGAATGAAATAGTGAACGCCCTACAACATACGCACAACAACGAAGAACCAGGGGACGACGAAGTAATTATAGAAATGATAAGGTATGGAGGGGCATCGATAATTCAAGCTCTTCGAGCTCTATTTAACAGATGCCTTATAGAAAGTAAAATACCAACACCTTGGGTGTGTGTGATGATGATGATGAAGATTATGATCTGGTGGAGTTTTATGATGATTAGCTCGCATGACCCCCTCTGTCTGTTGTTGGCTTTCGTTCCGTTTGATTGTGAAGCACCTGTTCTGTGTTGGTTTATATATTCCCTTGCTAATGACAACTACGTATTATTGTTTTAGTTTTTTATACTAGTGTAACAAACTCCGGATTGCTACTTACAACATAAGAACATTAAGATCGCAACAACACATGGCGAGATTAGAAGAGGAACTCCGACACATAAAATGGGACATCTTGGGATTGAGCGAAACAAGACTTAAAGGGGAACAAGCTACATATCTGAAGTCAGGTCATCTGTTATACCGGAATAATTCGGAAACAAATGACCACATAGGTGGAGTCGCCCTATTGGGGAATAAACGATTGAAACATCAAATCATAAAAATGACAGCCGTATCAGATAGAGTCATCTACGTTACTATACAAATCAACAAGAGGTATAACATGCAAGTGATACAGGTATATGCTCCAACCAGCACATCTGACGGCGAAGCAGTAGAACAGCTATATGAAAATATATCAACATCAAAAACAAATGAAAATGCGAAATATGTGATTATTATGGGAGATTTCAATGCCAAAATTGGCAAAAATACAAACCAAGATACCATAAATATCGGCAAATTCGGAGTGGGGGATAGAAATGCCAGAGGTGAAAAGCTTGTCGACTATTGCAGAAATGAACAACTTTACTGTATAAATTTATTCTTCAAAAAACCTGAAAAGAGAAGATGGACTTGGAGTAGCCCCGATGACAGTATTAGAAATGAAATTGACTACATAATTACTAACAAAAAAGAAATTTGTCAGGATGTTACCGTTTTAAATCGGTTCGTTACAAATAGCGACCATCGAATGGTTGGAGCAACCATATATCTAAACATCAAATTCGAAAGAAACAAACTAATACTAAAGAAACAAAAATATCCTACAGTGGAAACTCTATCAAAAAATAAAGAAAAATTTCAGGATACATTAAACGTAAAACTAAGAGAGACAAACAGATTGAAGGACATGGAAATGGAAGATCTAAGTAAAACCATAAGAAGTAGCATAAAAGTAGCAACAAAACAAATATGTGCTAAACAAAAGAACATCGGCAAGTTTAGCCAAACTACTAAAAATCTGATCAAAATGAGAAGAGAAACAGATAGGGAAGCTGAGAGTTATAAGACAACAAATAGAGAAATAGACAAGAACATTCGAAAAGATCTAAGAGAATACAACAGAAAGTTGGTAAAGAATACTATTGAAAACAACAAAAATATGAAAGTTTTAAAATCCCACTTATCAATGGAAGAACGAAATTAAGTAAATTGAAGAACAACAGTGGTACCGTAGTTAATAGTAGAACGGAAATTGTTGCCATAGTTCAGGACTTCTATAAGCATCTCTACAGTTCCAGGTCCCAAGGTCATCAGTACAACAGACGGAAAATTCAAAATATTGGATCCGAGGAAATTCCTGAAATAGATACCAATGAATTAAGAACAGCGCTAAACCAAATGAAATCTCAGAAATGTCCAGGAGAAGATCAAATCACCACTGAAATGTTAAAAATGGGAGGAGAATATCTAGTAGAGAGTGTACGAATCCTACGCAACAAATGCATAACCGAAGAAAGAATTCCAACAAAATGGAACAACGCCGACGTTATTTTGCTATACAAAAAAGGAGATAGAAATGACATAGAAAACTACCGTCCTATTAGTCTACTATCACACTTATACAAGTTGCTAACAAAAATAGTAACAAATAGATTAACTCAAAAAATGGATTCGTATCAACCAGTAGAACAAGCAGGTTTCCGAAAAGGTTTTAGTACGATTGACCACTTGCAGACAGTACGCAATCTCATAGAGAAGACCACAGAATATAACATACCATTGCACCTGGCATTTGTAGATTACAAAAAGGCCTTCGACTCGGTCGAAACTTGGGCAACATTGAGAGCTCTAGACAACGCAAGAGTAGACACCAGGTATTCAAATCTCATCAAACACATATACGAAAACGCGACCATCCAATAACACTGGACGAAGATACAAAGACAGATAAGATATTGGTAAACAGAGGCATACGTCAGGGCGATACTATCTCCCCTAAACTCTTCACACTAGCCTTAGAGGACATTTTTAAGAGTTTAAATTGGCAATCCAGGGGCATAAATATAGATGGTGTGAGTCT
The DNA here is from genome assembly GCA_019049505.1 of Pachyrhynchus sulphureomaculatus. Classification (NCBI taxonomy): domain Eukaryota; kingdom Metazoa; phylum Arthropoda; class Insecta; order Coleoptera; family Curculionidae; genus Pachyrhynchus; species Pachyrhynchus sulphureomaculatus. The sequence continues at coordinate 119,987,020 of CM032448.1, read as the reverse complement.
GAACCATTTACGATTCGCAGACGATATAGTGATAAGCGATAAAAAACGGAGGAAATTCAGAGCATGCTGAAGAATTGCATCAGCATCCTTAAGCATCGGACTCGAGATGAATCTACATAAAACAAAAATAATGAGTGTGGAAAATATTCAGGTAAAAATCGGAAACCAAATACTGGAAAACGTATCAGAATATATTTACTTTGGACACACAAAATACAACTTGGACAAGGTTGGACTGCGTTCGGCAAGTTGGGGTATGTACTTAAATCTAGAGAAATCCCAATAAATCTTAAACGTAAAACATACGACTCATATATTCTGCCGGTCCTTACGTATGGTCTCGAGACGATGGCACTCACCCGAAAAACCGCTGACAAGCTTCAAGTGACACAACGAGCAATGGAGAGATCTATGCTCGGAATTAGCCTGAGAGACAGGATACAGAACGAGGAAATTAGAAGAAGAACGTTTGTGACAGATGTCCTCAGAAGAGTAGCTCAACTCAAAATGGGCAATGGGCTGGCCACATAGCTCGTCAAAGCTCAGAAAAGCAAAATGATAAACTGGCGTCCAAGACAAACCAAAAGGAGTGTTGGAAGACCTCCAAAAAGGTGGCGCGATGACATCCAGAAAATTGCGGGGGAAATTGGATCCAAACAGCCCTAAACAGAACGACGTGGAAAAGATTGGAGGAGGCCTTCATTCAGGAGTGGATGACTAAAGGCTGAGGAGAGAGAGAGAGAGATACTAGTGTTAATTTTACGTTGACTGGAACTAGTTTTGTCTTAAGTAGGTATCTTGCTGTTTGTGTACTATATATTTGATGTTGCGTGTTCTATATTTTAGCTTAGTATATATTTCGTTTTCAGGTTTACTTATTATTTTATTATTTTGCGTACATTTAATATGATTTATGTTCTGTTTTTTGCATTATGTTTTTATATTCCTTAGACTTAATAATATGCTTCGTCAAAGAAAAACCACTAATTTTTTACGACAATAAAGTACTTTTGATTCGATCTGATTTATTACCTTGGGGTTCTGGCGACTTGGACAAATTCTCCTCCATTTCTCTGAACTTGTGCAACATTTTCGAGGCGGTGTGCGATTCCTTAGCGATTTTTGAATCGTCAATGTATTCCTCTGATCGTACTACGTCTGGATCCCTGTAGATTTCTCTTTCGGGTGTTTCACTCTGTAAATAATCAGAAAATAAAGTGGTTCAGAATTTTGTATTTGTGCTGTTTTCAATGAATGTTAGTGGGAAAACACCAAAATGCAACAGTTTCCAAGATTTGTTAAGTTTCGAATGTCATTAAAAGAGCTAGTCTTATGTACATCGTTGGTTTAAAAATGTCAGAAATAAACAAATTAAGATCTCCTTTTCAATACATTACCTTTTACGAATTACATTTGTCACTTAAGAGTTAGGTTTATTGGAACCAATAGAGCTTCTTCAAAACAGTTTAGAAGTTGAGTTTAAAAAACTGTAGTTGTTCTTGTGAATGCAGTTCATATTTGGTGGTAATCAAATTTTAATTCTATTGCGATGGTGTTTTTAAAGTTTAAAATTGCTTGGTAGTTAAATTACCGTCAGTGTTCTAAGTAGCTTGACGAAATTTTGCGCGAGAGTTCGTTATGTTTCGCAGTTTTTACGATTTTTTTTTCCCGAGTGAAATTAATATGGGAAATCGCGGAGGATCGTCACAGCTGAAGAGACTTGGGTGTGGGTGAGAGCTTCCCACCAAACAGAAGTCGATTGAAGGGCTCTCCACCTCCAAAGAAGGCGAGAAGTCAGTCAGCTGCTGCTAACAAATTCTGCATTCATAAAACATATTTATTTAAAAATGTGAACTACGGCCCAAATAGAAACTAACCTGAAGAAAGTTTATGGAGACTGCACCAGCGCTCAAGACAGTTTATTACCGGACAAATGAATTTAAACGTGGCCGTATGAACACAGCAGATGCTGTCCGTCCAGGATGCCCCATTGAGGTTTCTTCTGCATTAAGTTCGCGAGATTGCCGGGATAGTAGATCTTTCTTACGAACGGAAACATAATATCCTGCATGTTATTTTAAAAACGAAAATGTTGAGTGCTCGTTGGGTGCCGCCAATTCATAAGGAAGGGCATTTCAAAATGGTGTTGGGAAAAGTTGCAATACAATTTGATCGATTTCTGGTGTCGTTTTTGTGACAAAACGTCGATCCACCAGTTTAATCAGCAGGAAAAGTAGTGGCAATTGTTTTTCGGGACTCACGGAAATAAGCCTACTCACATACCGGTCGTTGCAATGGCAACAGTGCACAAGCTGGCCTCTGAATAGTTCCCCACTCACCCTGTTCCCCAGATTTGGCCCCAAGTGACTTTTTTTGTTTCCTAACCTCAAAAATCGGCTGGGAGGAAGAAATTTGGGTCGAATGAAGAGGTTTTATTATTCCGAGGGAATAAAAGAATTGTAATCTGGCTCGACCAAAATTATTGAGCCCAATGGAAATTAGGTTGAGAAATAAATTTTTGTTTTTGCAAAAGAATGCTGTTTATCTTGTTTTTTACCAGAATTTTCAATCCACGATTAATGGAGAGGTTTAAGGAAAAGCGATCAAAAACCTGAAACAAGTCGTTAAAAAGAAACGTCCAAATATACCAGGTGTACAAGTATGAAATGCGGATTTTTTTTTCTAAAAAAACATGTTAAATTCGGAAGAATGGTAAAAAGTGCTTTATTCAAAGTATGCTCCATCGTTTGTTATACATTTTTCCCATCTTTCGGCAGTTTGTGAATACCACGCCAGTAAAAAAATCTTCCCCTTTTGCTGTGAACCATTCATCGAGCCATTTTTTCACATCTTCGTACGAACCAAAGCGCTGCTCAGCAAGTGCGTGACCCATCGATGGTAATTAGAAGGAGCCAAGTCTGGTGAGTAAGCCGCATGGGGTAGAACTTCCCAGCTGAGTGCTTCCAACGTGTCGCGAACTGGTTTTGCCTATGTGATGGAGCATTGTCATGAAGAAAAATGACTTTGTGTTGCCACTTTTCGTATTCTGGACTTTTTTCAAGCAGCGAACGGTTCAAATCGGTCAATTGTTGTTGGTAACGTTTGGTATTAACCGTTTGTTGTTGTTTTTGTGGTTTGCGAATCATCTTCGTCCAACAATGCTTGCCATTCCACATCTTCGTATTTTTTTTGGCGGTATTCCACGTTCCTTGTCTGCAACATCGAAGTCACCACTTTTGAAACGCCGAAACCATCGTTCACAAGTATCTTGCGATAGAGCATGTTCACCATAAGCTTTTCAAAGTAATCGGTATGATTCAACAGCAGTTTTCTTCAAATGAAAACAAAAAATTAATGCTGTCCGCGAATGCTCTTTGTTCGGTATAAATTTCGACATATTGAACGCAACACAACACTATGCACACACTTTTTCAATTTAACACTCGTGCGCGTCTGACACTTGTTGATGACACAACAAAATGGCGCAGTGTCAAATCTTTATAGCACAAACTGTATTGCTGCACCATCTGTTGTCTGAAATCCGCATTTCATACTTGTACACCTGGTATAAAGAACCAAAATTCTGCTGTTGCACGACGACTGCAAAGTCAACAAGGCCTGTACAGTTCAAGCCATTACCGAAAGCTGTGGATTTACCAAGTTGCAACATCCACCTTATAGACCTGATTTAGCGCCACGCGACTTCATTTTGTTCAAATATCTAAAGAAAGACCCAGGGGCCAAAAATACTCCTCAGATGATGAGATACAAGCCTTTTATAGCGTCGTTTCTTGAGATGTAAACGAAAGATTTTCTTTTTGAATCGAATGAACAAACCCGCAATATTATTAAACTATACGTATTTAAATTCATGTGCGATACATTCCATAATACGTCTTGATTGCGACGATACATCTTATGGGCATAGCGCATTAGGTATGTTTTTGCGTTTTTTTGTACAGAAATAGAGGTAAACATGATGAAGGAAAATTTTTAATGCAGAGTTAAAAAGCTTAAATAGTGGCTGTTTATCTACGAAAATAATGCCAAAATTGTTAATAAACAACAACAATCACGACTCATTTTAAGAGAAGCAGTAGCACGTAAATAGCACATTTTCAATACAATTTTAAAAAATACTACATGGGGTGAAGAATCCCGATACTCTTGAAGAAAAAACAATGTTTTTGCCAAAATGGATTTTATTCTTCAACATAGTTTCCTTCAAGAGCGACATACTCTAAAATAAGCCTCAGTTTCCCATTCGACTGCTTCATCTCTTTCCCTGGAGCCACCATTTCAAATTTGGAAAGAGGTAATAATCGCTGGGGGCCAGATCTGGTGAATAAGGTGGATGAAAAGGCAATTCATAGCCAAATTTGTTCAATTTCACCGTCGATTTTATGGACTTGTATGCTGGTGCATTATCTTGGTGAAACAACACTCCTGTCTTCGCGAAATGCGGCCTTTTTTTTCTTTATTTAAACATTCAAACGGTGAATTCACGTCGTTTACATTCAAAATTATGGAGTGATTAAGAAGGGGCGTATTTTTCAATGGTAAATTATGTTAATGTTAGGTGATAAAAAACATGATGCTTTTGTTTTAGTAAACAGCAAAAAGTAATCCTCCACATTCAGTTAATAACCTTGACTTGCGTCGGACCTCTGGGCGGCGTTTTTTTCTTGATTTCTACATTCAAACGGTCCAAAAAACCAACATAATAATCTCCGGTGATTGTTTGCTCCTTTCTCAAGATAATTGATCGGTATTATTTCATACGCATCCCAAAAAATACTTGCTAAACCTTTCCAGCTGATATTCTCGTTTTTGGACGCTTCGGTTGGCTTTCATGCGGCGCCAGCCACTCTGCAGACTTGGACTTGGACTCACGCGGGTAGTGGTGGATCCATGTTTCGTCTATTGTTACGAGTCGACGTTAAAACTCCTTTGAATTACGCCGAAACAGTGCCAAACAGCGTTCTAAATCTTCAACACGTTGCTGTTTTTGATCAATCGCAAGAGTGCGCGGCACCCATCTCATATGCAAACATTCATGCAAAATATGCCTCACGCATTCTGTCGATATTTTCACGATATCAGCTATCTTTCTTACTTTCACTTTGCGGTCATTGCGAACAATACGGTGGAATTTTTTTGTGTTTTTTTCGGAGTGACTACCTCATTTGAACGTCCCGAACGTGGTGCGTCATCGACGCTCGTACGACCGCATTTAAGTTCACTAGACCATCGACATATAGTTGCTTTCGACGGAGAAGTTGTGCCATAACACTTCTCAAGCCATTCTAAGATTCTGTCTGTATTTTTTCCCGTCAAAAATCAATGCTTAATCGACACACGAAGTTCTTTTTGTGCCATCGTTTTGCAAAAATCATAAGTAGCGTTCCTCAAACAGCTGTAACTCGCAAACTAATAGATAAAATGTCATGAAAATTTTACACGAATCTTCTGACAGTTGATACTAACGGAAAATCATGTAGTTTTTTTATTTGTGCTGCCATCTCTCGGAAAGTTTAGAGACTTTTCACCCCAAGTAGTAAATAACATATTTTCGATACAATTTTAAAAATAAAGTTTAAATGTTCATAACGACCTCAACAGAACTGATTATATTAACCCCAGCATAATTAATAAGTGTACAAATTTATTTGGCACCTTCAAATAGCATACAACTCAACCAAGAAAAATATTTCCCATTATTCCCATAAATTTCGACCACTTTTCCCGCAGCTGGCTGAGTTTCTCCTTGAAATAAAGATGGGGGTTTTGAGTACTCCAATGAACCGAAGTGGAAGTTGAAGAGATGACGTGGTAATAACCGAAATGAATAGTAATCAGACGGGGTCAACACGTCGCGTAACGGAGTATTTCCTATCCCGAAGAAAAGATAAAATCCCGAGTGATTTTTGTCGTGCATGGTCTGAAGTTGTGCAAGACGTTACGATCCGAAAGATTATAGAGAGCGCATCGAAATCACTGGTATCCTCCCCTTCGGTATTTTATGCGTCCCGACACCGTCTCCCATAATAAAAAAAAATCATTTGCGCGGCTTCAGACTCATTTTCTTAACCTTGAAATACAGTCTCTCAATTGCTACTTATAGGACGCCATCGCTTTCAAGGCGAAATTTTGAGGTTATGTGAATAGCAGTATCGCATGAAATATGGCGGCTTTGCTTCTTTAAAACGGGTACTTGCACACATAAAACGCGCGGGAAATTGTTTCGAAGTCATCTGAATTTTGAAATACTTACTTCAAAGGCACCGAATTAACCTGTACACTTAAAAACAACCTTTGCAAAGGCACCAAGACAAAAATATCGACCGACACTTATTTTCATAGAAAAAACAGGAAAGGAAAAGCGAAAAAGGATGTTAACATATAATTCAATTTTTAAAATTGCAACAGACAATGTCGGTATAACATATTAATAATAATAACGATTATACAACGCTATTTTACCGCCGCCGATGGAGTAGACGATAATACGACGTTCTAAACGTCATTTTAACGTCTATTCTAACGTGAATTCACGTCTTTTACATTGAAAAGTTATGAGTTAATAAGAGGGGGCGTATTTTTCAATGGTTCATTATGTTAATGTTAGGTGATACGAAACATGATGCTTTTGTTTTAGTAAACAGCAAAAAGTAATCCTCCACATTCAGTTAACAACCTTGACTTGCGTCGGATCTCTGGGCGGCGTTATCCTAAATTGTTTCCTAGTTTTTTCGGGTTCCTTGTATGTTTCGAAAAATTTGAACCTCTCCTGTATATCTGCTGTTTTCACTTCGATATCTTCTATTTGTTCTGTTGATTTTACGGTATCTTCCTTGGATGTTTTTTCTAAATAGGCCTGAGATTTGGGAAAAAATATAGTACCTACATCATTCGTTTTTAAAGTTTTGATCCCTATTGACCATTAATCATTCTTATTTAAATTTCTATTGGTATTATTGATATTAAGACTAATACGGAGTCAATTTGCTGAGATGAGTTTTGGCGAATGCGCCGGAAGAAATTTTAGGGATGGCAACATTGTAGTTCAGCATATACTGGGTTTCCAGTGGCGCCTCAGAAATGAATTATTTAAATGATTTAATTATATACTTATCTTAAACTTAATAGACGTTTTAGTTCTAATATAGGGGGTGTCGAAAAAGTATTGAGCCGTTTTCTCGTTAGCTAACTTTAGAGTCACATATATCACGTAATATAACTTACATCGGGCTACAGTTAACGTCAGTTGAAAGCTGATATTTGACAGACGTGCAAAAACTGTTAGAATTCGTTTATTTAGACTGAATTTTGAGCGCCTGTAAAAGCTCGCTACATTATAAAATTTAACTTCAATAAAGGCACAAAAACTGCGGGGATCTAGAAAAAGAAATTTGTGTTGTTTATGGTCAAAATACGTTACCAAAAACAACAGTCCAAAGATGGTTTAGTCGCTTTAGTTCTGGAAATGTCATTGTCAAAGATGCTTCCCGCATTAGTCAAGCAATGACAAAACAAGTTGATAGAATTCTGGCAAAAGTTAGAGAATGCTGGCTATAAAAAGCAGCTCGATGTTTGGGTGTCACCTGATTTGACGTTAAAACATTTACTCGATCGAATTTCCATTTGCGAATCTCTACAGAAACGAAACGAAATCGAGCCATTTTTGAAGCAGTTGATCACAAGCGTAACAAGTGGATCGCGTGCGACAATAATGTGCGAAAAAGATCGTGGTCCAAAAAGGATGAAGCTCTACAAAGGACGACAAAGCCCGGATTGACGCCGAAAAAGATGACATTGTGTTTAGTGGGATTGAAAGGAAATCGTGCATCATGAGCGTCAACTGCAGCCTAGCCAAACTGATTATGTAGTCTATTGTCAGCAACTGACAAGATAGATGCAAGCGAGTAAAAAAATCCGGCCGTGACTAGTCAACAGGAAAGGTGTCGTCTTTTACCCTGACAACCACCAGACCACATACATCTTTGATGACTCGGCAAAAATTGAGGGAGCTTGGCTGGAAAGTTTGTTTCAGTCTTTGCAGAACACCCTGAATAGTTTCAAAAATTTGCTGTGAAAACCTCTGGTGGAAATTTTTTCCCAGATCCCACAGAAGTTCTACAGTGACAGGATTATGGTATTGCCAGAAACATGACAGAAGGTCAACAAACAAAATGGCACATACTTGGTTTAATAAAGTTCTTTCAAAATATAAAAAAATTGTTTCAATTTTGACAGTTAAAGTCTCAATACTTTTTCGAGTAGATATTGACATTGACGAAGTTTTATATTTGCTTTCTTGATCTACTAATTATGATGAGGTTTGTACAGTAGATATAAAAAAAAAAATGGTTTTGACATAGGCAGTCTGCAAAATTAAAATTATATCTCTTTCATGTGTTGGCTGATTTTTATCAAATTTAAATTTCTAAATTGGTTAAAAAATATATTTTTACAATGCAGATAGCATCGTAACGCCGCTGTTCACATTTTTTTAAATTGTCATCTAGGTTAACAAAACCAAATAATGTCAATTGCTTCAAATAATACAATGTTGCCATTTCAATTACACTACCGTTAGAAAGTATTTGCCTACCTAGAAATTTGAATGTAACTGCCAAAATTTAATACCTAATTAAACCCTTTTATTAGGTAAATTTAATTGTTCTTAACAAGTGTCCATCATAAAATTATTTAGATAAGCCTTTTTGGTGAAATCGCAAATTAAAAACCAATTAGAACAAATTTCCAAGTTTTGCATGATAATCGTTTTGAGGCGATTTCTGAGCATTCCAGTTGAAGTAAGAACTCATTTCAAGTTTCTAGGGATTATGGAAATTCCTAGTGACATTTTATGAAACAAACTATGCTATAAATACCATTGCCCTTTTGGAAATTAACCATTCGCAAACAATACTTTGTCATTGATACAGGCTCAATTGTATTGTGAAAATGCCAAAAACGAAAGAAGTTTCCGTTGGAAATCGGGTTTTGATAATTGCGAGACATCAAAATGGTCACTCCGAGTCGACAAATCGTGAGTGATATATGGATGCCAAGGAGAACGGTGGATTATATCGTAAAAAAAAATTCTGCGGGACATGGAATTCGCAACCAAAAACATTCAAGAAGGCCTCGAAAACCGACTCTCGCTGAAGACAGAGCTATAACAATGTCCAGCAGACGTAATCGCCGCCTAACCGCACCAGAAATCACGGCTCAAGTAAACCTGGAGTGGCCTATCCCCATCAGCGTGACAACCGTGAAGAACAGGTTAGCAGAAGGTGGATTACACGGGAGAGTTGCAGTGCCATTTCTTAGGCAAGTGAATAAACGCAAACGATTAGAATGGGCTCGAGAACATGAAAATTAGACATCAGAACAATGGAATTCCGTCCTTTGGAGCGACGAATCTAAATTCGAAATTTTCGGTTCAAATCGACTAGTTTACGTGCGGCGGTCAGCTGGAGAGAAGATGTTGGAAGCCTGTCAGTTGCCTACAGTAAAACATGGTGAAGGTTCAATAATGATTTGGGATTATTTTGGCAACGGTAAAGTTGGAAAAATCTTTAGGATAGAAGGAAACATGCGAAAAGAACAGTATCAAGCAATTTTGCTAACTCAAATGCTTCCTTCTAAAAGAGATATTTTTCAGGGGAAATTTATTTTTCAGTATGACAACGACCTTAAACATTCTGTTAAACAAATTAGAGAACTTTTGGACCAATGGAAATCCAATGACATCCTGGAAGTGATGACTTGGCTTCCACAATTACCCGACTTGAACTCGATCGAATTGCTGTGGGACCATTTGGACAGGTGTGTTCGAAAACTCAATCCAACATCAGAAAATTACTTGTGGGAACTTTTACAAGCAGAATGGGTTAAAATAACCGAAGAAACTCTGAAGAAACTACTGGACAGAATGCCGAAACTCTGTAAAGCGGTAATTAAAAACAAAGAAGGTCACATAGATGAGAAAAACTGTGAATATTTTTCTGATTTTCTAAACTGTAAATAATGTGAAAATAAATAATAATTCATTAAAATTAAAAAATATATATATTATCTGGATATTTGTTGTCTTGGGACTGAAATAACTAGGTGGGCAAATACTTTCAGACGGTAGTGTATATGTCAAAAAATCTCCTTCGATTAAAAAAAAAATAGATTACTCAAAAATTTTGGACATTTTATTGTTCTAAAAACCGAAGAAAATAACTCATGAATTTGTGAAATAGTAAAACAGATATTTCTTATTTTAATTGTTATTGTATGTTTGTATTTTTATTTATTTATTTTTCTTGAACTTCAATACTTAACGATTAAAAATTCCCAAAAATATATTCCTACTCCTTAATCAAAAAAAAAAATAGATTAGTAAATCATTACAAAACGGCATCTGATAGGAACTGATACATTTTATTATTTTTTTTTCCTTAGTTCTTTATTAGTACACGAGAGAGTAAAATGGGGTCAAAACTTCCGGATAAAAATGTCTTTTTTTTCTCAACTAATCCTCGAGTTTAAATTAAAACAACTTACTTCTCTCGCCTTTTTGACTTCCAATTTTGGAGGGGTAACGGGAGAAATTTGCGGGGGCTTAGAAGCGCTGGCGTCTAGTTCTAGAAACAAGGACCTCGATTTCTTGCTAATCTCTGTAACGTACCAAACAAAAAAACATTAATCTGTAAATGATGAATATTAAAAAAAATTATATGATGAGCTATAGAGTACTTCCCTCTTGTCTCTGTGGAGCTCGATTCTGACAGAAATAACAACAATGGACTTACCACTTTCATATACCTCCTCTTCATCGTCCCTACTGATCTCCCTATTGACTCTTTCGTTGGCGACTTGTCCTTTTTCGAAACGTTCCTTAATTGATCTAGTATCACAGACCTCGATTTTTTCAGAATTGTTATTTTTCTTCGCTTCGCTTTCTATAATTGCATTCTGGTAAGCTTCCTTCATTTTTTCTTGCTTACCCTGTAAAAAATACATTAATTTTACCACTTTTCGATACACCTGTCCCACATCCTACAGAAATTTAGTCAAAAGAAGATAAATGTCATGAATCAAAATAAATTTCTATTAAATTTGATGTTTTTTAGGCCACAACAAAAATGTCTTTTTTTAGTTAGTTAAACTTAATTATGTAATTGTCAACAGAAACATCTTGAATCAGCCTCCAAAGATTGACGAGTCAACAAAATTTTGAGAAAATAAACCGAATTACCAAGGTAAATCAAATGTAAACAAGAATTATTCCTTAAAAATTTATCGAAGTATGGTAAAAATATAAATATACACAGCTTTGAACGCTTGTGACATCAGCAAATCGCGCACGAACGCTTCGACAGCACCCAAGTGCTTTTTTTAAGGTCTAGATAAGTGATAATCGCAGGACGATGAGTCTGCACTATAGCAAGGGTGTTCCAGTGTAGTCCAGAACAAATCCTTAATTTGATGTCGAGTTTGGGCAACTGTTTTGGGCCGGGTGTTGTAGTAATGCACGATTCGCATCTCCAGTTGAAAATTGCGTCGTTTTCGACGATATACAAGTTTCGTTTTGATAACAGTTGACAGTGATACGAGGCGTTACCATTACGACATTCGGGAGCTGAAAGCCGCGTTTTGGCTATGACAGATGCAGATTCTTCCTGCTTTTGTCATTCAAAGCGTTCCATTACAGGTAATAATTCGATGCAAAAAGCCCTCCCTTCAGCTAGATAGCGTGTCAATGGTCGTTTGTACACCTCGAGACGCTGCTGTTTCTGCTCGTCGCGATATACCTATCTTGCGAGCACTTTGTGTGAACTAAGATTGTCAGTAATAACTACATAGCTCAGTCCGACCTTAGAAGCAATTCCAGCAACCACCACACGGCGGTTGTCTTGAAGAAGGCGATCACAATGCAAATATTTTCCCTAGTCGCGCCGATTCTCAGGCGACGACGGTAATATTCAATTTCAACTGTTACTCGTCCTCCTAAAAACTGAGTATTTTTTAAAGATGTGCTTTGCGCAGCAAACGGGAACACTTCAAGTCTTAACATCGTGATATTGAGTAACGAAGCGGTAGTATGAGATCCCTTACTTGGAAACCCACTGCAGGGACTCCCTACATACCATAAATAATCTAGTCCTAATATTCTGAATTTCTTGTTTGGTCTCCTCTCTCCTTTCTTCTCTGGCGTGGTCCCCTTGTTCCCATTTCTTTTTGACATCTGACATAGCAGTAAAGTGGAAAGGTTTCTCCTTCTGCACTCTCTGTGCTCTAAAATAAAGAAAAGAAAGTGTAAAAAACATTACCTAGTACGATATTTTTTGTTTGTTTTACATCTATTAAGCTATTAATGAGATCAGAAGCTAATTGAAACCGAGCCAGATGGGAAACCACGGAGGCGATATACAAAGAATACAGTCTCTCTAATGGACGAGGAAGAAAACACTATTTTGTTGCAAACCTACCTAACTAAATCAGGGTCTTCCCCTTCAGGAATATTTTCCTCTACTTCTTCTTCAGAAGATGATTCCTCAATGGGAACTCCATCTAGAGCCTCATTAGAAACGCCTACATCCATTCCATGCTTTTGAAATCTGAAAAAAAAAGAAAGTTAAACATATATTTGAAATTTCCGAAATTTTTGAAAATTTATAAAAATTCTGTAATATAGGGATTTTTTACTAATACGGCAACAATGCCTTTCTTTATATGTTTTATAAACGTACCTGGCCAATTTAGACAAGATACTGGGTGATCTTTTTACATTTTGGGTCCCCCCCTCTTTCTATTTCTGTACTTTCCGCATGCTGATTTTGATAATGCTCAAAGACTTGGAACCGTTCTTTGACGTTTAGGGTCTGTAGCTCTTCAAGGCCTAGATCAGGTTTGTCACTTGCTGTAAAACACGAGTTATTATTAAACTATTTACTCTCTAACACACCTTCCTCATACTCATATAAGTTTGACTGAATGATGTTTAAAATATATTCACTTGCCGACAAAAAACTAGGAAAAAAAATCCGTAATAACATAAAAATTATCGACCCCCATCCCTTTGATTTCCTCTCTCGGAAACGATATAGCTCAAAAACTATAGGTCCCTTCCCCACTAACGAATATATTCGGGGGTTATCGCAGCAACATATTGATAGATATAAAAATAATTTAACTCAGTAATGGGTAAATAAACTACTATCTAAAGCAATCGATATATATATATATATATATATATATATATATATATATATATATATATATATATACATAGGGTGTTATGAAAACCACTTAACATATTCAAAATACAGCAAAAGCAAATGAAGAAAAATATTAATAAATAGCGATCCTTGATAATAACTTAACGAGGTCTTGAACTTTTAATTGCGACCCCGGTCTGTCTGACGGTGAACTGAAACCTGCTTACCGATACCTATTTTACTATTGCAGCCAGTTGACTATTTCTTTATTTGCCTGCTTCCAAATACGTAATAAATAATTGTTTCTTTTTAATAATTAAAAATATCCTAACAAACAATGCGTTCAACACAACACATATAGGTGAAAATTTCACGCCATGGAAATATCGCTGTTTTTGTTTAATTAAACAAATTCTAACAGAAACTAGTTGTTACTTATCTTCAGTAACATTAAGGAATCACTTAGGTCACTTTTGTGCATTACCAATCTGCAATACTTTACGAAAAAACAACTATTTTTGCAAAAACATTTCCAGACGTTAACACGGAAGACGTTTTTAACACCTCCCCAACAGGTCTCATGGGTGTCGACTCTCTTCAATTCACTTTTAAAACTATCTCGTGTTCTAATGTTCATCTCGGCTGTACCAGTCGCGCCGTATTACTTTTTAAAATGAGGCGATCCAGTTATTAATAAAATTTTGAACAACGTTCAAATTTAATAACAAAAATTATCAGGTGTTTCCAATTGGCTTGTGGAGCCATCCATTTCAATACATTAAATAATTTTCATAGCACCCTGTGTATACATATACATACATACATACATACATACATACATACATACATACATACCTATATATATATATATATATATATATATATATATATATATATATATATATATATATATATATATATATATTAGGGTGACCGCAAAAAATCGATGTCGGAATTTTGTTCGTCTGGACTCCACAAAACGATTCCCCTTTCCAGATATTGAGATAGCCGAAATTTGAGCTCGATTAAACGACGTTAACCCGTGCCGCTCGTCACTCAAAGTTTGAAAAAATCCAAATTTTTGGCCAAAAAGCTGACATATGGATCCATAACTCCAGAACGGTAAATAATAGAAACACGCTTAATATCTCAAAAGAAAGCTAATGTTGTTCTTCAAAATTTATATTCTATACATAATTGTTGTTATTTTAAGTCAAACCGAGTTACAACAGTCTTTAGCCCCAAAAACGTGACCTGGTACCAGTAGGAGCCAGTTTGGGAGTATTCTAAGAATTTTACGGGTTTTTACATAATGTGTCTCGGAATTAACATTTTTTTGTTAAAAAGTATTTTGGAACTCAATTTTCAAACATAAAGAGCCTTTTGTTCAAATTTAATCTTTTATTATATGGGGATTACCTGACTAGTTTACCAAAGAAAGACCCGTTTGACAGGTAAAAAGGAGGGTGAATCTAATTTCTATTTTAGGGATGGTGATTTTACTTCAGCGTACAACCGACCTTTTATTTATTCAGTTTAGTTTCTAAAGTGCCTTTGAGCTGGTTAGATCGAACAATTATCTAGTGAAGATATTTTAACGTTTTTTTTTTTAATTTTCCAAGTGTGTGTGTTATTGTTTTTATAACTATTATAGTATTATTTTAAAAGACATTTGAAAACATTTTATTGAAATTAAAGTTTGCAATATATTTTGCTTCATTTTCCAAGTTAACTGTTATTTACCTATTGGCCTCTGAAACGGCATCCACATCAGGTGTACAAAGCCGGACCAAGGATAAAATATTTCTTGTGGGCTATCCCATTCACCAGATCACCGGTTGTAAACTACCCTCAAATCGTCAAGTTTTGTGTGCTTTATTTTATAATTTACGTACTGTGAAATTAACTGTAAGAGAATCAGCAAAACTTACAATACGAGAAGTGTTCATTTTTTGGGAGAAAGCTCGAATCCCGACTTAACATGAGCAAGATGCAATTACTAAGCTGGAAAAACTTCACGCCGAGTGGAGAACTCTTCAAAAAGACCGGAAGAAAACATCGAAAACAGCCAAGAACAAATTTAAACAGTTTGTTGAAAAGTTGGATGATCTCTTTGATATTGCTCAACAAGATGCCTTGGCTCTGATGAAATCGGAAGAAGATAAGGCGTTTCTCGTGAAACAGAGGCAGAAGGGCCGCCCAGGTTCCATGACTGGAGTGGATGTCAAGTTGTCTCGAGCTGAAGAAATCAAGGTGCAAAAGGAACTTGCAAAAATGAACCGACAAATGCAAGAAGCAACTTTTGATATTGGTGAGTTTTTTTTTATTATTAGTATTCTAAAAAATAGATAAACAAATAAGTAAATAGTGTCATTATAATTGAAAGAAAATTGTACATGAGAGCATGATTTGGCATCTTTATGATTGAGTTTATATTTTTTAAATAATACCTTTTGATAATTAGAAGTAGGTAATTTAGTACCTATGTATTATTACTAGTCTGCTAAAACGACAAGTTTTTATAGTCTTTTTTTTCTCTTTTTTTGTTGCTTCTTAGAGACGGATGATGAAGACAAGTTCGAAGAAGGAGAAGAAGACACTGAAGAGGACAGCATCTACCAGGAACTTGAGAGCTTGGAGGAAATGGACATCCCTGAAGAAGCTGCAGAAGATCCAGGACCATCTGAGAGCAAGAGGATGAAAGTTTCATTTGCAAGGGGCGTTAAAGAGATTTTAAACATGAAATTGTCCATTTTATTAGATCGATGTAAGGTATCCGATAGAAATGCCACGAGAATTTTAATAGCTACTCTAGAAGCACTAAACCTTGACCCTCTTGAGTACAAAGTCTCGAAAACTTGATTACATGATAGAAGGCAAATGTTCAGAGAACAATATAATAAAAAAATATCTTGGAAATTCTGTTAAGAGGCGTATTCGACACAAAAATGGGATCAACCACTGCGTGGCCCAAGATAGACAAAGGAAAATACGACACATGTATCAGTGACAATCTAATACAAAAGCAGCTAACTCCAGAACTAATTGCAAATGTTACTGCTGAATTCGAGACCAAATTAACTGAGAGCCACCCCAGAGATGACTACAAGGAGCTATTGCAGTTGGTTCTCGTATTTGTTGGATCACTAGACGGCAATGTTGTGGGTTTTAGAACTCCAGGAGCCATTCATCACGCTAGGAGGATGGCAAAGGCTATTTACTGCTTAAAAATGTTCATTTTTCGTCGTCAATTTAAGATGTCTAAAGAAGAAGAAAGTTCTGTGCGTGCCATTTCTGTTTTCCTAGTTAAAATTTATTGTAAAGCTTGGTTCAATGCTCCAAAAGCTCATCTTGCACCAAAGCAAGATTTAGGTATTTTGCATAGTCTGTTAGACTATAAAGAATGTGACAACGACATTGCAGAAATACCCCTGACCAAATTTTCGAACCATTTGTGGTATTTGAATGCAAAGTTGGTGGGATTATCGTTTTTTGATCCCACGATTACAGACGATGAAAAGTTGATAATGGCTAATAAATTGCTCAGTAGCACAGATGAACCATCACAGCACGCTAGGGTTGTAAATCCAAAAGTTAGGAAAGAAAACTTAAAAGAGGTAGTTGATGGAGGATTGGTAAATTTACTTACCAAAGAAACGTTTACATTCTTTGACCAATTTAATATAAAAACAGATTTCCTAAGACAACATCCAAACACCTGGCCTCAAAATAATGACTTCCAAGAAGGATTGAAAATTGACAAAACATTAAAAGTAGTTAATGATATGGCTGAGCCTGGTGTTAAATTAATAACCGACTTTAACGACCTTCTGACAAAAGATGAAGACCAAAAGCAATATGTCCTGCAGGTTGTAAGTAAATGCCGAGCATTATATCCTGACGTTTCAAAAACTACTTTAACAAAAGCTCTAGAATAGATTAGATAACTATGTAAAATTATCAACTTATGTAGGTACTACGTCTGTATCTTTTCTGTGTCTGTTTTGTATGTATTATATACCTAATTTTTATATTTTAAAATAAAAAATGTCATTAGACTTATCAGTATTACTTGTTTTTTTTATTATATTTCTACTTTAAACTCAAAAATATACCAAAAAAAGCAAAATTTATCACTTAATAACAAAATATACGAAGTATGCTCCTAGTGGTACCAGGTCACGTTTTTGGGGCTAAAGGCTGTTGTAACTCGGTTTGACTTAAAACAACAACAATTATGTATAGAATATAAATTTTGAAGAACAACATTAGCTTTCTTTTGAGATATTAAGCGTGTTTCTATTATTTACCGTTCTGGAGTTATGGCTCCATATGTCAGCTTTTTGGCCAAAATTTTTTTCAAACTTTGAGCGACGAGCGGCACGGGTTAACGTCGTTTAATCGAGCTCAAATTTCGGCTATCTTAATATCTGGAAAGGGGAATCGTTTTGTGGGGTCCAGACGAACAAGATTCCGACATTTTTTTCCTCCTCTATGAGATCCGGTCACTCTTATATATATATATATATATATATATATATATATATATATATATATATATATATATATATATATAAATTGTTATAAGGTTAAGCAGAAATAGCATATTGGAAAAGAAATAGGTCAATGTTAAGTTTAATACAACAAATATTTTCGTTGGCACACGATTTACTTTCGAAAAAATGCACATTTAAATTTTATTTTAAGAATTTTTAAAAGTAACACAACACCTAAAATACATGGCAAACGGGTTAAGGAAAAAATATTAGATTTTGAATCACAACAAACACTTTTCTCTACCTCTTACAACATCAGGGGGCAACTCTTGGGGTTGATTTTCACGAATTATAGGTTCGTGTCGTCTAGATTTTGCTGTAAGAAAATTACACAAAAAACAATAAAAATACGGAAAAAAACAACTAAAAATTGCATTCATTAAAACTGTAATAACTAACCAAAAATTAAAGCGAAACAAAAAATAATTTGCCACATTGCCGAACATGACGTTGTTCTCCATTTTAAGGAAAAAAATATAGCTGGCAACATGGAGTTGTAAAATTTAATCTGCACTAAGAACAAGAGTGGTACTTACGGGGAGCCTCATCTTCTACAGCTTTTGGGGCAAACAAGGCCTTGAAGTGGGGTTTGCAGTAGAGGGAACCATCATTGCTTTCGTATGTGTCCACCCTAGATAATTTATACAAAATGATTGGTCAAAAAGTAATAAAAACATATCGCAATACGTCCAACACAACAGAAATGTTGAGAGTTGGCATAAATCGTATCACAACATCGTAGCTGTGCAGAAGAGCCATTTAAAATACTAATACTATTTATAAAACAACTACTATAACGGGTAAGTCACATTGCTCGTCTAACACCACAACTGTAACATAGTCCATTTGTTACAGAATAAAACACGCCACAAACTTTTTCACAATTTTATTCAAATTGTCGTCTTTTAAGCATACACGGTAGATTAATAATATTAATTGAAAAAGATACTTACGTCAACTGTTTACTACATTCGACACATCTAAAACAGTTTTTATGCCAAAGAGACCTCTCGGCTTTGATCTGTTCCATCTGGAAGACCTGTTTTCCGCACGCTTTACAATTTGTTGACATCTCGATTTGACCACCCTGTAATATAAATTTATTTTCATCATGCTGCTGGGTTAAAAAAAAAGTGAATTTTTCGAAAATAGAAAAAAAATGGCAGCATCCACTTTGTTCACGTAGTAAGGGCCAAAAAACATGTTAAAAAAAGTCTGAACATATCTAAGATCGTCAACCCCTACTCTTTATTATGATGCGCTACAGTTGTAATTTTGTAACTCTGCCATTAATGGTACTTCAGCTGTCATTGTAAATATTTTAAATTCGACGAAAGAGGGCGAAACTACACTTCAATGCTATGTGTGGCGAATCTTTCCTATCACGTTGAAAGTTTAAGCACGGCTTCAGTTAGCGTCCACGCTTCCATGCCTTCCAAGAGAAGAGGAAAGACATAGCAACCTACCATTTTCATCCCTAGTTTCAATGATAGATCGTAATTAGTTAAAATTTTTTTGTTCTTCATAAATGCGGCTCGGGCCTTCTTTATTCGAATTTTGTCTTCCACAGTCGGGTCCCAGTGGTCGTTGATATTGCTACCGAGATACATCAATTTATCAACTCTCTCTATCTTTGTGCCACTGACTGTAATACCACCATCTTCAATAATAGATTCTTTGCTTATAATCATATATTTTGTTTTATTTGCATTGAGTCTTAAACCAAACTGTGTACAGGGTGAGTCAAGATAGAGTAAAGTTCATTATCTCATTTGTTTTGGGAATGACGAAAAAATGTTAAATACAATAGTTTTAGGGAATGTTAAGGTGCACAGTTTAAAATTATTTTTGAGTATACAGGGTACTTCAAAAGAGTGTGGCCGATATAACATGTTTTTTTTTTTTAAATGGAACCTCCTATTTTCTAATTTATTTTTAAGTTCTGCGTCAAATTATATAACTTTTTTATTAATAATGTTATATACCGAAACTTAGTAGTTTTTCTAATATTTCAATTTTTTTTAAAAAAATACCAATTTTCAGTTTTGTAAAAAATTGCCAGTAGCGCCATTGTTTCTGAAGGTGGAATACTCATAATTGGTAAGAGCGTTCTATGGAGATGAAAAAAAAAGATATAGGTAAAGAAATTTGAGTTAGATGCTACAGGGTGTTTAAAATAAATTTTTACATCTCGACTATTTTAAACTGAAAAATCTCAATTTTTTAAATGGTACACCTGTATATTATTATTTTTTCTGATAGATTTTACTAAACCCTCCAACTTTTATTAAGTATGTCATATACCTATTTCTAATAGTTTTCGATTTATTTTGAATTTTTTCAATTTTTACCCTTGTTTTTAATACACTTACGCTATTGTGAAAACATAAACAAATATTTATTAATTTTAATATACAATAGTTTAACTTATCTAATGATTAATTACTATGACGTAATAAATGTTCAAAAATATGCCCGTCTACTTGAATACACATGTGTAGTGGTTTTTACTATATTTTCCTTCGCTTTCCTTAGCATAAAGGGCGTTATTTTCCTATTTTCCATATCTACTGGTGTTGTAGGGGGATTCACATAAACACGATCTTTAATGTAGCCCCACAAAAAGAAGTCTAGAGGTGTTAAGTCCACATGATCGAGGAGGCCACTGAATGAATCCATCCCTACCGATACATTTTTGTGGGTAACGACAGTTTAAAAATTCCTGAACTTTCCGGTGGTAATGAGCAGGAGCTCCGTCTTGTTGAATCCACATTTGTTCCCTTTCAAAGTTATCAAGTTGGGGTAATTCGTTTTGCAAAAGATTTAGATATCTAGACCCGTTAAGCGGTTCGCGGAAAAAATATGGACCAATAATTCGAAAATTTAATATTCCACACCATATATTAAGCGACCAATGGTTTTGGTTTTAAACTTCTCGGACCCAAAATGGGTTAACTGTTGAATGATAATGCATGTTATGCATTATTTTGGATAAAAAAAATTTGAATCGGCCTCTATTGCTCCATTCATGGTGGTACAAAAGTTTACTCGTCGTTCAAAATCACGGTCTTGAAGTTCTTGATGTAGTTCCATACGAAAGGGATGACACTTGTATTTTCTTGTGGTGCAGCTAGTCGACGGCTGCTGACCTGGGGATTATCTTCAACATGAAGAAAAATCTACATTCCTTTTTCCTCATTGGCAGCATTCTGGTTTACTACTTTTTGTTTCGTATACTCAACGCTACCACTATCATCAAACCGTTGCATTACGCACTGAAAAGATTTTCTAAATGGTATACGTCTATTAGGGTACTTCGCTCCGTAAAGCCTTACTGCTAAAAGACAATTCTTTCCCGCCTCGCCCAGTTTATAAACCATATCGATTAGTTCATTTTTACGAAAATCCATAACTATTACCTTTATACGTCACTTACTACATCAAATTAAACTATTTTTACTTGCTTAACAGACATGTCAAAATTTAACAATGCCTACATTTTTGTTTTGTCTTGGCAACTATGATGTTATAGCCTTGTATCCACTAGGCAACAATTTACGCCCAACATGTTGCACAACATGTTGCTCATAATGTTGAACGTCGACGCGGAACTTTTGTTTAGCACGCAAAAACAAGCCGCGCGTCACGTTGCGTCATCTAGCAACGTCGCGCGCTGTTGTGCAACGTTGCCGAACATGTAGAGCGTCACGTGTTGCGCGTCAATTGTTGCCTAGTGGATACATGGCTTATAGTGTAAGTGTATTAAAAACAAGGGTAAAAATTGAAAAATTCAAAATAATTCGAAAACTATTAGAAATAGGTATATGACATACTTAATAAAAGTTGGAGGGTTTTGTAAAATCTATCAGAAAAAATAATATACAGGGTGTGCCACTTAAAAAATTTGAGATTTTTTCAATTTAAAATAGTTGAAAAGCATAAATTTATTTTGAACACTCTGTAGCATCTAACTCAAATTTCTTTACATATATCTTTTTTTTCATCTCTGTAGAACGCTCGTACCAATTATGAGTATTCCACCTTCAGAAACAATGGCGCTACTGGCAATCTTTTACAAAACTGAAAACTAGTATTTTTTTTAAAAAATTGAAATATTAGAATAACTACTTGGTTTAGGTATATAACATTATTAATAAAAAAGAAAATAGGATGTTCCATTTCAAAAAAAAAAAACATGTTATATCGGCCGCACTTTTTGAAGTACCCTGTATACTCAACAATAATTTTAAACCTTAACATTCCCTAAAACTAAACACCAGTTTTCTGTAGACTTTTCAACCTATCCTACATAAAATTTCCTTCCTGCTGGAAATGTGCCACAGTTCAGCCGACACCTAAAAAAGGCAAGAAAATCTTGCCAAATAACTACCGACCAGTCGCACTGCTTTCAATAATATCGAAAGTCATGGAAAAGGCTATCAATCAGCATCTTCTAAAATATCTTGAAGGATTCAATATTATTAGCGATCACCAATATGGCTTTCGTAAAAACATAGGTCAACAGAAGATCTTCTGATTTATGTAACACATGTTTGGAACAATGCAACTGAACACTTTGGAGAATCTTGAGCGGTTGCTCTTGACATATCCAAGGCATTCGACCGTGTTTGGCACGATGAACTGTTGGCTAAGCTAGGCTCTTATGGTATGTCTGGAAAGTTCTGTTTGTGGCTCTCAGGTTCCCTCAGAGAGCGTTCTTTACGAGTGGCAGTCGCCGAACACCTTCACTATCAACGCGGGTGTGCCCCAGGACTCCATACTGTCTCCTACTCTCTTTCTCATTTACATTAACGATCTGCTATAAAAGACCGGGAATCCAATCTACAGCTTTGCAGATGATAGTACGCTTATCCCTTCATACACTTTGCACGCTCGGACATCGGCTACTCAGGCGAATATCCGCAGACAGCAGGAAGTCATTCCGTTGCTGAACCCGACACTATGTCGGGTTATGTCCGGGCACTCTATTCTTCTAACATCGTCACTCAATTTGTTGGGCGTTAATTTGAGATCAAATATGTCCTGGCATGAACATGTTGCAGGCATAGCAAGGAGAGCTTCTCAAAAGTTGGGAATATTATTTCGAACCAGAAAGCTTTACACTCCACAACAACTGCTAATTCTTTACAAAGCTCAAATTTGATCAACTATGGAATACTGCTCCCATGTTCGGGGCTCCGCTCCCAAACACACACTGCATTTGTTGGATTTTATTCACAGAAGAGCTGTTCGTCTGATTGGAGACCCAGAACTGACCGGCGGCCTTGATTCGTCAGAACATCGAAGAACGGTTGGCAACCTGAGCCTATTCTACAAGTATTTTCATGGGAAGTGTTCGAAGGATGTTGCCCGCTTAATTCCTCCCAGAGTGGTGCATGTTAGAAATACACGTCGCACTAATACTTCTCATCCGTATGAGGTTCAGCCTGTTACTCCTCACACAACGCTTTTCATAAAAAAAGAAAAAAAAACAGTTCCAGAGAAAATCGGCTGTGACAGACATACAGACAGACAGACACCGAACTGATTCTATAAGTGTTCCGTTTTTAAATTTTGCTAGAAAACACTAAAAATGTGTAAAATAAACGAAAAACTGAAAACAGTAAGTAACACACTCGCTTTGTCTTTTGATCTTAAAAAAATTGGATAAAGAATCACGTCATGAAGTTCAGGCAAGTGCTTAATTAACACCGTGCATGTGCAAGTTCTTTTTTATGAAATTTTTAAAAGTAAAGACCTCTGCGAAAATATTTAAACGCTAAAAATTATATAAATACTCGCATACCTCAAAAAATCTTCGGACATCTGAAGCAGACATTTTTCCAGCAGGAGCAACACAGACTACACTCCGCCGACAAATATTTTAACTTTCGTACAAATCTTTTATCAGAAAACAAATGTCTCACCAAGAAACTGTATGTCTACTTCCGGTTTTCGGTTTATGTTATCTTAGTTTACTTTTAATGGAATTATTTTATTAAATCAGTCACCCAATATGAGCAATTATTGACTTAAAACGGATATAAACAAATAAATAAACTACACAATTGTTTTGTTTTAAGTATTTTTCTAGATGTATGATCGATTAGAAGGATTCATTAAAAAAAATTACTAACCGAGACAGGCAGCGGGGGGTAACAGATAACATGGGTAAATCAACTGAATCAACTGATAAATGATGATAAATACTTATCGTTTGGATAAAGGTGGATATCCTGTTATTTTGCCATAATTAACACAGATACGTTTTCCTTAAGATTCGCTATGCCGTACATAAAGGGAAATGACGCACGTTATACATATATACGGAAGTTTTGCACGGATGCCGTTTTCATCTAAAGACAAATTAACAATAAGGTTTTAGAATATAATCAAGGTTCCGCATGTTTACATTTAAACGCGATCCAACATTAAAAGTGGGTTCAAACTAGGGGTAGCGCAGTAAAAAAAGGTTAAAATAATGATGAGACAGGCGTAGTTTAGATATAGCAATATTATGATTTTATCCTCTCGGGGGTATCACCAGGAGTACTATCCTGAGTTTTGGACCTCGCAAAACTTGTGCTTGTTTGTATATAAACAGCCTAAATTTTAAAAACCAGGCTTTAGAGCTTAAAATGCAAATAACTCCGGTTATATAAGTCGGATTGACACACAAAAAAAACCAAACTCTTCGTAATGAAATTTCCAACAAAATTCGCTGCAGTCCTTTGCTGATTTCGCAAGATTAGGACGTCTTCATTTCTGTCAAATTTTATCTTCACTGTTTGTAAAAATAAAATATATCCTGAAATTTGTGTGTGAAATTTTTCACACACACACACATACAGAGAGCATATACACACAGACAGAGAGACACACACACACAAAGTGATACCAGCAGACGCTACCTCCAAGTGGTGTATGCTGGGTAACGCCAAAGATGTCTGCAATTTGTGAAAAACCTAGGGCAAAAATAATAATCCAAGGTCGGTAGATTGATTGTCCATCAAAAAAAATTGATTATTGAGAAAACTCTGTCCTGAATATAGAAGGAAACCCATCCATGAAAAGCTATTGGCGGAAAAACCGTCCTTTCATGGAAATACAAATTTTTTCTCAAATTTGTGAAAAACACGGAAGGAAAATCAAAAACCCAGCTCAACCGATCGATTGGCAATAAAAAAAAACGAATATTTAAAAAAATTGTCATGATTAAGTGAAAATTACGATCTGTAGAGTGATTTTCCCGCGAAAAACGCGCCGTCTTCATAAACTTCGCTGAGTACCGCTTTTATCTCATCATTCGTTTTCTTTTTCAAAAACACTTACAACCTAAATCACGTAGCGAATTGAAAATTTGACAGGATTCTTATGAATGTTTACGAAAAATATAATTTTTTAAATAGTAATAGCGCCATCTTTGGTCGAGGCCAGGTCCTTATCATACAACCGTGGTATATAGTTAGATCGGAAAAATACATCACATAAATCATTTTTAGGGTTCAAGAATTCGTAAATTATGTTAACCTATATTTATTGACGACTTGCTTGTAGTGTTTGCGTAAAACTTTGAGTAAACAACAAAATACGTTTTCTAGTTGAACTGAATGAACAAATTTGCATTTGCAGAAAAACAACTGTCTTATTTTGTTATTTTATTGTACGAGTCGATTAAACCGATCGGCTTGAAACTTTGAGAAAATGTGCATTTTGTTATAGCAAAAATACCCCGAAATTTTGGTACAAAAATATTGAACTCAGTGGGCACAATCGAATTTTGTTATTTAAAATTTGAATTGCCCCCTATTTTATGCCATTTGGTCCAAAATGGATCATTTTTTTTCAAAATTTAGGTCTCGACGCCAACTTTCCAATGCCAAATTTTTTTATAAAGTGTATTTGTTTGGAGTCGATAGCAGAATTCTCTCATTGTAAATGCAAAAATACGTTGGGGTGCGGTTCAAAAAAAAAAGAGAGATTTCTTACGCATTTTACTGGATTTTGCTGCCTGTTGCTATTTTAGGCGGAAAACCTCTGCTATACAATATATCATTTTTTTTCAAAATTTAGGTCTCGACGCCAACTTTCCAATGCCAAATTTTTTTATAAAGTGTATTTGTTTGGAGTCGATAGCAGAATTCTCTCATTGTAGATGCAAAAATACGTTGGGGTGCGGTTCAAAAAAAAAAAAGAGAGATTTCTTACGCATTTTACTGGATTTTGCTGCCTGTTGCTATTTTAGGCGGAAAACCTCTGCTATACAATAGAGTCATAAAATGTAAATGAGGGTTCATCGGTAGCATAACCAGCCGATCGTAACCTGCTTTTAGTTTTTAATAAATAAAATTAGTATTACTAAAATTTTTTTGATTTATAGCTCTATGTATGTATATATACACTCCTGGACAAAATTAACGCAACAATATATTAAATCATACAAATCTTTATAATGAATTAATTTTAATAATTTTTTATGAACATTGGTTACACTAAAAGTTAGAAAAAACTTATTCGGATACTTTAAAAGTGACTTAGCTACCCAATTTCTCTATAAGATTCGAATTAAAATTATTCTTAAGACCTAATAACAAAATTGTTGAAATTATGTAATAATGAAAAAAATAAACTGGGACACTAGTAGCAAAATTAATGGTGTAACTGGGACACTAGTAGCGTGTGTTGCCTCCTCTACTTCGGATGACAGCGTTTATGCGCCTATGCATGCTTCTAATTAAATTTTGGACAAAATCTTGAGGAATTTGCTCCCATTCTGTGATAACTGCATTTTCAAGTTCCCTCAGGTTTTTAGGTGCAGGTGTATGACGTTTCACATGATCCCATACATGTTCTATCGGTTTCAGATCCGGGCTTTTTTGTGGCCATTGCATAATCGGTATATCAACTTGATTAAGATAATCGAGTACCTCCCTAGCCACGTGAGGTCGAGCGTTGTCTTGCATAAACAGGAAATTGGGCTCCACAAAATGACCGAAAGGCATCACATGTTCTATTACAATATTCTCAAGATAGCAGTCAGCATTCGTGGATCTCGTACGGACAGGAACTAACTCTGTGCGAGCATCAAAGCAGATGCCACCTCAGAAGATAACAGAGCCACCGCCGAATGGAATCCTTGCAGATATATTGCAAGGAGCAAACCTCTCTCCTGGTCTTCGCCATACTCGCTCACGACCATCTGGATGTTTTAGACTAACCCTAGTTTCATCTGTGAAGAAAACTTGTTTCCAATCATCCACAGACCAGTTTTCGTGATTTGGAGCAAAACGTAACCTGGCAACTCTGTTCTCTCTAGTAAGCAAGGGCGCAGTGGCTGATCTCCTACTGTTTAATTCAGCTTCATTTAACCGTCTTCTAACTGTTTTAGAAGAAATTGTGACATTGCGAACAGCTTCGAGTTCGTTTTTTATTATAGAACTAGTGGCAGTCCTGTTTCTTAAAGCATATTGTCTTATAAAACGTTCATCTAGGTCGCTAGTGCATCGTTTTCGCCCTTGCCCTAGTCTTCTAGAATAAGTTCTTACTTCATTCAAGCGTCTTACCATACGACTTATTGTGGAACGATGTTTGCCTAACAAATTGGCAACATAACTCTGACAATATCCCTCGTCCAATAAAACTGAGGCTCGCACTACCTCGTGTTCAGTTAAATTCCTTGTTCGATTCATTTTTCTAATTCTTCGGGGTCAAAAATAAAACAGTCTACCACAAAAACATATTACTTTGAAAAAGGGTACAATTTATAAGTTTACTTTTAAAGAAAATCTATCGCAATATTACAGAAAATTGTTTATGTTCTAAAAAATTCTTTAAAACTGTAAATCTAAACGAATTGTTTTGATTTCTGTCATGAACAACGAAACAAAATATGCATAGCCTACTATTCAATTACTCGATAAACTTTAAAACTGACATAAGAAAAAGATAAATTAATTTTCAGATTGTTGCGTTAATTTTGTCCAGGAGTTTATATATATATATATGTATATATATATATATATATATATATATATATATATATATATATATATATAAGTACTTTAATTGCAATCTAAAACAATCTTCAGCTTCAAAATCTGAAGACTCGACTCTTAAATTGACAATTGAGGGTTCTATTTCCACAGTTTCTTCGATGTATTCGTAAAATTTCCACATTTTATTTTCTTCTTCTATAACATGTCGAATGGCATTTTTCCAATTATCCTCTTTGATCCTCTCTATTCCGACGGCGAGTAATAATTCCCTTAATACAGTGCCAGCTCAACATTATTAGGGTTCTCAGCTGAGTATGTTAGTTCATGTGATTGCCGGGCAGGACATACGATAAATAGATATTTCTTGTTGTTCCAAGCACCATCTGAGATTTGGATCATTACATTACATTACTTCAAATAACGATGAATAGCCTCTTTCCGTCCCGAAACCATCATTTCATATACTCGTGGCTCGTTTCACACCTCAATATTTTTGAATGACTTCTAAGATTAATTTTTGCTGTACAACTTCAAAAACAGACTTGATGGCATAGTGAATATTTTCCAGGTAAGAATAACGACTGCCACTGCTAAAACCGAAATATGTTAACGCTACTTGAACGAAACCTTTCATTTGTGCCCAAATTAGCTCTATGCGATTCAATTCGCAATGATATGGAGGTAATCTAAGTACTGTGATATTCCGTTCCTTTGCTATCTTATCGACCACATATTTCTTAAACTGTGCCTTATTTTGTTTAGCAATTTTGAGAAGTTCCGCTTTTAACATACCATCTTTATGTTTGAGACTTTTGACTTTTATCCATTGAAGAATACCCGCTTTCTTCCATGAATGTCGGGAGTCGTTCTAATAATCGAGAATGGTATGGGGCATTGTCTAATACTATAACTGATTCTGCTGGTATACATTCAATCATTTGTTGGAAGTACTCCTCAAAAACATCGGCAGTTATCTCCTCATGGTAATTTTTAGTTGACTTTGATTCGAATCTCAACAAGCCCCCACCGTCGAGAAATCCGTTTTGACTACCAATATGTGCTATAATAAGCCTGCGACTTTTAATGTTTTTGTCAATCCAGAATTTTTTCACTGTGTGTCCGTCATTAACCCAAGTCTCATCTAAATAAAAAATATTTCTTTTTTAGCTCAAAAATTTCTGATTGCTCTCCTCTTCTACAACAAATTATTTCCGTTTTATCGATAAGAACAGATTTTCTATTGTGTTTTCCCCAACGAAAATTCAAGTTATAAAGGATGTTCCATAATTTCCATTATTTTAAATCTGGTAAGTCCTGGTCTTCTCTGATGGCATGCAAAACTTTATGTAGTGTAGGTATCTCTTTTTTAATCAAAAGTTGGTGTACTTTTTTTCTTATTGCGTTTTTAAAGTCTTCATCGACCACTAAGAGTTCCTTTCCTTTGTGATTCTGAGGTTCGTTGCAAGGACCGCGTTTTTTTTTTTTTTTTTTTAAATCTATACATAGTTGTTGATCCAACTCCCGTCATGTTGGCACAGGTTTCCACAATTTCACGGACTTTGCTTGTTGGCTGTTGATGCACTAGGGCATCGTGGACGTTAAGTATCATTGTTTTTTCTCGCAGGGAAAATGCAGATTTACAGACTCCGCAAAGTTTAATCGGGGCAAAACTGAAAGTTGAAGTCTTTGCTGTTCTGATTTGAACTAAGCATATTATAGGTTTTTGCTTTATTTTTATACTTCCACAGAATACTTTTACTGCATACTTAGATACTTAGGCACCTACCTACCGATAAGGTAGGTTAAATATATTCCGATAATTGGTAAAATCCCAAATAATTTTATTGTACCTATTATCAATAAGCTTTATAACATTTCAGAATTGTTAATGGTACTCGTTTAGGCCTTTATCATACGAATAAGATTTTTAGTTTCATCATTTACTCATTAAAACAAACTTTGAACTGCGTTGATTTATATAGCTTATTGTAAAGTTTAGAAGGCATGTAATAAAATATTTTTAGAAAAAGGTCGCACTGCTGTACAGAGATAGAAAATAACGGTGATTAAAACTAAAAATGCAAATAATTGGTAGAGAAATTTCGGACGCTTATGGTTTATGACATTTTAATGTTTATAACCCATGTTGTGTGCTATCAACTTCAAACAAATGGACTATAGTCATTTTAACCGTTTTTTACACTTGTTTATTAATCAAATAACAACGAATGCGTTTTTTTGGTCATTTTGAAAAAAAAAATGTTAACGAAAATGATTTTTTTTCTTTTTTTTAAGGAAGGTCTCGCGATTCTCTACCAGATGTGATAAAAAATTTTAAGTTTTTTTTTTCAAAATAACCGGAAAAACGCATTTGTTGTTATTTAATTAATAAACAAAGGTAAAAAAAAACTGTTAAAATGATTCTAAAAAATATCTTTTTAATCACATCGGAAAGCTGGTGTCGAGACCTAAATTTTGAAAAAAAAAAGATCCACTTTGGACCAAAAGGCAAAAAATGGCTGGTAATTCACATTTTAAATAACAAATTTAATTGTACCCACTGGGTTCAATATTTTTGTACTGAAAATGTACGAAGTTTAGCGATTAATATCAACGAGGATTTGTTGGAAATTTCATTACGAAGAGTTTGGTTTTTTCTCGTCTCGATTTAACTTATATAACCGGAGTTATTCACATTTTAAGCTTAAATAACCGATCAAGTGCAAGTTGAACTTGCGCAATTAGTGTTCCGTACGTTGATTGCTTTTCAAATAAAAAATTTTGTTACAGAGGTATAAAATGATCAGTGATTTCACAAAACACACCCCAAATGAGTTTTCAACAAAGTTTGATTCCAATCTTTACTGAAATCTGATGACCTTGAAATTTTTGTTTTTGTATATACCAGATAAATTATTAAAGGTAATGCACTCGTGACAATTTTCGTTCAATCTACACCCCGTGGAGAATATTCCAGGATTTTTTCAAAATTTTTTGATAAGTACTTTTCGAGATAAGGCGGATGGACAGCCATTTTTTTTTCGCGATTTTTTAAAAATAATACAAAGAAAAGCGCGCAAGTATTACATTATATATATATTTTTTACTCGTGTTTTCACAAGCTTGCATTTGACACCACATTCGATTACCTAGTAAAAAAATTTTTTTTTCACTTCCGATTTCACCCCCCCAAACTAACCCCTTAAGTCAAAATTTAACTCTCAAAACTACCTGGCTCTGATGGGGCCATCAATTCCTATGTTATTACCAAATTTCAACTTTCTATGACAAGTAGTTTCGGAGAAAATCGGGTGTGACAGACGGACAGACAGACACCGAAGTGATCTTATAAGTGTTCCGTACGAAACACTAAAAACGCGTTTTGAGAATTTAAATTGTTTATAAACAAAAGAGCACACGTCTTTCGAGGTCCAAAACTCAGGACAGTATTCCTGGTGATACCCTAGAGAGGATAAAAACATAATATTGCTGTGTCTAAACTGTGCAATTTCAAATGCTTTTTTTACTGCACTAGGGACTATATCGACGAGTAACGATTTGGTCGAATCTAACTATTGTCAGATTTCCAAAATTTAAAATATACAATGGTTCACCGGCTTTCACAATATTATTATATTCTAATCTAATGAGGTAAAATTATCGTGCATAGTCTTGGCTAATAGAGAAGAAAATAAATTAAATTATGTTTATAACAGACAGCTAAATATATTTTTTAATATATTGTACTTTACAGATCATTAGTTATCAAAACTTTTTAATTTATTTTTTACGCCTTTATTTTATTGTTAACACTACCTAGAGTCGATCAAGTAAGAACGTGACGCGCATTGTTCATTAAAAAAATGTATATATTTAAAAGTTTTTCACATCATTCGACATTAAAGGATTACCAATAAAATGGTATGATTCAGTAGTTTATCCAGTCCCTATCAGTGTCGATGATCGCCTTGTGTCCTCGGCGCATAGTTTTGACGAGATTTTCCGCGTATTCTTGATGCGAAGATTTCCAAATTGCCCGAATATGCCGTGACAGCTGCTTCACAGTGTACGCCTTTTTACTACGAAGCTTCTGTTTGATTTATAACCAACCTCAAAAAAAAAAAGGAATTTCTTTTAACTATTATGAGTTATAGACAACACGTTCTTACTCGACCGAGTGTAGTAACCTATCCAACGGCCGTGGAATAAAGAATTAATATTACATTGAGTTTTTTTTTTGCTTGCTCTATATGTAATAAAAACTTACATTGCTGAACTTTTCTTGGGCTTTAGTGGAGTCGGAAGACCTTACATGGAGGACATTTTTCTTCTGCAGCGCGTCAAACTTTGAGAAACTTGATTTCTAAAATAAAGTACAACATATTAAACTACCTCTCCTTTGCTTATAAAAAAATATAATTGTAAAATTTGCATTAGACACACACTGCTGCACAAAATTTACTTTTCCTTTAGAAATGCTTAAAAATTAAAATTGTTCTGTTTTATTAAAACTAACCTGATGCAGTGGCTCATTTCCCATTTAGTTTTTGTTTAATTTAATTCCAATTATAAATAGTTTTTAAAATGTAAGCAAAACTTTTTTTTATTAGTTAGTTTATAGTAAAAAATTACTAAAAACACCGCTACAATCGTCGGCAATCCTATTTTTGATTTTAAACGTACGCAGGTGGATTGAAAAGTCTAGTAAAAAACAAGGTAAATGACATTTTTTGCAGAAATAAAAAATTATTTCTGAACGTCATCTCCACTGAGCTTAAAACATTGTGTCTAGAGAGATTCCACTCACTATTTAAATGTGGCTTTTCCATTATTGATAATAATAGAAGCGCCTTGTAAGATCGATGTGCTTTCATTACTTGAGTGTGTTTGAGAGTAAAAGCATTTATATTTTCAGCTGCTTTAAATAAATATTCGAGAAAGACGTTTGTCCATGGGCCAAACTCCAGCCGCTGGAAATCCATTCATAATAATGACAATGATAACAGCTCTTTGGTAAGCTCCTGCAAATAAACTTGCAACTTAATATTGCGTTACTTGAGGACTTGGATTTGCCCTCAATCATTTTTGTGTTGCTTGAATATAATAAGAACTTATCGGTTTAAAAATTCTTAAAAAAATATTATGAATATAAATTTCACAAAATTAGAGGAATGGTACCAGCACTACTCTCAAGAACTTTTCGAGAATAGAGAGCAGTATGCAACGCAATCACCAACCAATTACCATATTCAGGGCCAACATATAAATATAACAGAAAAGATGGTTGGGAAAGCTGCTCGATAAATGAAGAACAGAAAAGCGGCTGAACTAGAGAACATCTCAGCAGAATTGCTAAAAAATGGAACATATTCGAAGAATATATAGATGGAAAGAAAATAGCTCAGATTTGGAACGAAGCATGGATAACAACCAATGCATAAAAAGGGAGATAGAATTAGCTGTCAAACTATAGATGTATATCAGAAACGAGACCCTCAGTCGAATCTACGGAAAACTTTTAAGAAATATAATTGAGGATGAATAAAATCCTCACGAGATTGAACAACAATCTGGTTTTAGAGCTGGTAAATCGTGTGCAGACAATATATTTAGTGTAATTCACTTAAACGAAAAAAAATATACATCAAGGAACAAAAAACTCCATCTACTGTTTGTAGACCTAATAAAAGCGTCTGATACCGTCCCAGTGAAAAAACTATGGCAAATATTAACCATAAACAGCCGTTCGACCAATCACGTTCCCGAATAAAGATGGGAAACATTCTCTCCGAAAATTTTTCTGTAACAAAGGGTGTCAGACAGGGCTGCTGTCTGTCTCCTACATTATTCAAAATTTATCTGAATGAGGCATTAGAGAGACGACGAAGAGCACGTGGAGGAATGCGAATACAGCTGACCGAAGAAACAACTTTGTACACTTTACATTTAGCCGACGATCAGGTGGTTATCGCTCAGGATAAGGAAGACCTTGAATTTAAGACAAGAAAACCGTTTGAACATTATAAAAACTGAGGTTTAACAGTTCACTGCAAGAAAACCAAATATTTATGTATAGGAGGAAAACAGGGAAGTCTTACCCTAAATCCTGGTGAGGTTATTGAGGAAATTCAATAACGGCAACTTATATAGTACGGACACCTAGAAAGAATGGAAGAACACCGAATACCAAAGATGGTTCTAAAATGGAAGAGGCAGACCAAGAACTACATGCTTTGGAGGTATTCAGAGGGCAACGTCAGAGAGAAACATAAGACCCGGAGATTGGAAAGATCGAAGAGGCTGGAAAACTGGGAACCGGAAGGCGAAAAACGCTAAAAAAAAAAATCGGATTGATGATGATGAAAACAAAATTATTGAAACGGTGCAGAACATTCGTTTACAGCACAGATAACCTCTTCATTCGACAAAATTTTTCCTCCTTATGCCAATTTTTGAGGCTATGAAACAAAAAAAAAAAAAAAAAAAAAAAAAAAAAAAAAAAAAAAAAAAAAAAAAAAAAAAAAAAAAAAGTCACTGGGGCCAAATCTGCGGAATATGGCGGATTTGGAACTATTTCGCAGCCCAGCTCCTGCACTTTTGCCATTACAACGACCGATGTGTGAGCAAGCACATTGTCCTGGTGAAGGAGCCCTTTTTCCGTGCTTGGTTGCTTTTGGTTCAACTCACTATGCACTCGGTCCCATAACGGTTGCGTAATAAAAATCAGTCACTGTTTTACTCTTTTTCAGATGGTCAATCGTGACGATCCCAGGTGAAGTCCAAAAAATAGTTGCCCTCACTTTTCCCCGCCGATAAAACGGTTTTCACTTTTTTTAATGCACTTTCACCTTCCCCCCCACCCACTATTTTAATTGCCATTTTGTTTTCATGGTGTAATGGTGGATCCACGTTTCGTCTATAATTACAGGACGAAACCCGAAGACTACACTGCAACTTTTCCAGACACGATTTCAAAATGTCCTTCTTCGTGCGTTTTTGGTCTGGAGTCAACGACAATCTTCCATCATGATACCATGAGTTTCATTGACCATTTTTTTCAGAATACAACTTAATCTGGCGTCTTAAATATGTAGCATCTGCAGTGCTTGTACGGCTATGTGTAAATTCATTTATCGAGTAATAAATGGCCTTAAGTGTTGGTGTAGAGTCCTACTAAACTTCTTTCAGTTTAGTTTTTATTTGGGCAACAGTGCAATCTTTTTAAATAAAAATATTTTATCATTGCATGATACTCCACTTCCTACGAAATGTGTGACAGTGATTTATGCTGGCAACAAACAACTGCGCATTGCTGTTTGAATCTTTAAACACGACCGTTACAAGAATCACGCTTACCAACAGTCATACCGCTTAACTATATTATAGAAATTTATCAAACTTATCAATCCACCGGCGTATGTTGACTTTATTAATTCCGCAATGTTTATCTTCTTTAAGAAAACAAGTTATTAAGTCCGTCGTGTTTGAAATGATTTAAAAAATAAAATGGGAGGAAGTCAGTGTATCAGGATTTTAAGCAGTGTACAAAATTACACAATCATTTGTTTTACATAGATTTACGAAATTTATGTCAAAGCATGAAAGTTTTGTAAATAAAAGCATAAAAATCCAAGAGCACTACTTTTACGGAACGCCAGGAACACCGTATATCTTCCAAACAGCACTGCCATTGTTTTAACGTATACTTTGAGGAAAGTATTGAGTCTCCAATACAAAACGTATTAGCCGATTTATCTGCTACGTTAAGGTATTTCTTACGAGAAGACAGAGCGTTATGTTAGAGAAAGTCGCGAAATAATTTGATTTTCAGGATATAATAAATGTGGCAACGTAGCTTCTCGCTTGCTTCCCGCTGCACACAATCACGTGTTATTTATAACAACCTTGATACTTTTACAAGATATACAATAAAAATTACGTATAATTAATTAAAACGATACTTTGGATTAATTATTAAAAATATATCAATTAATAAATATTGATAACTGAATAAGTGAACGTAAAAGGCACGCGTTTATTCTAGTATATTTTAAAAGAAAGTCCGATCAGTGCAATGTATAACATGTTACATGTAATTCAAAATTTGAAAGAACGCCCTCGCGTGCATTCTTCTTCAAGCTACGTTGCCACAGCGAAAATTCACTTCATAAAATACATGAAAAAGTAATATTTATCCAATATTTTTGCTACAACTAAGAGGCAAACTGCTTTCAAATTTTAACAAACGAAAGCAAAGTAATTTTTTTATATATATACAGCGTGTCCAAAAAGGTATATACAAATGTAGAAAAAGTTTATTTTCAAAAAATTTTATTCTTGATAAAAAGTTTTGCATCGCGTGGAAATGCATAATCAAGCATCGAAAGTTTAAAATATTTGATGGTATACAGGGAAAATAAAAAATATTGATTTATAATGAAAAGTAAAGTGTATTTAAATTTAAATACGAGCAAAATATTAATTGAAAATGATTTTTGGAAGCAATATGTGACAATGGATGAAAACATGGATTCACCACTACACACCAGAATCAAATTGGCAATCAGCTAAGTAGACAGTAGCCGGTAAAAGCGGCCCGAAGCGCCCAAAGACACAACAGTCGGCTGGAAAGGTTTTGGCCTTTGTATTTTGCGATGCGGAGGGAATAATTTTCATCGACTATGCTGAGAAGGGGTGCGGCTGAAGGCAGAAATCGGAAAGAAACGGCCCAAAATGAACAAGAAAAAAGTGCTTTTTCATCAAGACACCTGTCACAAGACGTGTCACAAGTCAATAGTTACGATGGCAAAAACATGAAGTGAAGTTCGAATTGCTTCCTCATCCACCGTATTTTTCATATTTGGCCTCCAGCGACTATTATCTATTCGCAGACCTCAAAAAAATACTCGCGGGGAAGAGATTTGGCTCCAATGAGGAAGTTATGGCCGAAACTGACGCCTATTTTGAAGGCAAAGACAAATCCTTCTACAAGAAAGATATAAAAATGTTAGAGCGTTGGACTGATTGTATTGCTCTTGAAGGAGACTATATTGATGAATAAAGTCGAATTTGGCAAACAAAAATGTGTTTTAAGTAGCTAGACCGAAAGCTTTTCAACCTAAGTGTTATTAAAATATATTTTTTCCAATATAATAGTTTTCTGGCAACTTTAAGTGTGTTTTCTGAAAAAAACACGGTGCATGTCTTTTTATGATTTTTTGGATTCACCATAAAAAATACTTAAGAAAACACGTGTCTCACTTAAAAGACAAATATTTTTTTTTGTATACGTGTATTATGGCAATACGGCGTGGTAAACCATCTTTATACTGACGTGACACAGTGAATATACGATGCTAAAATCTATGATTTCTCAAAATTTCAAGCAAAACTACTTTTAACAGTTACTCGTAAAAAATACCTTAAGCAGCAACCCTCTCTCGTAAAAGTATCTTCTCATATTTTTTGTGAAATTTCCTCGGTGCTCCGTTTTGATTTGTCTGACGTTGGCATTCCGCAAAAGTTGTGCCCATGTGAAAGTGTATATACTTGTCGAAATTAATAGATCGCGGCGATTTTGGTGACATGACATAAAACACACGGATCAACATGTCGGTTGTGTATGGTTAAATGTAGCTGTCTAATTATTAGTATTTACTTAATTTATTAAGCAGTATGCGTGTGTTAAATTACTAACGCAACAGTCCGACTGGGGCAAGTCTCTAAAATCGCCGGAGTAATGTCTGCAGTGAAACATATATGGTTAATTAATTAATATGATATCCTAAAACTAGACTTACCAAATTTGGAGTTGTAAACGGGCTTTTTTTAATGTTAGTTCCAGCGCAGCTAAATCTCTCTTTCTACATTATTGGCGTACATGCAAAAAAAAATGGAACATGCAAAAAACTAATTGTTAGTTACTAAAACATCTAACTCTTAATTGCCAAATTAAACATCTAAGATGTTAGTTTCACAACAAATGTAAGATTAAAAATTAGAGTTTTCCGCTTTAACTGGGATTAGAACCGTGGTCTTCGCTTTTCGGATAAAAGCGCTGAAAACTACGCATTCTACTCATTATCCAACATAAGCGAAAATCTCTTCTATTCTTAAAAATTCGTCTAAATGTTACTAAAAATATATTTAAAAAGCTCAATGTAATTTTCTACGTAACTATAAGTTATTCTAACTAATATTTTTGAAAAATATTTTTTCAGCTAATTAAGATAAATAAAAAAAGGTTTTTATTATACGTATAATAGAAATAACTTTAACTGGGTGCCTAATCGTTTTTAGTGTTCCGTACGGAACACTTATAAGATCACTTCGGTGTTTGTCTGTCTGTCCGTCCATCTGTCACACCCGATTTTCTCCGAAACTATCCGACATAGAAAGTTAAAATTTGACACTAATATAGGAATTGATGGCCTCATCAGAGCCGTGTAGTTTTGGAAGTTGAATTTAGACTTAAGGGGTTGGTTTTGGAGGGGTGAAATCGGAAGTGAAAATTTTTTTTATTACCAGGTCATCGAGTGAGGTGTCAAATGAGAGCTTGTAAAACATGCGTTCAAAAATATATATAATGTAATACTTGCATACACTTTTCTTTGTATTATTTTTAAAAAATTACGAAAAATCACTGTTGCCTTCCTTATCTCGAAAAATACTGATCGAAAAATTTTGAAAAAATTCTGGAATATTCTCCACGGGGTGTAGATTAAATGAAAATTATCACGAGTGTATTATTTCGTTATAAAAAAAAATCAGGGTCAACGGTTTTCAATGAAGATCGAAAAAAATTTTTTTTATTTATTTAAAAAAATTTTATTGGTTTGCCCAAAAATTAAAAAAAAATAAAATGTGTTAATTGAATGAACCTATACCCAAAATTACACCAAACGATTTATATATATATATATATATATATATATATATATATATATATATATATATATATATATATATATATATATATATGGTAGATATAGAGGGTTTTTCATTAAGAGTTGAATAAAACAAAGAGTTTTTGAGCAAAATTCATTCTGAAACTTTTATTCAACGGGAAATTTTATGCCAATTAATATTTAAACAAGATGTCCAAAGGCGTTAAATCACACGACCTCGGCGGCCAAGCGGTACGGCCATTTCATGAAATTAATGACTCACCGAACTTGGCGCGCAATAAAAATGCCATGTTTGGGCCGGAAATTTGGGGCTATGCACAATCCTGTTGGAAATAAAAGTCATTTGCGTCCATTTCGTCAAATTCTAGGAAGAAATATTCCTGCAGCAACGAGCGATTTTGAAGTTTTCCACTAATTTGACAATTTCCAAGCGTTCTTTTAAAGTGAAACAATTCATAATTAAATGGCAAACCTTACTAAACACAACTGACATCAGATGCCAAACATCTGCCAACCAACATAGCCGCTATTAGCTGTCAAAAGTCGCACATCGCTAATGGAAAACTCTCTCTCTCTCTATCTATCTCTATCTCTTTGTTGAAAATTCATTTGGAGTATGTTTTGTAAAGTCATTAATCATTTTACACTTCCATAACATTTTTTTTTTCTTTTAAAAGCAATCAACGTACGGAACACTATTGCACCAGTCCGACTTGTACTTGGCCAGTTTTTTTATATAAAAATTCATGTGAAACCTCGAATTCTAGTATGGCAACGTTGCTTCCAAATATGACCGTTACCACGGTGTTAACTTTTTTATTATATTATAAATTTATCATTATTTTTTTGCAATTCCTGTTCCTATAGGAATAATTACACTTAATCTAAGCTAACGCCGTTATACAGTGTATCCCACACAAATGGAGAAAAACTTTATCTTATATATTACAAAAAAAATTATTCTTGATAAAAAGTTGTGCATCACATGGAAATCTACGAGGCTGGTTTGAAATGTCCGTGCAAAAATAAAAACTACTTATGTGTTTGGGGTAAACCTTTTTTATTTTTCGACATAGTCTCCTTTTAGGCTTATACACTTCGTCCAACGATGTTCTAGTTTGTTGATCCCTTCCGAATAATAGGATTTGTCCAAGTCTGCAAAATATCCATTAGTGTCTGCAATCACCTCCTCGTTTGAATAAAATCTTTGTCCCCCCAGCCATTTCTTCAAATTGGGGAACAAATAGTAGTCCGAGGGAGCCAAGTCTGGAGAATAGGGGGGATGTGAAACGAGTTGGAATCCTATTTCCATTAATTTTGCGACCACAACTGCTGAGGTGTGTGCTGGTGCGTTGTCGTGATGGAAAAGGACTTTCTTGTGGGCCAATAGCGGGCGTTTTTTCTTGCAGCTCGATTTTCAAACGGTCCAATAACGATGAATAATATTCACCTGTAATAGTTTTACCCTTTTCCAGATAGTCGATGAGGATTATCCCTTGCGAATCCCAAAAGACTGTCGCCATAACCTTTCCGGCCGAAGGAACGGTCTTCGCCTTTTTTGGTGCAGATTCCCCCTCGGTAACCCATTGTTTAGATTGTTGTTTGGTCTCAGGAGTATAGTAATGTATCCATGTTTCATCCACAGTGACGAAACGACGCTTAAAGTCCTCCGGATTCTTCTGGAACAGCTGCAAACCATCCTTGCAACACTTCACACGATTCCGTTTTTGGTCAAGCGTGAGCAATCGCGGCACCCATCTTGCGGATAGCTTTCTCATGTCCAAATGTTTATGCAAAATATTATGTACCCGTTCAGTCGAGATGCCCACAGCACTAGCAATCTCACGTACCTTAACTCTTCTGTCATCCATCACCATATCATGGATTTGATCAATGATTTCTGGAGTCGTAACCTCCACAGGCCGTCCAGAACGTTCAGCGTCACTTGTGCCCATATGGCCAGTCCGAAAATTTTGAAACCACTTATAAACTGTTCTAATCGAAGGTGCAGAGTCACCATAATGTTTATCAAGCTTCTCTTTAGTCTCCTGAGGCGTTTTGCCTTTCATAAAGTAATGTTTAATCACCACACGAAATTCTTTTTCGTCCATTTCTTGAAAATCACTCGACTTCCTTGATTTACACGAATGCCAAACACAAAGAAATAGACCAATATGGCTGAAACTTGGTGCGCGTTCATTCAAGAGATGCTACTAACTAAACATGACCTCGATACGCGCCGGTGGTGCCATCTTTCGGACTTTGCACGGACTTTTCAAACCAGCCTCGTATACTCAAGCATCAAAAGTTTAAGATATTGATGGTATACAGGGAAAATAAAAAATAATGATTTATAATGAAGAGTAAAGTGTGTTTAAATTTAAATACAGAGTAAAATATTAATTGAGAATGTTAATGAACTAAAAAATTATGCTCGCGTTTACATTTGTGGCCTTCCTAGTTAAAAATTCAAAAAAACTCCAGTAAAAACGTCAGTAATTGTTGAATTATTTATTGAATAAAAGAAAACGAAATCACTACAAATTTTAGCTTGAAAATAAATGAACATATCTTTGGAAATACCTAACAACTGTTAATAAACTTCAAAGCTAACGTCAGTCTGTATTTGCAATTAGAGATGCCAGTAAAATTGAAGATAAAATTGAAATTGTTCTCATAGTTGGAGATAATTATAAAACTTTTAGAGAGCCAGCAGAAATCTTTAATAATAGACACCCTGATAAAACTGTACACTTCACAACTGTAGGATATCTAATAAATAAATTCAAGAGTTATGGAAGTGTTGAAAATTAATTTAAAGAAACATCAGGCATGGGTTTCAAATGAAGATAATCAATATCAAGTAATGCTTCCGGTAGTAGAAACGCCAAACGATTCACTTCGGAAAAGATCAGCTTTACTGAATGTCAGTAAAACTACAGTTGCGAGAATTTTAAGATCAAATAAATTTAAACCATACAAACTTCAATTTACCCATACTTTAAAGCAGGAGATTTTGAACGAGGATTTGAATTTTGTGCTTGGTTTCAAGGAAAGTTGGAAGATAACAGGTTTATGGCAAGGCAAATATTTTTCTCTGACGAAGCGACATTTACGTCTAATGGGACAGTAAATTCTCAAAACTATCTCTGGTGGAGCAATGTTAATCATAACTTCAATATCCAAACTTGAGATCAATACTCGTTTAAAACCAATGTATGGTGTGGAAATAGTTGGACCATTCTTTTTTCTAAAAAATATGAATGCTGAATGTTACCTAGAATTTTTAAATAATGAGTTCCCTGAGTTTCTTAATCGCCTACCAATAATTGAAAGACAACGTATATGCCACCAACATGATGGTGCGTACTGTGGTACGAGAAATGTTCGAAATTATGTTCTTCAAATTTTTAACGGTAGAGTAATAGGGAGGTATGTGCAGTTTATTTGGCCTCCAAGGTCTCCGGACATCACCCCTCTAGACTTTTTTTATGGGACTACTTAAAAAAAAGGTTAATCTTAAACAACTATTTCAAGATATTGATTATCTTGAGGCAGTCATTGGGGAAACATGTGAAGCTATAACTCCTGACATAATTAGAAATGAAATAAAAGATATTTCTAGAAAAACGCACACCTGTTTAGAAAGGGACGATGGATACATTAAAGCACTTGTGCAATAAAGTTAGAATTAATCCATATCGCACTGTTGCTTCAAAAGTGACACAACTCAAAAAACTTAAATTTTCAGGAAAAGGAAAAAACAGTTGTTTCTAGTATTGGAACATTTTTAAGAGAAATAAGAACAGAAGCAGTAGAGAGAATATTTTCTCTAAAATGGCTCTGTAAATAATCATAAAATCATTTTTTTTTTTTTTCATGCTAACAACCCTTAAAAAAAAACTTTATTTTGACTTGTGACGTTTTTGAATTTGTTTGGACTCACTACGAACTGAATTATTTTGATTTGTAACATTTTTGATGAATTCCAGAGTAACAAAATTTATATTATTTCTAGTCTTGTGACTTTTTCCTTAGTTACAAAAACATAAATTGTTATACCCTGACCTGATTTCGGGAAGATAAAGAAAGTCAGCAACAAAAAATTAACAATTATTTTTAATAAAATTAGCAATGGAAAACTACAAAGAAGTAAGTATATATATATATATATATATATATATATATATATATATATATATATATATATATATATATATATATCAAGGATTTTCTACAGCTGACGCTGTCTTCCTTCTCTCAGCCTTTGATTCCATCCGTTTCTATCTTCCCAGTCTCCATCTGTTAGACCCCTGTCCTCCATAGCCTCGTCCACATCGTCTCTCCACGATCGTCTGGGTCTTCCTTTTTTTCTTCTCCTATAGGGCTCCACTCCGTTGTTTTCTTTATCCACCTATTATCTTTGCTCCGTCTTATGTGTCCATACCATTTTAATCGTTTTTCTTCAATGGTGTTTATTGCGTTTTCTTTGATGTTAATTCTGCTTCTTATTTCTTCGTTTGTTATTCTCTCCATACGTGTCACTCTACAACATCTTCTCCAATACTCCATCTCTGCCGCGTTAATTTTAGATTTATTTCTTTTGTTGATCGTCCATGTTTCGGACCCGTATGTCATTATGCTTTGTATTATTGATTTGTATATGCGTGTTTTGTTTCTCTTTGTAATGTGCTTGTCCCACAGGATCGAATTTAATTGTCTTATGCATGTCCGCGTTTGCCCTAATCTAGCTTTAATCTCTTCTTCTGATGTCGCGTTTTTTGAAATGATGGTTCCTAAATATTTAAATCTATCGGTTCCTTTGATTATTGTTTCGTTATGGACCTCTAGATTCTCCACGTTTCCCTCCTTTGTTATTAGATATTCCGTTTTATTAAAGTTTATTGCTAATCCTGCTTTAGTGTATTCTTCTTTCAGTTTTCTTACCATATAACTGAGGTCTTCCTCATCTTGCGCTATGATTACTTGGTCGTCTGCGAAACTTAGAGTATATAAGTAATCTTCTCGTATTGGGTCTCCCATTCCACTACATATTTGCTTCCATTTTTTTAATGTTTGTTCGAGGTATATTTTGAATAGTGTTGGGGATGTAGAGCATCCTTGTAATAGGCCTTTTGATGTTTGGAGTCTCTTCCCTATTTTATGTCCTATTTTTATGTTCACTGTGTTGTTTTCGTAGAGAGCTTTTACTGCGTATATTAGTTCTTTGCCAATGCCTATTTCTTTCATTGCGTTCCATAATCTTTGTCTTGGTACTGAGTCATAGGCCTTTCTTATGTCTATGAAGGCTAGATGAACTTTTCTATTCTTTGCCAGTTTTTTTTTTCCATTGTTTGTTTTATAGTGTATATGTGGTTTATACATGATTTTCAGGCCGTAAAGCCTGCTTGGTCTTCTCCAATTTTTCCTTTTATATTTTCCTCCGTGATATTTTTAATAATTTTTCCATACAAACGTCCCATACGCGATATTATGCTTAGGCCTCTATAGTTTGTGCATTTTCTGCGGTCTCCCTTTTTAAATATAGATACTATATAAGCTTTTGACCATTCCTCTGGTATTTTTTCTCCATTTATCGCTCTGTGGAACATGTTTCTCAGCATTCGATGTAATTTATTAGACCCGTACTTAATCATTGGTAACTTCTAAGAATACGATTTTTTTCGTTTATTTTTAATTGTTATACCAATGCGCCATCTATGCCTTCGAGCAGTAAGCTTGAGAAAGGTGCGCTTCTGCAAATAAGTTGCCAGCTGTGCTGGCCGCTCTGCTTGAATGACTTAGTAAGTCGCCGGTAGAGTGCAGCAAAGGCATCTATTTGTTATAGTTTTCCGTTAGTTACTTGGATAAAGGACTAAAAGTGTGTTCTCGTATTTGCTGAACCTAGCCCAGCTGATGAGCCGTGATACGGCGAAACGCGTCCTGGGATTGTTCAGCAAATGCGAAGAACACTTTGGTAACTTCTAAGAATACGATTTTTTCGTTTATTTTTAATTGTTATACCAATGCGCCATCTATGCCTTCGAGCAGTAAGCTTGAGAAAGGTGCGCTTCTGCAAATAAGTTGCCAGCCGTGCTGGCCGCTCTGCTTGAATGTCTTAGTAAGTCGCCGGTAGAGTGCAGTAAAGGCATCTATTTGTTATAGTTTTCCTTAATCATTTCATTTACCACACCCCCCAGGCCCTGCAGATTTATTATTTTTGAGTGTTTTCATTGTCTTCTTTACTTCTATTTTTATAAAATTGATCACAATA
Source organism: Pachyrhynchus sulphureomaculatus (assembly GCA_019049505.1). NCBI lineage: Eukaryota > Metazoa > Arthropoda > Insecta > Coleoptera > Curculionidae > Pachyrhynchus > Pachyrhynchus sulphureomaculatus. The sequence goes on along the minus strand of CM032448.1, from coordinate 119,942,068 downwards.
TTTTTTAGGAATTATGTTCTTCTCACATAAGGATTTTAGATTTTTCTTCTTCGTTTCAGTTTAGTTCACCTTGATCAACTGAAGTGACACAACACGAAATATTTTCAATGAAAGACCGTCTTTTGGTCACCAAAAGTGACACAACTCGAAATAATACACTGTACGTTGTTTAAAAACATACAAACACCATCACATTTAGTGTGCAAATGAAAATGTGTCACCATTGTATTATAAACATAATATGACTGAATCGGCAAAAACGACACAAATCCCATGTCTGGGCTCACTAGTGAACTAAAGTTTACAAGCTTTTGCGGACTAATAGATTAATATATAACGTACCCATTCCTGGTAATAACTCAAAAATTAAGTTTTTTGAGTTATGTCACTTTTGCTGCAACAGTGCTATATGTTTAGTTGTTATGTTATGTACGTAGTAATTAAGTAATGTTGCAATTTCAAAATAAAATGATATTAGCACAAATTTATTATGGATGTAATTATTGCAAAGCAGGTGAAAAGGTTATTAAATTTTTAACAAAAATATGATACAATCAAAATCAGGGACTAGTTTTTATTTAATTTTGTTTGCCTTTATACAATAAATAATCTAAACGTGAGCATAATTTTTTATTTACATTTTCATATAACAATGCTAGGAAAAGACATGGTAATATTAGGAGTATACGGCCCAACAGAAGACAGCACTATAAGAGAAAAAGATAATTTCATGGAAACACTAGAAATAAACACAAAAAAAAGTAAAGAAAAAACCAAGAATTAATAATAATGGGACATCTGAATGCGAGAACAGGAAGGAAAACAAAGGACAATACCGTAGGACCATTCGAAGAAGACATTACTAATGACAACGTAGAGAGACTAATAGAGCTGTGTGAACTAAACGGCCTCAAAATAACAAACGGATTCTACAAACACAAAGACATCCACAAATATACTTGGATGCAAGAAACGCGAAACTTAAAATCAATAATAGACTACATTATAATTAAAAACGATACCACTATCAAAATAAAAGACGTAAGAGTAAAGAGAGGGGCAGAATGTTGAACAGACCATAGACTATTAATAGCAAATATAAAAGTACCGTGGTACAAGACAATAAAGCAAAAAGGAACAATAGATAAAGAAAACAGAAATACTAATGAGATAACAGAAAAAGCAGACAAAGAAATAAAATACAAAATACACTTACTGCAAGACGAAACGATAAGAGACCTATATAGACGACGATTAGATCAAAAATTAAATGAATTTAACTGCGACAACCTCCAACAGATGTATGACCACATAAAAGAATGCATCAAACAGGCGGCCCTAGAAGCATTAGGTAAAAAAGACAACGAGAATGAGAAACATAAAATTAGAATCTGTGAAAAAACCAAAGAATCTATAAAGGAGAAAAAAAGACTATGCGAAAAATGGCTGAATACAAAATCAGAAGAAGATCTACAGAAATATAAAGAGAAAAATGCAGAAACGAGGAGGATGATAAACAAAGAAAAGAACGAGAGATGGGAAAAATCGTGCGAACATGTAGAACAGTATATAGGAGGAACTAGAAGCACAGAGTCATGGAGAATAATTAAAGTATTAAGGACTAACAATAGAGAGAAGACGTATAAGGATTGCCTCCCAAACCTTTCTTCTACCTAATGGGTATTTTCCGGTAGTTAAGGGTAGGTATACAATATTGCAAATAAGTGTGGTATATATAGCTGATATATAGCTTATAATATTTGTCAATTTGATTTCTAAATTCCATTAGTAAAGGCGCGAAACATTTTCTTAACATGAATCCCAGTATCATTTTAAGTGAAAAAGGAAAACAGTTATTAATTTTAAACAACTATAAATACAGCTTCCAAAAATGTCTAAAAAGTGGTGAAAAGCGTTGGACAAAGAAAACCTGCAAATCTTTCCCTGTTACTCTGGGAGAAGTGGACAACAATATATTATATTAGAAGAAATATGTACAACGCTCGTCGGAAAAAACACCCTGCATTGCCAAAGAGTATTGAAGATACTTTTAAAATTCTGGAAGAGATCAACTTCGAAACATCTAAAGGTGAACTGTTATTGTCCTCAGTTCTTTTGTCAATTTTTTACTATTCGTGGATGTTACAACGGACATTATATAGGAAGAGATAGAACTAAGCTATGAAGAAGTAAAGAAGACAATAAAAACACTCAAAAATAATAAATCTGCAGGGCCTGGGGGTGTGGTAAATGAAATGATTAAGTACGGGTCTAATAAATTACATCAAATGCTGGGAAACATGTTCCACAGAGCGATAAATGGAGAAAAAATACCTGAGGAATGGTCAAAAGCTTATATAGTATCTATAGAGACCGCAGAAAATGCACATACTATAGAGTATGGGACGATTGTATGGATTGTATTATTAAAAATATCATGGACGAAAATATAAAAGGAAAAATTGGAGAAGATCAAGCAGGTTTTACGGCCGGAAAATCATGTATAGACCACATATACACTATAAAACAAACAATGGAAAAAAAAACTGGCAAAGAATAGAGAAGTTCATCTAGCCTTCATACACATAAGAAAGGCCTATGACTCAGTACCAAGACAAAGATTATGGAACGCAATGAAAGAAATAGGCATTGACAAAGAACTAATATACGCAGTAAAAGCTCTCTACGAAAACAACACAGTGAACATAAAATAGGACATAAAATAGGGAAGAGACTCCAAACATCAAAAGGCCTATTACAAGGATGCTCTACATCCCCAACACTATTCAAAATATACCTCGAACAAACATTAAAAAAATGGAAGCAAAAATGTAGTGGAATGGGAGTCCCAATACGAGAAGATTACTTATATACTCTAAGTTTTGCAGACGACCAAGTAATCATAGCGCAAGATGAGGAAGACCTCAGTTATATGGTAAGAAAACTGAAAGAAGAATACACTAAAGCAGGATTAGCAATAAACTTTGATAAAACGAAATATCTAACAACAAAGGAGGGAAACGTGGAGAATCTAGAGGTCGATAACGAAACAATAATCAAAGGAACCGATAGATTTAAATATTTAGGAACCATCATTTCAAAAAACGCAACATCAGAAGAAGAGATTAAAGCTAGATTAGGACAAACACGGACATGCATAAGACAATTACATTCGATCCTGTGGGACAAGCACATTACAAAGAGAAACAAAACACGCATATACAAATCAATAATACAAAGCATGATGACATTCGGGTCTGAAACATGGACGATCAACAAAAAGAAATAAATCTAAAATTAACGCGGTAGAGATGGAGTATTGGAGAAGATGTTGTAGAGTGACACGTATGGAGAGAATAACAAATGAAGAAATAAGAAGCAGAATGAACATCAAAGAGAACGCAATAAACACCATTGAAGAAAAAATGATTAAAATGGTATGGACACATAAGACGGAGCGAAGATAATAGGTGGATAAAAAAAATAATGGAGTGGAGAAGGGAGAAGAATAGGAAGAAGAAAAAGAGGAAGGCCCAGACGATCGTGGAAAGACGATGTGGACGAGGCTATATTTTGCTCTGTATTTAAATTTAAACACATTTTATTCTTCATTATAAATCATTATTTTTTATTTTCCCTGTATACCATCAAATATTTTAAACTTTTGACGCTTGACTATGGATTTCCATGTGATGCAGAACCTTTAATCAAGAATAAAACTTTTCTGTAATTGGGACACACTGTATAGACCCTAAGGTATTACATACACAGGCACCCCCTGAGAGCAAAACACTCTAAATACTGAAAATATATTTTTCAACATGAACTGTTGTTATTATTGTTTTTAGTAAATCCTTACCAAAGTCCTCACGGATACTCCAGAAAATACGTTTTCGATGTTTTTTGTGTTAGAATGATTAGCCATGTCTGTCAATGACTTAGTACGCTACAAAATTAAAAACAAGCAAAAATAAAATGAAATTAAAACGCCTTGAACCATGCACAATCAATCGCGAGTTCAATGAATCATTTGACCATATTTAAAAGCCGTATTTCTTTTTATATAAGAAAAATAACACTTTTTGTTGTTTTCACTTCAATATATTATTATATATATGTATGTTATGTTCGTAGGGCTGTAGCCACGATAACTTCCAACTTAAAAGAGATCTTATCGTATTATTACTTGCCTAGAGGAAGAAGATGACGAGGGGTGGGCTCGATACATGTCTTTTTCCTTTAATTGACGAAGTAATTTAAGAGTAGACGGTCGACAGACTATTACAAAACCACCGACAACTGGTAGCTTTTTTATAGCTGCAAAAAAATCTCCACTCGCATAGAAATACAGGTACATATTGGTCTTCAATAGCTACAGGTTGCACTAGGTAGAAAACACAATATATGGCAAGGTTTTGTTAAGTTGTTCAACTTCCTGTTGTCTGCGGATATGTGCAACAGCGACTGGTGTTCAACAGTTCAAAGTCAACGAGGAAAAAACCAAAATTCTTGGCTCTTTCATCATTTTTCGAAATTTTTATAAAAAAGAAAGATATGAGACAGATTAGGTTCCGGGGCACGACATCGGCGATGACAGCTCAACAAATATGGTCAATATATTTCAGTAATTTTAACTTGCTTTAGGCTTTTAGATTAGTAATAGCTTCTAGATCACTTATCCTTCACCTCATGTGTATTACGAAATGAGCGCGATATCTTTTTATAAGTTTAATTGAAACGAATTTTTATACAGAATGTTCAAACTCGTCCATCCAGAGCACAGAATAATTTACAATATTGCCAAATGTATCAGTTAATACGTATTTCCTTTATATGATTGGCAACACAGGAACAGAACAAATTTTTATAATTCCATACGTTAGCACCGAATCTCTAGACTCTGTTGATTGACTTATGAACGTAAGTAAGTATACATTTAATTTATATATTTATATATATATATATATATATATATATATATATATATATATATATATATATATATATATATATATATATATATTATATATAATATTTATATATATATATATATATAATATATATATATATATATATATATATATATATATATATTATATTATAATATTTATATATATATATATATATATATATATATATATATATATATATATATATATATATATATATATATATATATATATATATATACTACCGTCAGAAAGTATTTGCCTACCTACAAATTTCAATGTAACTGCCAAAATTTAATAACTATTTAAACCTTTTTATTATATTAGGTAAATTTAATTGTTCTTAACAAGTGTCCATCATAAAATTGTTTAGATATGCCTTTTTGATGAAATCACAAATTAAAAACAAATTAGAACAAATTTCCAAGTTTTGCATGCTAATCGTTTTGAGGCGATTTCTGAGAATTCCTGTTCAAGTAAGAACTCATTTCAAGTTTCTACGGATTATGGAACTTCCTAGTGACATTTTATGATAAAAACTATGCTATAAGTACCATTGCCCTTTTGGAAATTAACCATTTGCAAACAGTACTTTGTCATTGATACAGGCTCAAATTTTCTGCGGGACATGGAATTCCAACCAAAAACATTTAGGAAGGACTCGAAAAACTACTCCCTCTGAGCTATATCCAGCAGACATAATCGCCGCCTAACCGCACCAGAAATCACGGCTCAAGTAAACCTGGAGCGGCCCATCCCCATCAGCGTGACAACCGTCACGAACAGGTTAGCAGAAGGTGGACTACACGGGAGAGTTGCAGTGCCACTTCTTAGGCAAGTGAATATACGTAAACGATTAGAATGGGCCCGAGAACATGAAAATTGGACATTAGAAGAATGGAATTCCTTCCTTTGGAGCGACGAATCTAAATTCGAAATTTTCAGTTCAAATCGACGAGTTTACGCGCGACGGTCAACTGGAGGAAGAATGTTGGAGGCCTGTCAGTTGCCTACAGTAAAACATGGTGGAGGTTCAGTAATGGTTTAGGGTTGTTTTGGCAACAGTAAAGTTGGAAAAATCTTTAGGATAGAAGGAATCATGCGAAAAGAACAGTATCAAGAAGTTTTGCTAACTCAGGGGAAATTTATTTTTCAGCATAACAACAAATTAGAGAAATTTTGGACCAATGGAAATCCGATGACATCCTGGAAGTGATGACCTGGCCTCCACAATCATTCGACTTGAACCCCATCGAATTGCTGTGGGACAATTTGGACAGGTGTGTTCGAAAACTCAATCCAACATCAGAAAATCACTTGTGGGAACTTTTACAAGCAGAATGGGTTAAAGTAACCGAATAAACTATTGGACAGAATGCCGAAACTATGTAAAGCGGTAATTAAAAACAAAGGAGGTCACATAGATGAGAAAAATCCTGGAAAATCATGAATATTTTGCTGATTTTCTAGACTGTAAATAATGTGAAAATAATTAATAATTCGATAAAATTGAAAAAATATATATATTATCTGGGTTTTGTTGTCTTGGGACTGAAATAACTAGGTGGGCAAATACTTTCTGACGGTAGTGATATGCCAAAATGCGGCCTGTTAACATTTAATGAGAGCTTTTCGTCAAAATTTGCTTCTGACGACTGGGCTTGTATGATAATGGTATTCTTATGTGGAATAGTTTGTTGTAAAAGTTTTTTGTCTGAAAAGGTTACATCACGTTTTTAAACACTCTGCATAAAAAATTACAAAATGAGAAAACGTACGTTGAAACAAAATCTTACCGTTCTATCGCTGTTCTTTTTATTATTTCTATCCTTGTCTATTTTTGTTAAATCGCCAAACGATCTACACTAATAAAACAAAAACAAAATGCAAAAAATTAGTTAAAAAAATGCACTAGGGCCATGCAATATTATAATTGTGTATGTGTTCATCAAAAGAAAATAAATAATTGAATAAGTGTATGTACATACTTGTGTACAAGACTTATTTTTATAATTTGCATACCAAAAGTTAAAAAGAACCTATAGTTTTTGAGCGATATTACCCTAAGGGAAGAGGTACAAGGGGTGAAAGGCCGTTAAATATTGTAGAGATATAACGAGTTGGTATCTAAGGGAGCAAACGAAAGACTATACAGTACAGTGATAAGACTGTAACCCTATATGGATTCGAGTTATGGACGCTAAATAGAGCCGAAGAACAAAAATTAGAGATATGGGAAAGGAAAATATTACGAAGAATATATGGGAAAAAAAGTGGACGGAATCTGGATGAGGCGAACAAATAGCGAACTATATGAACTTTACAACATCCATTCAATAATAGCACAAGTGAAATCATAGAGGATCAGATGGCTAGGTCACGTAGAAAGCTTGGCGGAAACCAGAGCAGCAAAAAAAATGTTGAGAGAGGCGGTGGTAGGAAAGAGAAGGAGAGGGTGCCCAAGAAGAAAATGGTTGGAGGCAGTGGAGGAGGATTTGGAGAGGTTAAAGATAAGTAACTCGAAAAGGAAGGCCACAGAAAAGAATAAATGGAGAAGAATTGCCGATCAAGCCTTAGGCCTACAAGGCCTGTAGAGCTACATTATATATGTATAACAGGTAGTACTTTTTAAGACCCGGCAAAATAGGGTACCCGACTACATAGGCGCCTGCAAAACTTCGTACCCGGCCAGGTAGGATCCGGCAAGATTATATTAAGCTCATTCTTTTACATTTTATTAACATTTTCTGCCAACACTGCCAGCTTTAGGTAATTTTTCATGATTTGGCAATATTGTTAAGATGCGATAATTTGACGTTTAGGTATGAGGATGAATCTTCGAGCGAAATAAAAATCTTATTCAGATATTTTCTACGGCAGAACGTCTTTTTCACGACTGTTGGGTTTGAAAAAATGAGCAAAGTATGAAACTACTTTTTACTTGATGGGGAAGATGAATCAAAAGTAGTATGTGGGTTATGTTGCATAAAAATCACGCGAGGTTTAGGAAAAAAAAGCTAGTACTTCATCTTTATGGAAACATTTAAAATTTAAAGATAGTTTATTCGATGAAGATAAGACCGAAGCAGAACCATCTATCACTTCTGGGAATTTAAAACAAGTTAATATTACAGAATATTTTGGGACAACCAAACAGTGGAATATAAATGATTTTAAAGCAAAACTTGTGCACAAGGCAACAGGAGAAATAATAGTCTTGGACAACCCAGCCTTTTCATTTATAGAAAATATAGGTAAAGCGTAAAAAATTCAAAGTTATTGTTGTTATTTACTTTTGTACAGCAAAATGCACCTACAACTTAAAAGAAAAAGGTAACAATAAATAATTTTCTTCCCGTTTCCAGCAAGCCAGCAAAATATTTTTCTAGTTAAAAAATAAAAACTCCAAAATTCTTAACACTTATTTTTTTAGAGTTCAAGAGCCAACCATCTTTTAGCCAAAGAATTATTCCCGAAATATACGAAAAATACAAGGCTCCTTCATAAGAGATATGTGTTAGAACAGGGGTGCTCAAACTTGAACTGCTGGCAATCTACCTCAATATTGTTAGACTATGATCGATCGACTCTGAGAGGCTGCAAGTAATTGTGATGCAGGATTGTCGTCTAGGTAGGGTGTATCGTGGCATAGATTATTAGTTTTCCGCACAATATGCATTTTTTTTAGTCAAGGTAAGTGTAGGTCTGCTCTAAAATGTCAATGAAAAAACTCATAATTATTCAAAATTGCGAGTTTAGTGGTTCTTACAAAACAAATGAGTTCTAGTGTCTAAACTTAACTAAAGAGTGACTTTGGATGTTGAAGCGTGGCACTGCATGTCCTCAGCATACTTTTCATAAGATGGTACGTAATTACCGAGTGCTAATCGCAAGCATGATGACATATGTTCGTCAGTTAGTCGATTGCGATATTTTGATTTAATTACCTTCATTTCAGAAAATGCAGACTCGCACAAGTAAGTTGACCCAAACATTGCCGTCAGTTGAGGGGCGATTTGCCTTAGATTCGGATATTTATCTTCAGATATAAAACACCAGAATTTTGTATCAGATGCTGTGGCTTTGAGACCTATATCTGATATAATCTGCACTAACTCATTTTCAACAGAACATGAGTCCATGTTAAACTGACTTGCTATTTCAGTAACTAATTCCTCAATGTTTTTACACGAAAAAGGATAACTCATAAATGATGCGATATTTGCAAATTTACTGAAATCATATTTCGAATTGGCCCAAAATATTTGATAATTCTGCCTCATAAATATCATAATTCAACTGAGGAATCCTTGCTTTTAAAGACGGAAAATTTTTCAGATCCTTTCTTTTCAGTTGATCTATCATAAGTTACAATTTACTTTTGAATGCGTTTATTGCGCTAATCATCTCAATAATAGTTTTTCCTTTACCTTGAAGCTCCAAATTAATGGTGTTTAAATGCATTGTGATGTCTGTCAAAAATGCCAAATCAGTGCCATTTTCCGTTTTTCAGCATCATCTTTCGTCCAGAAAAGCTGTTATTTCGGGCAATAATTCTTGAAACCTTTCTAGGAATTTTCCGCGACTCAACCACCTGACGTCCGTGTGAAGAACTAAATCAGTGTGTTCAGCTGACTCACTATCTTCCAACTGCAATTTAAAGAGCCGTCGTTGCAAGCTACGTGCACGGATAGAATTCACAATTTTTATTGCAATGCCCATAATCTCCTCCATGTTTAGAACTTTTGAACACAAAACTTGTTGATGTATAATGCAATGGAAGGAGAAAAATGAAGGGAAATCATCATCAGCTCGACACAATGCCACAAAACCGTTTTTGTTTCCAGTCATTGCTGGTGCTCCATCGGTTGTAATGCACACTAGTTTATATATTGGTAGCTTGTAGTTTGTTACAAAATTGAAGAAAACGTCATATATATCTTCGCCACGGGTCTTTCCTTTCAGAGGAATCATTGTCAAAAACTCTTCCTTAGCCGACATGTCATTGAATACCATTCGAATAAAAATACACAGCTGGACAGTGTCTGTCATATCGGTGGATTCGTCGAACTGTAAAGAAAAGTATGTACATTCCATGATATCATGTTTTAGTGTATCTGCCATGTCCTGACACATGACTTCAACACGCCTTGTGACAGTCGGACGAGATAACTGAAGTTCTCTAATAGCAGACATAATCTCTGTTTTATTCTTAAAATCTCCAAATAAAGTGTCGTCCGCTTCAATAAATGCTTCCTTCACAACCAATCCATCATCAAATGGTTTCTTGTGTTTCGCCAATATATGAGATATTTTAGCTTTTGATTGTTTGGCTGGTCTTGTGAACATGGTTTGTTCTTTTTTCAAACAAGTTATCAAATCACGTACTTTTCGTTTTCTTAATTCACTCTGTGACGGAAAATCCTTTTCATAGTTTTTATGAACCGTTTTATGATGCCTCTCTAAGTTCCCACGCTTAGGTATTGCAACTGACGCACGGCAAATGAGACAAATGCATTTATCCTTTACCATACAAAAGAAAAATTCTTCCTCCCAATCGTTATTAAAATGATAAGTTTTACTTTTCTTCGCCGCACTCAATTTGGACTATTTATTAATAAACTTTGTATCGATGTATCGCCTTCAAGTTACAACTCAGACTGACTCCTATTCCTGCAGGCGCAACATTTATATCGGCGCAAACAAAGTCTCGAATGTTCCCGTCAAACACGCCGCCCGAAGTTTCTAGAAAAATCGGCGGGAATCAAAAACGCGGCTTTTTTTTGACAAGTACCGCGCGTTCCTTTGATAAAGCCGCCTTTTGCCGCTAGCAGGGGTTATTACGATAAAAGAAAGTGATGAGGGGGTTATTCTGGCCTAATTGTGGATCGAATAAATTTTAGTAGTTTATTCATTACATTTTGTTTTAGTTACCTAAAACAAAATCTGTGAATAGTTCTATATCGGAATTTTTTTCTCGAGATCGACTCAAAAAGCACTCGCGATCGACTTGTCGATCGCGATCGACCGTTTGAGCACCCCTGTGTTAGAAGTTTAACGGTACATTGGTTAACTAACGATTTTGAACCAAAAAATTTTGCCTTTAATATCAGAGACCAGCGAAAACATCAAAAAAACTTAAATGAGATGCGCGAAGAAAACAGTATAAACAACATAAGAGTCCACTTATTTATTAGCGCCAGTAGGAGTAACATTAAAAAAAAGGCTGCAAAAGGATTAAATGATGAATCACGTTTTATACATACCTAACAACTGATAGTAATCGACACTCTAAGAGTTCAAACATCTGTATTGGACGTTATAAGTATCAGAAGAAGGACTGTAACACCTTTAAACCACTCATCTCCTTCCAAAATTAAATTAGAACACATTCAAAGAGAGATTTTAACATTGAAGTAAAGAAAATGGACAAGATATATCTACACTCATCTCCGATTCTGAGGACAACCTTCGATGCTTTTAATTTGAAAGCAAGGAAACTAAACATGATTATTAACACAACCAAGACGAAATGTATGGTAGCTTCATAAGAATTATTACGATGCAAGCTGGAGATCCAATAATTTTAAATACCTGAGAACAATGATAACAAGCTACGGAGACTTAAACAGGAAAGCAAAACAACAATCTATGAAGGTGTCACTAATAGCAGGTTGCTTGGCGGATACAGTCTGGAAAAATAAAAACCTCCCAGTGGAAAACAAAATAAGAATATACAAGACAACAGTGAACTAAATGAGATCCAAGAAATATCCAAATGGACCAAAACTAGAAAAAACAAAGGAATAAACATGTAGATCGGATAAAAACGACAACAGACTGGTAAAAAGGGTCGAACTCAATAAACCTTGCGGTAGAAGAACTAGGGCGCAAGAAGAAATACCCATAGAACAACTAACAGAACCAGAAATAATAGACAGTATCCAAGAATTAAAGAATAACAAAAGCCCGGGGTCAAGCGAGATACGTGCTGAAATGCTAAAAGCAGGTGGCGAACAAGTGCACAAAAAGATATATGAACTGGTGGAAACAATATGGGAAACGGAACAAATGCCAACAGAGTGGTCAGCGGCACGAATATGTCCAATTCTCAAAAATGGCAACGAAATGTTATGCGAAAATTATAGAGGCTTTTAGATACATGCTATAAGGTCTTCAGCAAAATTCCGAGGAAAAGAATGGAGGAACATACAGAAAGGATAGTGGGGGAATATCAAGCCGGTTTCCGCAGGAATAGGTCAACAACAGATCAAATTTTTACTTTAAAAGAGATTCAGACTAGCTGTTAGGAGTACAGCCTGACGTTGTATGTCCTATTTATAGATTTTAGGCAGGCATATGATAGAATAAACAGAAGAAAAAAATGTATCAAGCAATGTTTCAGTTGGGCGTCCCAGAAAAACTGATAAGACTGACGGAAATGAACACTGAAAGAAACGAAGAATGAAGTGATGTGGCATGGACAACGATCGGAGAGTTTTCAGGTCAAAAATGGCTTAAGGCAGGGCAACCCCTTGTCCACTATGCTGTTTAATTTAGTTACGGAGGCAATCATAAGAAATAGTGGAATGGAAAGAGGAGAAACAATTTTCAGAAACAACCAATGTCTTGCTTATGCGGACGACCTAACGCTACTGGCGAAAACAAAAAATGAACTCAAGGCAAAATTAGAGGGTGAAGCAAGGAAAATATGGATTAATAATAAATGAGAAAAAGACAAAGTACATGATTATGGGGATGAGCAGAGGAGAAGATGAAGAAAACCTGAAGATAACCTCTGGGAGTGGTAAAAATTTCGAATGCCAAAAAGTAGAAGAATTTACATACCTGGGGGTAGTACTAGAGAAGAATGGACATGAGGGCAGGGAGATACAAGCGAGAATAGCGAAATGGAGCCAAAAATTTGGGAGCTTGAGAATGTTAATGAAAAACAAACACTTATCTAGACCAAAATGCGAATTTATCAAACTATAATATGTTAAGACCAACGGTGACGTATGCTTGTGATACCTGGGTGCTTAACAAAAAAGAAGAAGAGCAACTGGAAACATGGGAACGAAAAATGCTGAGAATTATCCTGGGAGGAATAAGGACGGCAGAAGGATGGAGGAGAAGAACGAACCTGGAGGTTTATGCACTCTCTAAGGAACCAAGAATAACAACATATGTGAAGGCACAACGTCTAAGATGGCTGGGACATATACAGCAGATGCCGAGAGAGAGAATGCCGAAGATGGTACTACATAGAAAGCCTATCGGAAGAAGACGGAGGGGAAGATCGAGGACAAGGTGGATGGAGATGGTGGAGAAGGATCTTAGGAGTATGGGTGTCGGCGAGTGGAAGAGGGAGGCAATGGAAAGAGCCCGGTGGAGAGTGGTTGTGAGGAATTTTCAACATTATTGTGAATATGAAATGTAAATGAGGCCCGAGGCCTACGAGGCCTGTAGCGCTGTTTAATAAATAGAAAAACTAGGGGCAGACCTTCGAAAAGGTGGAAGGAATGGTGGACGTCCACATTGGAAGAGACCTAATGGGGATAAAACAGGAAGTACGCCTATTTATATGACACACCATATAAGAAAGAAGAAGAAGAAGACCTCTTGAGAAACTTTTTGAACAAAAAAGAGCTATCATCTGCTGAATAGCGTTCACTTTTTTCTTTGCAAGGAATATAAAGGTGTAAGAGACGGAATTCTAGTATTTGCTGGATACATATTGTGTTATAGATACGAGTCGAGGAATCTGAAAATTATTTTTTTATTACTTTCAGTTTTAGCAGAAATAGTATGTCTGCCACACCAGATAATATCTGTGGTTTGAAATATCGAGTCGGAAGTTAGACGTGAGGATTTGCGAGGGTAGGGCGGGGTAAATCACTTTACCGTTTGACGACTTATCAATAAACTAACAAGACGTGAAGTTTCGATTTGCTAGGGCAAAAATAAAATATATATTTATTCAATGCTGTCTTCTTTTATTTTCATGAACACTGCCTGTTACTAATATATTAAAAAAAATATATTGTTTTTGACAAATCAACAAGCAAAGATTAGGCAAAATAAACTTACGCTATATTAAAATTTTGTTATTTTAGCTCAAAATACTTGCATAGTTCAAAAAATGCTTCAAAAATTTAGGTTACTTAAAAGAATTCTTAAATACTGTTTCCGCCAAAAAGTCTTTATAACAACAAATTTCGGCATAATCTAATTCCCTATAGTTAAATTTTAAATAAATCATGTGTATCGCTACCAACCCCCCTATACCTCATCGCTCCATGCTTTCTTTTACTACCTATTTTCTTTACGTTAACGACCTGCAGGAAAAAAAAAAATCCCATCAATAGTTTTGCTAAGGCTTGCCAAAATTGTAGAATACTACTTCGTGCTAGAAACCTGCAGGCTCCACAACAAAATCTAATGACATTTAAAACTAAAACGCGACCGCAGATGCCATGTTGCTCCCATATTTGAGGCTTTGCTAACAACCATAGTCTCAGTGTAAAAGATTTTATCCTTTCGCCTGGTTGAAAAGTCGTAACTGACCAAAAGATTTAAATTTTTGGAACATCTAAGAAGACTAGTGAAATAAGTCTTGCACAAACTAACATATTATACAGTCTGTCAAGTAAGAACGTGATCGATCGAATTCTTGAAAAAATGTGTTCCGAAAATATTTTTTGCTATCAATGTATTCTTTGTTGTGCTAACAACGGAGCAATTACCTTAGTATGTTGTTCAATCGCCTTCTGCATCAATAATCGCCTGGCATCTTCGCAGCATGCTGTCGACGATATTTTCTGTATATACTCCCAATTTTTTGAATCTCGCGAGACAACAGGGTCAAAGTCTTCAGAGCCTTTCCTCGGAGCTTTCTCTTTACAAGGGACCAAACATTTTCAATAGGGATGGCGTCCGCCGAATGTGAGGGCCACTATGGTATCTCATCGTGGACCCAAGCGAGCCGCTTCGCATCGCCCAGCAAAAGTTACTTCAACATGCTTCGGAATTTGACATCATGGGCAGGAAGATGTTGTCGAATAGTCTCATGGGATTTCAAACCCGATTTTCTTAATTTTGCCGCTCCTTGACGCATGCGTCAATTTCGCGTTCCGTGGAAACAAGGTCACGATTCATTTTTCATCTTACGGAGTGACTCTGCCTACCGAGTCATATTTTAGCAAGTCGTCGACATTTTTCGTCTCGTTAAAACGATTTACCCACTTTTTCATAAACGACACCGACTTTTTAACATATTTAGCGGCCGCGGAATGTGTCATTTTAGGCCCTTTTGGATGAGAACACAGAAAGACTGCCTCGAACCGACGCGTAAACAATTTACGTGATTTCGACAAAAGTTAGGAATCGACTGATACTTTTACTAAAAAGCGTCGTAGACAAAGGTTCCCTCTACTGATTTTTTGTTGAGTCGCTAGAATCGCATCTACCAAAAATGAATTATCGCGGACACGTTCTTACTTGACAGACTGTATGTATATTTCGGGAGTACATCCATTGTTTGGACTTGGTTGTCGCGTGAAGCCTTATTTAGTGTCTAAGTATTTTTTTCAGCGCTGTAGAGACGTTAACGTTGACATATATGCATGCCTTGTGGATTACCAAAAAGCATTTGACAGAGTACAAACACCACAAGATGATAGATATTATAAAGAATATAGGACTGGATGACAAAGATCTAAGGATTATTAAGAACCTTTTTTGGAATCAGTCTGCTTCTGTGAGATTAGAAGAACATACGGATGAAAATTCTTCTAGGTGTTAGACAAGGATGCATATTATCTCCACTATTATTTAATATTTACTCCCAAGAAATATTCGATGAGGCTCTGGCAGATCTCGATGTCTACTAAACGGAAAAGAATGAATACTATTCGATATGCTGATAACAAGGTCATATTCGCTGACAGTCTGCAGCAGCTGCAATTACTAATGGATAGAGTTTCCCCTAAGACTCGTAGAAAGTGTTCCTTCGATACAGCCCGTTTCATTCCTCTTAGAGCGACGCATGCTAAGGATTCACGTCGCACTAATACATCACATCTACAGTGGCGAACAAAAGTATGGAAACATTTAAATTCCCATCTCTAGTCTTAACATTTAAACTGGTTACAATTACAATATTTATTTATTAATCGCATGCTAACAAACATTTTGAAGACTAAAATAGTTATTGTTTATTAGAAATGTGCTTAGTTTTTAACGTAACAAAATTATGCACAAACAAAAGTATGGAAACATTTTTGTTATAAAATATTCCACTATATTTATCGAAAATATCCTTTTAGTGCTATCCTTTTAGGCTATTTTCAGGTTATTCTCGTTGTGGTGAAGTGTTGAATAGTGAAACTTTAAGCTAAATTTCATCACGTTTGAAGAATAGGTTCTACTGAATGTAAGAGGACTTGAGTGCCTATTCGTTCGTTATAAAGGGTGATTCATTTAGAGGTACTTTTTTTTAAATAAAAAAAAATTAATAAAAACAATTTTATTTTATAATCTTTATTATCATATAAAAGAACCATTCTTTACAATTATTTCTTAAAGATAATTTCTTTCAAATGTTGTCCGCGACTACGGTTAACAACGTCCATTCTGAAGTTCCAATTTTCAGTGACGCGTGTGAGTATTTCGAGTGGTATTTGGCCAATGACTCGAGTAATATTTGCCTCCAATGCCCCAATTGTAGCTGGCTTATCCATGTAGACTTTGGACTTTACATAGCCCCAAAGGAAAAAGTCAAGAGGTGTGATGTCACATGATCTAGCCGGCCAATTCACTGGTCCAAAGCGTGAAATGATCTGTTCGCCGAATTGCTCTCGCAGTAAAGCCATGGTTTCACGGGCTGTATGGCAAGTGGCGCCATCTTGTTGGAACCAAATTTCGTCGAGACCACGGGCTTCAATTTCTGGCATCAAATAGTCTGTTATCATGACGCGATAACGGTCACCATTCACAGTAACATTCCGGCCGGCCTCTGTTTTGAAGAAATATGGACCGATTATTCCACCGGCCCATAAACCACACCAAACAGTTGTTTTTTGTGGATTTAATGGCAGCTCTTGAACCTCTTCAGATTGTTCATCACCCCAAACACGGGCATTTTGTTTATTCACGAACCCATTAAACCAAAAATGGGCCTCATCGGTGAACAAAATTTTTCTCGAAAACAGTGGATCTTCTGCAAGCTTGTCAAGGCCCAACGACTAAAACGGAAACGATTCGGAAGGTCGGTCGGCTTCAGTTGTTGCACTAGTTGAATTTTGTATGCTTTTAAAGAAAGATCCTTACGTAAAATACGCCAAGTTGTTGAATATGACAGGCCAAGCTGTTGAGAACGGCGACGAATCGACACTTCACGGTCTTCGCGTACACTCTCCGCTACCGCCCCTATATTTTCTTCACTACGTGCTGGATGTGGTCTATTCGGTCGAGCATTATCCAATAATGAAAATTGGGTCTCAAACTTATTGATGGTAGAGCGAATTGTGCGTTCGGTAGGCCGATTATGTGGACCATAAGTTGCTCTAAGCGCCCGATACACATTCCTCGTAGAACGCCCATTTTCGTAATAAAGTTGAACAATTTGTAGACGCTGTGCCGGGCTAAGTCTTTCCATTATGAATTGTCAAACACTACTGAATAGGAATGCCACTTCAGTTGACACGACGCATGCGCAATCTGCAATTAAATCCCTATCACAAAAAGTACCTCTAAATGAATCACCCTTTATAACCAAGCCTCCGTTTGTTTACATTTAAACATGATCCAACATTAATAGGCGACTAGAAACGATGATTTGGTTGAATATAAATGTTGCCAGATTTCTAAAATTTAAAATATTTAATGGTTTACCGGCTTTCGCGAAATAATTAAAAGTCCAATCTAATGAAATAAAATTATCGTACATAGTTGCAACTAATAGAGAGTAAGTAAACAAATTTTACTTATAAGAAACAGTTGAATATTTTCTAAATTTGTACTTTAATAACTTATATATAACCACATATATATATATATATATATATATATATATATATATATATATATATATATATATATATATATATATATATATATATATATATATATATATATATATATATATATATATGTATATATATATATATATATATATATATATATATATATATATATATATATATATATATATATATATATATATATATATATATATATATATACACACATATATATATATATATATATATATATATATATATATATATATATATATATATATACACATATATATATATATAATCACTGCTTGACATCTTAAAAAAATCGGGTGGTATTTTTTCCCATTCTTGTTTTAATGCGATCCAAAGTTCATCCCGGTTTTTTATATTTCTTTTCCTAATTTGTTTATCAAGATAGTGCCAAAGATTCTCTACCGGTTTCAAATCAGGTGATTGTGAAGGCCAGCGCATCACCCGAATCCTTTGTTCAGAAAACCAATTTTTGGCCAAGCGAGACGTGTGTTTTGGGTCATTGTCTTGTTGAAAAATCCATGAGAGTGGCAAATCTTCTTCATAAGAAATCAAATTATTTTCCAATATGTCAAGATACATTTGAGCATCCATTCTGGCATTTATCTTTGCCAATGACCCTGTACCAGAACGTCGAAAACAACCCCATACCATGATATTTCCACCGCCATGTTTGACAGTAGGTACAAGGCATTTTGAGTCATATCTGGCCTTATATAACTACTAGAATCACTTCCAAAGAGACTGAATCTACTTTCGTCACTAAAGATTACTAGAGACCACTGATCTTGAGTCCAGTCTTTATGTTCCTTAGCAAATTTCAATCTCTCTTTTCTGTGACGCTTTGTAAGGAGTGGCTTTTTAACAGCACGCCTACCATGAAGATTTTCAGATAACAGACGACGTCTAATAGTTATGTCTGACACCAATGCACCCTGATATTCCTGCCTTAGTTCTTTATTAATATCAACAGCAGTTTTCTTGGGATCATTTTTCGCTTTTCAAATTATAATTTTGTCTACTTTCTTACTTGTTTCTCGAGGTCTACCACTTTTAAATGCTGGATCAACAGTGCCCCTTCTCAAGAACTTCTTAACAATTTTGCTGACAGTGCCTCTATGCATGTTTAAAGATTTTGCTGTTTCAATTTGCTTTTTTCCAGTTTGATACAGAGAAATAATTTTATGTTTCAGATCTGAACTGTAATATTTGCACTTTGTCATTTTGGCAAAAACCGCACTCTTAAACAATGCTACTAAATTACTTCATATCAACAATAACGTACTCTTAAAGCAGAATGATAAAATTGTTTCAATGCTTTCGATAATGACAAAACGCGTTTCTTAAAAACCTTATCTACCAGAAAAGGTAAACCAAGTTTTTATAGCCAATAATAAAATTCTATAAAGAAATTGTCAACAAAACTAGTTTTTTTATTCCTAAAGGATAGTATTTTATATTTTTGATTAAGAAAAATGTTTCCATACTTTTGTTCGCCAGTGTACATGAGGAGGACTGTGTTTCTCGCCGAGTACCATTTACAGCGATTCCAGCCCTACATGAATCGGATTTTCCGCACGCGTGTCGCTTCTGTTCCGTTTTAAA
Source organism: Pachyrhynchus sulphureomaculatus (assembly GCA_019049505.1). Taxonomy (NCBI): domain Eukaryota; kingdom Metazoa; phylum Arthropoda; class Insecta; order Coleoptera; family Curculionidae; genus Pachyrhynchus; species Pachyrhynchus sulphureomaculatus. The sequence continues at coordinate 119,922,462 of CM032448.1, read as the reverse complement.
GATTTTCTCACAGCACGTGAGCTATGCCCATAAAAAACCCTATATAAGTTTTAGTAGTTTAGAAACATGCACAAATGTTTACTTCAAAAGTTTTTTAAAACATGACATTTTGCGGACTTTTTGGTGGACGCAGTCGAAAAACTAATAATAAAAAGCATAAAAAATCTCTTACCAAATTTTTAACGTTTACGTTGTAAAAGTTTTCCTCATCTACACATCCATTTTGAGTCTAAAAGTAAGCAAAAAAAAAAACAAACAAATAATAACAAAACACAAAAACACATTAAATTAAGGTACATCAACTACGGTAACTCTCATGCGTCTAATCCAGACTACTTAAAAATTACCTTGCATATTTAATAATAAAATTAGACCTGCTCGTACTTATAGTAATCAACTCAACATTACTTTTTAATATTAAGACAACAAGCAACAGCAGCATAAAAAACCAAAATATACAAAAAAAAAAACAAGCAAAACTTACAACAGAAATATTTTCTTTTTCTTCCCTTCTCGTTTTTTTGACTTTTTTCTTTTTGATCGACACTGATTGTTCGCCCGGAGCATTCGTTTCCTCTATTATTTCTGAATATGATTCAGTACTCTAAAGAAAAAAACAACAAAAAAGAAAATAAAAATAAAATATTAAAAGTAAGAAACCGAAAATAAATAAATAACTAAATAAATAAAAAACTAAACAAATTAAAAACAAGAATGTTTCATAATTCATTAGAAAATATTGAATTTACGTCTGGTAAAAATTAATATTAAAATTAATAAAAGCAGGAATAAAAAAAACACAATCTATAACAAAAATAATGACGAATATATCAAAAACACATGCAAAATACACTTCCTTTTGCTGTAAGTGGACCATACCTTACCAGATTATCCAGTTTAGAAAACGTCTTTTTACATCTGTCAAGTAAGAACGTGACCGCTCGTAGTCTTGAAAAAATGTGTTTCGATATCATTCATTGCCATCAATATATTCTTTAGTGTGCTAACATTTTTTATACGCTTAACCGTTTTTGAGATAGAGCGCGGAGAGCGCGCAGCGCTCAGCCATACATAGCATAATGCAAGGTCAACCGTGAGTCCCGGTAAATAATACGTCGTACAAAGTTAAGTAATCACTAAAAAATCCATAATTATGAATACCATAATTTGCATTATTTATTAATTATTACATTATATTTAATAATATTTTTCATTTATCAAATATATTCGTTTAATAATACTTACCTACTTCGTGTAATTAAAAAATTGTTAAGTGAAATACTTTAAGTATATTTTAATTATATTCTTATATATTTTAATTATATTTTAAGTAGAAAAAGAATTAAGTACTTTTTCTTTACAATGTGTAAACTCTTAAATACTTATATTACTATTAAGATTATACCTGGGAATACGGACCCCTATCATACGACCTTTTCTATTTATAGTCATTTGGGACAGATGTTCCATTGTATAGTTAAGATCGATTTCTTTTTCAAGGGACCACTTTCTACTAACCAAGTTTATTCGTTAGTTTTAAATTGTATCTTGGCAACGACGTACGTACAATTTTAAGAGTTATGGCTGATTTGTGTTTTATATGTCACTTTCAGAAGGTGATTCTGTCAATGTAGTGCGCGGCTTACAAACTTTAAAAACTGCAAGTATTGAAAGAAATGACGGTAACATAAACTATTTAAATACCTTAACCTCTGTGAATGTGCATGTCGAGTGTCGAAAAGTTTACATCAGTAAACGACGCCTAGAAGAAGGTGAACCTTCACCATCATTAAGTGCACCTCGTAAAAAAAGAAATGAAGTGTTTGATTTAAAAAAAACTATGCTTATTTTGTGGCCAAGCAGCTGATAAAGCAGCAGAGACGAAAAAAAAAAAAGAGAATTACAGACGCACGATTAGTAAAGTAAGTACTCTTGAATTTAAAGACAATGTCATCAAAAAAGCAGAAGAACGAAGCGATTCCTCAGAAGAATTAGTAAAAGATCGTATACTTTATGAAGATGACTTGATCGCTGCTGAAGCAAAGTATCATACCATTTGCAACCATCTACTCATAAGAAGCCTCGCAAAGATAATCAAGTCACACAAGCAATGAAAGAGATTTTTTGTTATATAGAAAATCATGAACATTCACAATTTACATTGAAAGAAATTAAACATGTCCTTACAGAGTACGTACCAGATGATAAGACTATCATTCCAAGACTTCAACAAAAATATTTAACTGACATAATAATTACGAGAAAAGTAGGATCATTCACTATCATATCTTTTCGTGATACACAAGCTAATATATTATTAAAAGCTTGGTACGACAATAAAAAAAAGGATCCCGAAGAAGAACAGTTACGGATTGTAGAAGCTGATGCAGAAGATGATGATGATAATGAATTGGAAATTTTCGAGCGACCGGAAGACGATGATGAAGAAGAAGAAAATTGAGACTCATGTCCTTCTAATTATTAAAGTTTACGTAAATCCTCCCCACATTTGAACTTCAATTGTAATAAATGTATGATACATAATTGCTAAATAAAGATATAATTAAAATGTATTTACTTTATTCCTTTTCTACTTAAAATCTAATTTAGATATATTAGAATATAATTAAGATATACATAAAGTATTCTACTTAACAATTGTTTAATTACACGAACTAGGTAAGTATTATTAAACGAATATATTTGATAAATGAAAAATATTCTTAAATATAATGTATTAATTAATAAATAATGCAAATTATTCATAACTATGGATTTTTTAGTGATTAATTAACTTTAGACGACGTATTATTTACCGGGACTCACGGTTGACCTTGCATTATGCTATGTATGACTGAGCGCTGCGCGCTCTCCGTGCTCTATCTCAAAAAAGGTTAAGCGTATAAAAAAATGTTTAAAACAAAATTTGAAGAGAATTTTATGCTCTACAATTTTCATAATAGATGCAAATATCATTGAAACCATAGGAAGCGAGATATTTGCGAAAAAAAACGATTTTTGTGACCTTTGACCTTAAATATCTTAAGACGCGGAAACGACATTTTATGAGACTTGTCAGACAACTTTTAGAATGCTAAAATAAAGGTTTATACAAGTTTACAGCGTATTATCTCTCATTCCGAGGTTGACCCTTTTTTTGGCTTAAGTGACTAGATAACGTGGGCCCAAGCGAGCCATTTCGCGGCGTGATTTTCACCAAAAGGTTTCTCGGACGTGCTTCGGAACTTGACATCATGAGCATAAAAATGTTGTCATGGGACACATTTAAACCCGATTTTTTTAATTTTGCCATTCCTTGACCCAGGGTCAAATTCGGGTTCCGTGAAAACAAAGACACGATTCGTTTTTTGACTTTCGGAGTGACTTTGCTTACCGAGCCACATTTTAGCAAGTCGACACATTTTTCGTCTCGTTAAAATGATTTACTCACTTATTCACAAACGACACCGACTTTTCAATATATTTAGCGGTCGCGGAATGTGTCACTTTAGGTCCCTTTGGATGGGAACAAAGAAAAACTGCATCGAACCGACGGACAAAGAAGAGATTCATTTTGGATTTTACGTGATTTCGATGAAAGTTCCGAATCGACTGATACATTTACTAAGATCCATCGTAGACAAAGGTCCCCTCTACCGATTTTTTGTTGAATCGCTAGAATCGTATCTACCAAAATGAATTATCGCGGACACGTTCTTACTTGACAGACTATACATAATATGCCTACAGTTGTAAAATACTTTTATTTAAAACAAACATTGTCAAGTCATAAGCCGTGAAAAAGAATCTGAAATAACTTTACTACTCAAAATTTAAATGAAAGACATATACCTAAAAGATAACCGTCTTCTACCTTTCTACAACTATCTATAAAATAATATACATGAATTAACTTACATCATCACCTTTCTTTCCATCTCCAGCCTCCGAACCGCTTTCGAATTTCGTCTTTATCTGGTTAATAATATTCGCACTCTTCACCTCCACAACCTCCTTTTTACCTCCTCCTACTTTCTTTACCGAAGTCACCACTTCTGCCCCGACCTTACTTTGAAATTGGCTTTTCAAATTTTTCACTATCTCAGCGGGTACTGTTTCCGTATCTTTTTCTCTATTACATATAATGTCGTTTTTGGCACTCTTTGACACAACTTCAGTATATTTTTCGCAATAATTTGAGTTGGTTTCTAATTTCTGGTGATAGATCAGCTCTTTGTAGGTCTCCGTGGAGAGTTTTTCCTTAGTTTCTTTAGTAGAAACTTTCTGAACAGTAGAAACTGAATCTACACTGTTTTGGACAGTTTTATTAGTGTCTTGGTGCTCTTGGACTATTTCGAAAGACTCTACAGTTGCTCTTTGGCCATTAGTAATAATATCAACAATGTCTTTACCAACGCTTTCAGTTATCCGAGTCTCCTGAATCACCTTAACGAAGTCGTGATTCTCTGGGATTGACTGGAAAATATCTCCATTAGCTTTCTGTTCAGTCTCTATACTCTCACTAGGTTGTTGAGTAATTTTTCCCAACTCATTCTGTCTTATTTGCTGCTCTACCCCTTCAACCTCATTTTGGACCCGATCAACAACATCTTGTTCACAAATTTCCTGTTCAACGACCTCAATATCTTGCCGAGGGTCTTTCAAAACACCGTTTTCTTCAATAACTTCAACACGCTTTGGGGACTTATCACTCACTAAGAAACTCTCGGATACTTCTTTTTCATTCCTTATAAACTCCTCCAAGCTTCCGTCATCTGTATCTTGACTCTTGCCTCCATTTTTAAGTACAATCTGATCTCCACTATCTCCTAAACATTCATCAATGTTTTGATAGATGTCCTCTAGTTCTTCAACCGCTTCTTTTCCCTGCAGCTTTTGAACTTCATTTTTGACATCCTCCACATGCTCATAAATATTTTCTTCTTCTTCGATTTCATTTCTGTCCACCATGAGGTTTTCGTACATGTTTTCAGGGGTAGTATTCTTGTGAAACTCAGTATTTTCATAAGTATTTTCAGTTTGAACAGCGCCCTCTTCTAGTAGAGGTTCAGAAACGTCGGGGCTAGTCTCAGTAGCTTCAAGCTTTTCTTCTAAATCCTTCGGTGGGCTGTTATTTGATACGGTACTTTCCGATATAGTGTTATCTCTTTGAAATCCCTTGAGGAAATCTATATTTTCCTCGCTGGGAGTAAGCATTGGGGACGTAACAGTTTGCGTGAAGAGGAGCGTAGATGTTTCGTCACTAAGAAACATTCTATCTTTTGCAGAAGACTTTAGCTCTACATCAGGTGATATTTTCTCTGAAAAATCGGTAAAAGAAGTGGTAGGGAGGTTTAGAGTAGGGGTTAGTTTCTTCGGCTCTACAAGCTCCACATTTTGAGGCTTAAGTTCCACACTTTCATAGAGGTTAGAGCTAGTATCATCCAGCCCCATG
>CM032448.1:119579507-119912007 GCA_019049505.1 Pachyrhynchus sulphureomaculatus | reverse complement strand
CATCCATACAACATTTTGCGTGCCGACATAGGTACTTACTACAACTAAAATTAACAAAAATTAACTTAAATTAACTTAAAATATTGCTTTTAGAAGGTTTAATTACAAAAAAATTTTAACATTTAACAAATAATTTTATTATACTAGTCCTAGGACCTAGTGTGAACCCTTTGCTTGAAGTTCTTTAGAGAGTTTTCTTATATCCGGTTCATGTCTGGTTATTTTGAGTGACACACATGCTTCCGAGTTGTCTGTTGTCAGCCTGCTTCGGTACGGGTTTAAAATCACTCTCATATGGGAAAAAAAGTTGTTCACAGATATAGGATGATCCGAAAGCTGTAAGCATGGCAAACGCTACTTTCTTAAGATAAATAAATTTCTCTGGTAAACTCATCTAACAACTGAGTATCTCGTTTGAATGGTTCTGGCAGTCACCTTCTAATACCCTTCTTAAGTCTACAAATTTCATGTTCCATAACTCGGAGCTTTCAAATTCAATGCATTGAAGATCAAAATCATTAATGTCCATCCATGAGAAAAGAGATATGTCAAAGCAACTGCTGGAAAAATCCATTAAATCTGGTTTGATTAAAAAAGCGAACATAGGACCATGTTTAACAAAATCCTGACCCCTCTCGATAAACTCCTCTTTTAAATTAGTAATATATTTAAGAATTTCGGCTATTAGTGCACCATCGTCGACACTGAATATGTAAGTTTTTAAATTTGGAAAATATTTATATGTGTTTGAAGTAATATCGCTGATAAATAAATCTATTTTTAATTTGAATGATTTCCAGGATTCGTATAAATCCAGAACTGTTTTGCCTCAACCTTGTAACTTTAAGTTGAGTTCACTGAGATGGTTTGTAATATCAGTAAGAAACATTAACATACAGATCCAGTTCTTATCTTCTAGTTCAGGATAAGCATCCATTTCATTTTTTTTCAACAAGAGCGATTTAATTTCGCCCAGACATTGCACAAATCTAGAGAGCACTTTACCGCGGTTGAGCCAGCGCACATTATTGTGCAATGGTATATCTGAATATGCACTTTCTAATTCCTGCAGAAACGCCTTAAATTGTCTATGGATCAGTGAAGAACGACCGACAATGTAGTTAACTATTTTAACCACCCTATCCATCACGGATTTTAAACTTCCAGCGGAGATTTTAGCGCACAAACTCTCTTGGTGAATTATGCAATGAAAATTCAAAACTGATCGACCGATGCGTTCAATAAGAAGGGAAACAAATCCTTTATGTCTCCCAATCATAGCAGGAGCGCCATCTGTCGTTACGCAAAAAATATTTTATTTAAATCAATGTTCCGCTTTTCAAAAGTTTAACAAATTCTGAAAATATATCCTCTCCTCATCGAAGTATCGCGCAACGATTGCCAGACGGGCAATGTCATTAATATCGACACTTTCATCCAATGCTACACTAAATACAAAACTCCATTTGATAGCGTCTCTCTGCTGTTTTTGGACATTTTGTGTCATTTCGGTAATTCGTCTCTCGATGGTCCGCGCTGATGCCGGTATATCCCTAATCCTGGCCAATATTGTATCCTTATTGGGCAAGTCGTCGAATAAAATCTCGCCAGTACTCAAAAACGTTTGCTTCATAAATTCTCCGTTAGTGAACGGCCTACCCTTTTGTGCCAACGATTGGGCAATTTTGAAACTGCATTCAGTTACCTAATTTTTTCCTTGGAAAACTTTGCTAAAGAATGTTGACTGTTTCTCGTATTGTTTACTTGCTTTTTGTATTGCCTCCCTTTTATCAGCGTTATCTTTAAATGACGATTCATGTTTTATCTGGAAATGTCGTTGAACACTAGATGTCCGGAAAACTACGCTTTCCCGACATAGGACACAAATGGTCCGATCGTTTTGCTGTACAAAACCGTAATCTGTTGTCCATGAAGTTTGAAATGATCGAACGTCTACCTTCTGTTTCTTCGCGGCCATAACGCAACGTAATTTTAATTTTTAAACTTTTCGACGACTATTGACTGGAACGGATGTTACTTCTATACTAAATGATCCAAACGTGTAGCCGCTTGCTATATATATAAAAATAATGTTTCCAAAAAATTCCAATAATTACGTTTATTAAATTTCTTAGAACAAAAATTATTATCTACAACGCGCCCATTGCGATCAAAGGGCCGCCTAGAAGTTAAATCTAACAAAAACTAAAGTTCGGCAATATAAAAAAAAGTTGAGGCGCGCGTCGGAACGATTGAAGTCAAGTCAAACAAAAACCGCCTTATAGCGGGCTCTTTTGATCTGAATTGAGGACGTTTATTTGTGTTTTTGCCTAGGCTTATATTTTGAGGCTTGCCGTCCTTAATACTTGCCGAAATTAAAGCCAAACCAATGCATTCAGTAGAATTATAAATTACATAATATATATTTTGTAGTTTTTGGTAATAATACCTAGTGACCTATATAATATATCGTTTTTGTTTGTATCGTTAAAGTAATACTGTCTTCGATTATTTACTTAATTTCGAAACATGTCACAGATTACAGAATTAATTTGTAAACTTTGAATAGGTACGCATTCCATTCAAAATTAGTTGGCGTGCCAGAGATGGCACGCGTGCCATAGGTTGCCGACCCCTGTTATAGGGTGTTATACGGCGCACATACTGACGTTGACAATAACATGTTTTGAACTGTCAGTTCGAAGAAATTATGCCATCTTGATTTTGTTTTGAATGGAGAGTCCTGTATAGTATTTTATTTTTGAGTCCTACTAAAAATTCTAAATGTTATTTGTCTAACATACCATATGGCTAAATTGAATTAGGTTAGGATCATTATTAATTCGTTCCATCATGACCTCACAAAATTCAACGCGTCTATCGCAGTCATCTTCGGATAATTCTTGAAATAAAAATGGGTTTGTATGGACGCAATTTCTTTTTCATTCAGTATACGACTTAAGGTACCTTTATTGTTGTGGTCTAGGCAAAGCTGACGAGCGGCTGTATGAGAATTTTCTGTAATTTCCAATAAAACATCTAACTTTTTATCATTGCCTGTTTTAACTTTTGGAGGTCCACATTCAGAATGATCCTTAACATGACCTGATTGTCTAAATCGTTTTAATATTTTGCTAACTACGGATTGGGTAATAGGTTCTCGATTCGAATATTCTGCGTTAAAAAGATCACACACCTCTCCTACGGTCTCCGGAACCAACCAACATTAACAAAGTGATTCTTTCAGTTTCTGTTAAATGTACCATTATGATATTATGCTCAAGTTGCAGTTTCACAAAATGCAGCAATAAAGGTTTCCGTTAATAAATCATTTTTTGACGCGTTAAGTAGTTACCTGACAGTAATTTGACCTCCTTAATTTCAAATATCAATAATTCCAAAACAGTTCAATTTAGACATATGGTATGTTTAGCAAATAATATCTAGAATTTTTAGTAGGACACAAAAATAAAAGAATATACGGTGCGTTCCATTTAAAAAAATTTAAGACGGTGCAATTTCTTCGAACTGAGTTCAAAACATTTTATTGCCAACGTCAACACCCTGTAACTTTTATTAAACATTTTTTTGATACACTGATTAATAAATGGGGCACCCTGAATATAAATAACCGGTCAAGTGCAAGTTGAACTTGTGCAATTAGTGTTCCGTACGTTGATTGCTTTTCAAATAAAAAATTTTGTTACAGAAGTATAAAATGATCAGTGACTTCACAAAACACACCCCAAATGAGTTTTCAACAAAGTTTGTTTCCAATTTTTACTGAAATCTGATGACCTTGAAATTTTTGTTTTTTTTTATATACCAGATAAATTATTAAAGGTAATGCACTCGTGATAATTTTCGTTCAATCTACACTCCGTGGAGAATATTCCAAAATTTTTTCAAAATTTTTTGATAAGTACTTTTCGAGATAAGGCGGGTGGACAGCGATTTTTCGCGATTTTTTAAAAAATAATACAAAAAAAAGTGCGCGCAAGTATTACATTATATATATATATATATATATATATATATATATATATATATATATATATATATATATATATATATATATATATATATATATATATATATATATATATATATATATATATATATATATATATATATATATATATATTTTATTCGTGTTTTCACAAGCTTTCATTTGACACCACAATCGATTACCTTAGTAAAAACATTTTTTTTTCACTTCCGATTTCACCCCCCAAAAAACTAACCCCTTAAGCCAAAATTTAACTTTCAAAACTACATGGCTCTGATGAGGCCATCAATTCCTATATTATTACCAAATTTCAACTTTCTGTGACAAATAGTTTCGGAGAAAATCGGGTGTGACAGACGGACAGACAGACACCGAAGTGATCTTATAAGTGTTCCGTACGGAACACTAAAAAAAGATTACCATTTCATGATATAATGTAGAAATTATAATATTGGACTACAGCACAAAAAAGATCTTTATTGGATAAAAATGAGCATTTTTATACAATTTTAATATTACGAGTTACGGAAACATGCTTCGCTATCGTTGACTAATGACATTTCTTGTTCCTATACGAAGTAAACTAACAATTATTTATGATTTTGCTTGTTATTCAATCAAATTGACATCGCTGACAACTGAATACATATATTTAGAAAATTTGCTTTACATTCACATCAAACTGTTCTCAATAAACACGAGTCAATCGCTGGAAATCTGTTATCGAATCGGTAATATAATAATAAATGAAGAATTTTGAAGCGTTATAAAGGCCCTATTGCACGATCAATCTCACTCAATTTTATTGGATAGTATTGATAAACTTAAGCGTGGCGTAAGCGTAATAATGCTGAATTGGAATTTTGCAAAAAACAACTAGTTGCCTTAGCTACTTACGAACTTACAGTTTCATACGTGGTGCCATCTAAAAATTCCCGGGCAAACGCTACAGGGCAAGAAGGCGAAATAGTACCGATTTACGCTGATAAGTGGCTCTAGATACAACCGTATATAAGCTGCAAGACACGTTTCAACTTGCTCGTTCCGTGTGTATGCACGTTTGCATAAAAGTGGAAGTGTAACTTCGGGCTACTCCCTCATATGAAGGTTAAACGGCTAGCCAAGCCGCTTCGAGGGGTACAGGAGTTAAAATGCAAATCGCAGGAGGCGCTGAAGGCAGTATCAGCATCGACTTTGCAAAAAAAAGTTTGATTAGCGAAAAAAAAAAACAGATTTTAAACGCCCGCCGCTTCGAAGCAGTACAGGAGATAAAATGCAAATCGCAGGAGGCGCTGGAGGCAGTGACAGCATCGACATTCCAAAAAAAATGTTCGATTAGTGAACACTGAATTTGACCTGAATAAGTCAACAATGCAGACTGGCTGTGTAAGAGGGCCTTTAGATTTCGTAACTTTTGCGCCGACGGACGAGGCGTGTTCCCCAAACGAAATTCCAGACGGACTATTTATAATGCAGAATCCGATTTAGAATTAAGGTGTCTCTGAAAGTTCACCGTACCTGAGCTGAGAGAGAAAAAGACAAAGAAAGAGAGAGGCCAGTCGGACTTAAGTTTTTACAGGGTTTTCAAAATGCCTGAGATTTTATTAGAAACTAAAAAAAGGATGGACGATATTGAATCATTTCTTCTTCTCTTCGGTTTAAGACCTCTGGGTTGTCAGGGCTGCACAGGCTGATATATTTTGCATCCTTTTGCACACTTATAGCCCCGGTAACCATTGAGGATGTTGCATATGTTCTAGAGTTTGAGGCGAATCATCAGTTTATTAGGAATATGCCCGTTTGTTCCGACAGGTTTTCTGACATGTTCTTCTTTTAAATTTTTGAGGTTGTAGGTTTTCCCGCACGAAATTCGTCCTCTTTTCGGTCTTCTAAATAGGCCTTGTCCCATCTGAATATTTATGCTCTGGGTAGGCACCATTAATCACAAGCTCTTGAGATTTTCCATTACGTCACTAGGGGTTCAGTCAAGCTTGACACAAAATTTAATAGTACAACGTTGTTCAATAGATTGCAGCACCATTTTTGTCACTTAATAATGGTGTAGCAACTGTACTATATGGGGTGAAAGATTCCGAGACTTCCCGGGAGATGGCACCACAAACAAAAAAACAATATGATTTTCAGTTAGTGTCAACCCTCAGAAGATTCGTGTAAAATTTTCATGACATTTTACCTCATAGTTTTCGAATTACACCTGTTTCATGTGTTGATTTGATGGGAAAAATAAAGAATGGGCTCTAATGAAGAAATCGAATGTTGGAAGAGCGCTAGAAGAAAACTATGTTCAAAAATATAATCGATTTTGAGCTAAAACGGAACCCCATGTAGTAGAAACTTCCAGCTTGTACTGAGTTTACACAAGTGCGTTCGCAGTAAATAAATTTTTCAAATTTTTCAAATTTCCAATCTAAACAGTAAGGAAATATGGAGAAGAAACTCTACAGTTTTTTTTCAATATGTTGGTCATTTACGAATGATCACAATCGCAATTATTAAAAAAAATACATCGTAATGCATGGTCGACCCGAAAAACCGATAATCATAATTTTTAACAAGCTTTATTTTGGCATTTGGTCACGCGTCATTTAAGGAATTAATGATTTTAGATTACAAAAAAATATATAGAGAGGAAGACGAACATGATGGTATTTAACTTAATAACGATTTGGCGAAAAAAAAAACTACTATTGTTGGTGGACGTGAAAAAAAAACAGCTCGAACCAAGATCGCCAACTCACAGTGCAAGACAATTTATACGAAACAACCCAAGGCATATTATTATATACCTTCATAACTTTATGGAGCTAAAACAATGAAAATTAAATGATATGTTGTTACGATGTATCTCTTCATTTCATCATAAAGCTTTACGATTTTTAGTAAACGAGGCTAATTCACATTAGCTTGTGGTTTCAGAGACAGTATGGAACCTTGGGGCACACCGGCGTTGATAGTGAAGGTGTTAGAAAGAAATCCGTCGACTGCCACTCGTAAAGAACGCTCTCTGAGGAAACATGAGAGCCACAAACAGAACTTTTCAGACATACCATAAGAACGTAGCTTAGCCAACAGCCCATCGTGCCAAACACGGTCAAATGCCTTGGATATGTCAAGAGCAACCCCTCGAGATTCTCCAAAGTGTTCAATTGCGTTGTTCCAAACATGTGTTACATAAGTCAGAAGATCTCCTGTTGATCTATTTTTACGAAAGCCATATTGGTGATCACTAATAATGTTGAATCCTTCAAGATATTTTATAAGATGCTGATTGATAGCCTTTTCCATGACTTTCGATATTATTGAGAGTAGTGCGATTGGTCGGTAGTTATTTGGCAAGGTCTTCTTGCCTTTTTTAGGTATCGGCTGAACTGTGGCACATTTCCAGCAAGAAGGAAATATTCCCTTTCTGTAGGATAGGTTGAAAAGTCTACAGAAAACTGGTGTTAGTTCCCTCGCACAGTTCTTGAGAACTATGGCAGGTATTCCGTCAGCGCCTGAAGCCTTTTTGGTGTCTAGCTTCATCAAAATACGTTTTATGATACGCTGTCTGAAGACAATATCGGGCATCCTTGACTGCACTATGGGAATAGTATGTGGTGTTTTTCCTTGGAAATCGACAGTAGAATGTGAAGCAAAGAGTTCAGCCAACAAGTTCGCTTTCTCAACAGGTGTCGTTGCAATAGAATTATCTAGCCGTGTGAGTGGTGGTATGGTGGATTTGGTGAAATTTTGACTAACTGCCTTAGCGACTGACCAAAAGGACCTGGAATTGCCGAGACAAGCGAGAAGTTTGTTTCTAATCCGTTGATTGTGTACCTCCTTGGTTTCGTCGATAATTTCTTTGCATCTGTTCCTGGCACGAACAAAAGATGTTACGATTTATGGTGTTAGGATCTTCACGCCACTGTCGGTATGCAAGATGTTTAGAAGCACCAGCTTCTTTGCATTTTAGGTCAAACCAAGGCTTGCCGTTGGAAGGGCATTTCTTCGAAAAAGGGATGTAAGCCTCCATACCGGCCAAAATAACATCGGAAACCTCCCTCGCGCAGTCAGATGGGTAGTCGGATCGAAAACAAACGTCCAACCAAGGGAAAGTTCGAAAATATTCCATGAGATCTTCCCATTTAGCAGATTTGTAGTGCCAAATCTTGCGCGGTTTGGGCGCCTCTCTGTCACTGATTGGTAGAATACTCGATGTCGAAAGTAGTTTATGGTCGGAAGAACCTAACGGCGGATTTACGCTGACCGTGTAAATCTCCGGATTGGTGGTTAAAAACAGATCAAGAAGACTGGCGAACTCTCCGTTTCGATCAGGAATCCGTGTTGGTTCATCAATAAGCTGAGTCAAGCCACAACTGATTGAAAATGATTCGGCTTCACGACCTTGCTCGTCGGTAGTATTTGAATATTTAAGCCCCTTAGTTTCACAGAGAGCGAGTACATGCGATGCACTGTTTGTTCGAGAGTTTCAAAATTCTGTTCTCTGCAAAACCACCGACGTTTGTAGAGTTTTCAAAATTGCACCAGAGAGAGAGCTCCTCACTTGGATATTGGGATACATATATTTAGAATAAAGAAATGATGAAGGATTGCCTAATCCACACAGCTAAGTATTGACAATGAGGAGCTTCCCGACTCCTACAACTGATAATTTCCAACCAAACTCGTATCTTCTTGGAACATGTTACAGGTGAAGAAATGCTCAGTATTATATCCCGATTAAGGGGAGGTAAAGCTGTAGCAAGTGAAATTTAAAATACCAACAACCTTTACTATAAAACAGGTGTATTTCTAATCTAGCACAATCTAGAATTTAGTAATAAAAAGGTAAAACAAATGTTTACTACCTAAATATTTGTTTAATTATAAACAAATTAAATAAAATTATTTTGTCTTGGTACCTTGGCCACCAGTGTGTGTGTACTGAAAAGTATATTATTAAAACTTCCTCCATAATGTCAAGCCAAATAGTTTTTTTTTATACCAGATAAATTATCAAACATAATGCACTCGTGATAATTCTCGTTCAATCTACACTTTATGGAAAATATTTCAGAATTTTTTCAAAACTTTCTGATAAGTACTTTTCGAGATAGGGTAGGGGGACTGAAATTTCTCGCTATTTTTTTAAAATAATACAAAGAAAAATGGGCGCAAGTATTACATCATATATATTTTTAAACTCGTGGTTTCGCAAGCTTTCATTTGACACCTCACTCGATGACCTGGTAATTTTTTTTTCACGTCCGATTTCACCCCCCAAAACTAACTCCCTAAGTCAAAATTTAACTTTCAAAACTACACGGCTCTGATTAGACCAGCAATTTCTATATTTGTGCCAAATTTCAACTTCTATGTCAAATAGTTTCGGGGAAAATCGGGTGTGACAGACCGACAGACGGACGCAGAAGTGATCCCATAAATGGTTCGTACGGAACCCTAAAAAGGCGAGCACAAAAATACTAAAAATTATAGACCTGTTTCTGTTTTAAGTGTTTTCTCGAAGATTATTAGAAGGGTCCTCCATGGCAAATTTTTTTTTTTTTAAATATTTTTATGGGCATAGTACAGGGTGAGTCAACGATAGGGTAAAGTTCATTATTTCATTTGTTTCGGGAATGATGAAAAAATGTTAAATACAATAGTTTTAGGGAATGTTAAGGTGAATAGTTTAAAATTACTTTTGAGTATACAGGGTACTTCAAAAAAGTGTGGCCGATATAACATATGTTGTTTTTAAAAATGGAACATCCTATTTTCTAATTTTTTTTAAATTCTGCGTAAAATTTTATTACTTTTTTTATTAATAATGTTAAATACGTAAACCTAGCAGTTTTTCCAATATTTCATTTTTTTTTTTAAATACTAGTTTTCAGTTTTGTAAAAAATTGCCAGTAACGCCATTGTTTTTGAAGGTGGAATATTCAAACGAGGGTTCTATAGAAATGAAAAAAAGATATAGGTAAAGAAATTTGAATTATATGCTACAGGGTGTTCAAAATATATTTCGACTATTTTAAATTGAAAAATCTCAAATTTTTTAAATGGTACACCCTGTATATTATTATTTTTTCTGATAGACTTTACAAAACCCTCCATATACCTATTTCTAATAGTTTTCGATTTATTTTGAATTTTTCAATTTTTACCCTTGTTTTTAATACATTTACGCTGTAACATCATAGTTGTCAAGACAAAACAAAAATGTAGGCATTGTCAAATTTTGACATATCTATTAAGCAAGTAAAAATAGTTTAATTTGTTGTTGTAAGTGACGTATAAAGGTAATAGTTATGGATTTTCCTAAAAATCAATTAATTGATATGATTTATATACTGGGCGAGGCGGAAAGAAAGGCTTTACGTAGCGAAGTACCCTAATAGACGTATACCATCTAGAAAATCGTTTCAGTGCTTAATGGAACGGTTTGATGGTAGTGGTAGCGTTGAGTATACGAAACGGAAAGTAGTAAACCACAGATTTTAGTTCATGCTGAAGACAATCCCCAGGTCAGCAGCCATCAACTAGTTGACTTATCTGACACATCCCAATCTACGGTTAATCGCACCACGAGAAAATACAAGTATCATCCCTTTCATATGGAACTACACCAAGAACTTCAAGACCGTGATTTTGAACGACGAGTAAACTTTTGTACCACCATGAATGGAGCAATAGAGGCCGTTCTAAATTTTTTATCCAAAATATTGTTTTCTGATGAAGCTACTTTTCGCAGTAATGGAGCAGTTAACAGCCATAACATGCATTATTATTCAACGGCGTAGATATCTAAATTTTTTGCAAAACGAATTACCCCAGCTTCTTGAAAAAGTTGATAACTTTGAAAGGGAATAAATGTGGATTCAACAAGACAGAGCTCCTGCTCATTACCACCGAGAAGTTCGGGAATTTTTAAACGATCGTTACCCACAAAAATGGATCGGTAGGGATGAATTCATTCAGTGGCCTCCTCGATCATGTGACTTAACACCTTTAGACTTCTTTTTGTGGGGCTACATTAAAGATCGTGTTTATGTGAATCCCCCTACAACACCAGTAGATATGGAAAATAGGATACGGGATGGGTGCAGAACAATAACGACCTTTATGCTATGAAAAGTGAAGGAAAATATAGTAAGACGACTAAACATGTGGAAACAATGGAATAAACACGGAGATCGGATGGACAACAAACTGGTAAAAAGGGCCAAAATCAATAAACCTTGCGGTAGAAGAACTAGGGACAGACCACCTTGGAAGGAATGCTGGACGTTCATATTGGAAGAGGCCTAAAGGGGATAAAACAGGCTGTATGGCTACTTATATGATACACCATATAAGAAAGAAGTTATTCCTAAGTGGGAGGACGCCAAATTCAAAATTTATTTTAAAATTGCGCGTATGTGAGTTACTGGGTAAATCAATTCACAGATTGTTTTTTATAACTTGAAAAATCACGTATATAGTGCAAGCGACACGCCTAATACGGAAAAAACGTGCTGATAATGTAATAAACCCATTATAACAATAATTATCACAAAATGACAATTAAACTTCCAAGAAAATTAATTTACAGATAGCGAAGCGGTTTAAATTCTTGTCTTATCTCTGTCTTTTAGTCATCCGGCAATAATTCTGCTTTATTTTTGTTCTCCTAAAGCCAAAAGTAAATACAAAAAGCATCCTAACTGTTACTAAATATTTGTGTTATCGGTTATTAAATAAATAATATTGTTGATAGCATTTTGATGCAGTATTTTTAAATAAACCTAAAGAGGGGCACAAGAAATCTTTTTTGCCACTTTGATGAACTGTACAGTCAAAAAAGGAGTAGTTCTATGATATTTAGAAGGTACATTTTTGAAGTGATTGACTGTGGAGGACTAACACTGAACTAAGCGTAAATTCCAAATATTTTCTGGGAAGCACCGTCTTTCACTAAATGAAGACTTTCCGTTGACCAATAGATAATATTATTTATGTAAAATATCCCCATGTTAGTAAAACAAGATTAGTCCGAAAATTAAATAAAAAAATTTGGGCGTTAACGTTCTTCTTGAAGAGATATTAAGTAGTATGGGCACATCGACATCTGAGTCATTTAGCGCCCCTCATGTATGTTGAGGAAATTAGACTGTGAAGTTAGTTTCTCTCAGATAGTTTGTAAGACCTGTCTTTATTGTTTCAAAAGTGTCAATTGCTATTTTCAAGCTGAATGGAACATTGTGTTTATCTCTAGTAGGTTTAGAATGTATGGCCTCGATTAGGTGAGCCACTGTTAGGGGAGCTCCACAGGTGGTGCATGTGGGAGTTTGTTCATTTTTTATAGATAACAGTGAGTACTGTAGGTATGCCCGATTGCTAGCCTCCGCATAAGTACGTTTTTCCTTCTTGTCATATTCTGAGAGTTCAGAGCAGGCTTCACTAGAGGTTTGATCGACCACAATTTATTTTCCGGATTAGTTAGATCCCAGCTGAGTTGGAACAATGAGAGACATAAATGTTTGAGATAGTTATTGAAGTCTTTTAAATAGTTCTCTCCCAGTCCTGGAATGCCTCTGGCTATAGCTTGCTTTGCATACAGATCTGCTTTATCATTGCCTTTAATGCCAGAGTGACTGGGTATCCAGAGGAATGAAATGTGACGATTTTTTAATTTTGCTGTGTAACAGAGATGAAAAATTTGGCGAACATGATTGAGCTCGAGATTTCTGGATTTGATGGAGATGAGGGCAATGTATAGAGATCGTGATGTTGATTTAATTGGGAGTGCGTGTCGCATGGTCTTCTTGATTGCAAGGAGTTGAGCAGAAAAAATGGATGTGTAGGAGGGAAGTTTGAATATTTTGATGGCAGTAGGAGCTATATATGATGCTCCTACACCATTTTCTGTCTTTGAACCATCTGTGTAGATGAGGGTATGGTTTGGATAGTTGGTAGAGATACTCTCCAGGAATATTTTGTTTAGTTGGATATTGGGGTGCTCAGAGTTTTTATAGAAATGCATGTAGAAGTCTATGGGTAGGGTAGGAGAGAGCCAAGGGGGAAAAGTGGTTAGAAGAGGATAATCATAATTTGATGAGTGAATATTGTGCAGGGATAGCAGAGTTAATACTCTGCTGGGTATTGGAGTTTTTAAAGTCCAATCTTCTTAAGTAGTAGCTATCATCTACGTGTTAGTAGACTTGATAAGATAAAAGCCTGTAAAATCTTTCTCATACACTTTGGCAACCTATCCGTAAATCTAGAGATATAAAGGGTAGTACTTTTTAAGATCAGGCAAAACCGGGTACCCGACTACGTCGGATTGGTCAAAACAGCGTACCCTGCCGGGTGGGATCTGACAATATTATATTAAGCTCGTTCCTTTTTGTTTTATTAACATTTTCTGCCAACACTGCCAACTTTAGGTATTTTTTTATAATTTGCTAATGTTGATAAGATGCGATAAATTATCTACTGGAAAGGCTTTTTGAACAAAGTAGAGTTATCAGCTTGCTTGTCCTGAATATGATTCACGTTTTTTTTTTATACCAAATCAGTGGGACTTGATTAAAACGTTAATTATCAAATATTTCAATAGTTCATTATATATAATATTAGAAGTGATGCCAACGATTTTGTCATTATATAAATATTTAATGGAAATCGAGGTTCCTGGTTTGTAGGATAATTTACTAGAAGGTTTGAGTCAGAGATTCGCTTCTTCTCCCTATAAGACAAGATCTTGATTCGTCTATTTTTAAGCCTCTTGTGACGTAGATGTCCAGCTTTCGTGCCATCTTTTTGGTGGTCGACCGGGTGGTCTTCTTGTTTCTAGTTTTCCATCTTTTACCCATCTTGCCCAGCTGTTAGCTGGCTCCCTACTTATGTGATCTCTCCAATATCGACATCTTGATCTGGCGAAACGGACGACCGACGTCTTGAATCTTGAGTTCTTCTCGTATAGTTGTGCTTTGTACCTGGTCTCTCAAGGTTATTCCCTTGATAGTGCGCAGTGTTTTCATTTTTGTAGCTCTCATGAGGCACTACTGCATACCTTAGAACCGGTCTTACCATGGTTCTATATATACGCACTTGGTCTCTGTAGACATTTTTCCATACTAAGTCCCCCAAACAATCAGGTATGTGTCCAGTGGATGTTCTGTGCTACTATTTTGTTGGGTACGGCTAATTTACATCTAATAGAGTCTTTAGCTATAACCACTGATTTTTTCCACTGATAATCTCATGTTGTAAGTTTCTGCTATGGTTTGGAAACGACGTATTAGTCGCTGTAAGCCATTCTTTTTCTGCTGTTAATATTATATCATCAGCAAAGCACAATATTTTTAGAGTTTTTCGTCCCATTCTGTATCCGCTATTGCCCTCATTGACACTATTTATTATTGTGTCCATTATTAAAGTAAAAAGTGTTGGACTCATGCTATCACCGTCTCGAATTATGGATGATATCGGTACTTCTTCAATTAGCCCTTCCTGTGTCTTTATTATTTTTATTGAGCTGTTTTATCACTTTAATGTAGTAGTTTTTGAAGTCATGATCTCGTAAAATTTGTAACACGTCTCTCAACCGCACCCTATCGAGTGCTTTTTTACATCAACTAAGCACACTAATGATTTTTTAATCAATTGTCGAATTGTAAATATAGCATCCACGGTAGATTTATGTTCTTTTAATCCTTACTGTTCTTCGCTTATTTTGATCTTTTTTGTTATTTTTGTAGTCATGATCTTGGTTAGGAATTTACTAGTGCTATTTAGCAGGGTAATGGTTCTATAATTGTCGGGGTGGCTTTTACTTCCTTTTGGAACATTGGGATCGTAATATTGTTACTCGAATTTTCAGGAATTTTCGGGATTAAGATTATATTTTGCAGGAAGGTTGTCAAGAATTTTTCTATTTTAATACCTCCATACTTAGTATTTCATTGGTGTTGTCAACAGGCCCAGGAGGTTCTCTGTACGGTTTCTGGGTGGATCGAGTAGCCTAAGGACGGCAAAACTGTAGCTCCAAAGTAAACGGTACGCTGGTCTGCTTAGTTTGAAAATATCGCTCACAGGGCTAACATCACTCAGTAAACGGCTCGGCTAATATTGTGCAAAATGGATAAAAAATACGTGAAATTTAGTTTGAAGCGAGGTGCAGACCACGTAAAAGACAGTTTTATGGCAATCGATTTTGCGATGAAAGTAATTCTAGTTTTGCCAGTACATCTGCAGAAAAAATTGTAAAAACTTCTGATTTGAGTTTAAGCACTGAGGCCGCCCGAGAGGCCAGAATCACACCGAGAGACGAAAGAACATTTGAGAACGAGGCGTATGAGGAGTCGGAAGGAATTTGTATGCAACAGATTTTACATGTTAAAAATCATTTATCAAAACTTGAAACGCGTTTTGCTCAAGACAACGTTTTTGTAATCGGCGGGCACGATAACTTAAAAACCATTTAATTGATCGGTCTGAAATTTTAATATATTCTTCTACAGAACAATAGCCTCCGTATAAACTAGAATAAAAAAGATTGGTCAATTTTTCCCTCAATTTTTAAGGTTTCTTTTTACGGAAAAAAAAATGCTATTTTTCAGACCACCAACTTTGGAGGTCCACCATTTTGTAAATTTTTGCTCAAATAAAATAATTGTAGTCTATAATCATACTTTTTCTAAGGATATTTTTAGTGTTCTGTACAGAACACTTATAAGATCACTTCGGTGTCTGTCCGTCTGTCTGTCACACCCGATTTTCTGCGAAACTATTTGACATAGAAAGTTGAAATTTGGTACTAATATAGGAATTTATAGCCTCATCGGAGCCGTGTTATTTTGAAAGTTAAATTTTGATTTATGGGGCTAGTTTTGGGGGATGAAATCGGAAGTGAAAAATTTTTTTTTTACTAGGCCTTCGAGTGGGGTGTCAAATGAAGGCTTGTAAAAACACGAGTTCAAACATATATATAATGTAATACCTGCGCGCACTTTTCGTTGTATTTTTTTAAAAAATCGCTGTCCCCCACCTTATCTGGAAAAGTACAAATCAAAAAATTTTCAAAAAATTCTGAAATCTTCTCCACGGAGTGTAAATTGAACGAAAATTATCACGAGTGTATAATAATTTATCTGGTATATATATACATATATATATATATATATATATATATATATATATATATATATATATATATATATATATATATATATTTTTTTTTTTTTTTTTTTTTTTTCAAGGTCATCAGTTTGCATTAAAGATCGGAAACAAACCTTGTCGAAAACCCATTTGGGGTGTGTTTTTTTCTGAAGTCACTGATCAATTTATACCTTCGTTCCAATTTTTTTTATTTTAGAAGCAATCAACATACGGAACACTAATCGCGCAAGTTCAACTTGCACTTGACCGGTTATTTTTTCAGACGTTCGAAGTGAGCCGCAATCGTGCACGCCAGCAGATCAAAATTTGCTTTCCTGTGGCTGCAAAAAACCGCTATAAAAATCATTTAAAAAATTATGTAACTTTTTTTTGTATTTGAAGAATTCAAATATATGTCAGAAAAATTACGGACTCAAAAAATGTTTTATATTTTATTAGTCCCATAATAATTATTAAAATTTTCAACCAAGAAAGTGTAATGTTCCCTTAAATGATCTTCTAACCAAGGAAAATAATTTTCACACGGAGATTCTCGTTCTGGACAGCGTTGAGCACACAATGATCTCGCCTCTCTTCGATTTTTCCTGACCTCCCCGTATACTAATAACATATCAATTTAATGCTCTCGCGTAAAAACAGGCATTTTAATTAAAATCAAAGCAATAAAACTTGTAATTAGAATATCTTGTAAAGGGATAAATTCAGTCTTTGTTAACGACCCACGACTATTAAAACAACAGCATAAATTATGCGATAATAATAGCGCCATAAAACAAATGAAATCATTGAAATCCAATATCACGCCCTTGAATATGCAAAGCCACCTTAGAATAAAGCACAGCATTAAAGTGTTGTTCATATGGATTGGATGAAACGTAGAGTGCAGTAGAACATTTAATTATCGATATCTCAGAAACTATTAATTTTAAGTATAGGTAAATATACACAAATTTTTTTAAAATCCAGCACAACTCTAAGAAATCGTCACTTGACCCGCGTTGAGGTCCAGCAGGACTCATTGGACTTTCAGAAGAAGACATAACGAAGCTAATTTAACTCCCAAAAGACTAGCTAACAGACCCAAATTGACAGCAGACCATCGACAAGCGCGACCCAGATTTGCCCGAGAACATGTCGGCTGTACCTTAGAGCAATGACGCTCCATTTTATTTTCCGACGAGGCTCGAATTTGCCTACACGGCAAAAACGGAAGAAGACGAGTCTATAGGGGGCCTGGGGAGCGCTATGCGCAGTGTTATATTACTGAAATGATCGCCTACGGAGGAGGTTCTGTCATGGTGTGAGGAGGCATCTGACTGGATGCGAAAACCGATTTGGTTTTCGTGACTAATGAGATTCGTAGAGGTCGATTAACTGCTCATCAGTGCATCGAGGAGATCCTGCAAGAACACGTCGTTCCTTACGCTGGGTTTGTTGGCAGTAGCTTCGTGCTAATGCGGGACAATGCGAGACCACATACTGCTGCATCGGTGCGGCCATACTCGGCGGAAGTGGAAATATCCACATTGGACTGGCCTGCGCGGAGTCCTGACCTCAATACATATGGGATGAGCTCAAAAGAAAGGTTCGAGCCAGAAATCCAGCCCCTGAATGCATTTAAAGGTTGCAATGGCGAAGAGTGGGGAAGAATCCCACAGACAGTGGTGAAAAAGCTCACCTGATCTATGAAAAACCGAGTAATAAAGGCTACGGGGTGTAATACAAAATATTAATTTTGGTTTTTATCAAATTTAATTGTTAAACTTAAAATTGGTTTAATTTTTCCTTTCTCTTACTCCTATTTTGAATCCTTGTTCTCCTTGTTTCCCCTTTCAATCATTTTAATCAGTAAAAAAACCGGCCAAGTGCAAGTTGAACTTGCGCAATTAGTGTCCCGTAAGTTGATTGCTTTTAAAATAAAAAATGTTGTAACGGAAGTATAAAATAATCAGTGACTTCTACAAAACACACCCCAAATGAGTTTTCAAGAAAGTTTATTTTCAATCTTTACTGCAAATTGATGACCTAAATTTCTGTTTTTTTTTTTATATATATAAATTATTACAGGTAATGCACTCGTGATAATTTTCGTTCAATCTACACCCCGTGGAGAATATTCCAAAATAAAATTTTTTGATAAGTACTTTTCGAGATAAGGCGGGTGGACAGCGATTTTTATATTTTAAAAACAATACAAAGAAAAGTGCGCGCAAGTATTACATTATATATATATATATATATATATATATATATATATATATATTATTACTCGTGTTTTCACAAGCTGTCATTTGAGACCACACTCGATTACCTAGTAAAAATTTTTTTTTTCACTTCCGATTTTACCCCCCAAAACTAACCCCGTAAGTCAAAATTTAACTTTCAAAACCACATGGCTCTGATGAGGCCACCAATTCCTATATTATTACCAAATTTCAACTTTCTAATGACAAATAGTTTCGGAGAAAATCGGGTGTGACAGTCGGACAGACAGATGGACAGACAGACAGAGGGAAAGACACCGAAGTGATCTTATAAGTGTTCCGTACGGAACACTAAAAAGCATGTTATGGAATTTGGTATCAGACTGGGCTTTTAAATGATACTAAAATATATGAACACTAAATTCTAGGATCAGTGTCAAATAGTTTTGAGTTAATTTTTTTGCTCACCAGTGTATATACAAAACATATAGAATATATAGATACAGATATAGATTAATTTACTACATTATTGTTTTTGTTGTTAACTCAAATAAGGTTCTTTATTTACTAAAACTGAAGTACTTTTTATAAATAACAAAAGAAAAAAAAAACCGGTCAAGTGCAAGTTGAACTTGCACAATTAGTGTTCCGTACGTTGATTGTTTTCAAAATAAAAATTTTTGTTAGGGTGGTATAAAATGATCAGTGACTTCACAAAACACACCCCAAATGAGTTTTCAATAAAGTTTGTTTCCAATCTTTACTGAAAACTGGTGACCTTGAAATTCTGTTTTTTTTTTATATATACCAAATAAATTATTAAAGGTAATGCACTCGTGATAATTTTCGTTCAATCTATACCCCGTGGAGAATATTCCAGAATTTTTTCAAAATTTTTTGATTAGTACTTTTCGAGATAAGGTAGGGGACAGCGATTTTTTAAAAGTAATACGAAGAAAAGTGTGCGCAAGTATTACATTATATACGAGTATATATATATATATATATATATATATATATATATATATATATATATATATATATATATATATATATATTTACTCGTGTTTTCACAAGCTTTCATTTGACACCACACTCGATGACCTAGTAAAAAAAATTTTTTTTCACTTCCGATTTCACCCCTCAAAACGAACCCCTTAAGTCAAAATTTATGTTACGGTGGTATAAAATGATCAGTGACTTCACAAAACACACCCTAAATGAGTTTTCAACAAAGTTTGTTTCCAATCTTTACTGAAATCTGATGACCTTGAAATTTTTGTTTTTTTTATATACCATATAAATTATTAAAGGTAATGCACTCGTGATAATTTTCGTTCAATCTACACCCCGTGGAGAATATTCCAGAATTTTTTCGAAATTTTTTGATAAGTACTTTTCGAGATAAGGCCCGGGACAGCGATATTTCGCGAATTTTTAAAAATAACACAACGAAAAGTGCGCGCAAGTATAATATTATATATATATTTTTTACTCGTGTTTTCACAAGCTTTCATTTGACACCACACTCGATGACCTAGTAAAAAAATTTTTTTTTCGCTTCCGACTTCACCCCCCAAAACTAACCCCTTAAGTCAAAATTTAATTCTCAAAACTACATGGCTCTGATGAGGCCATCAATTCCTATATTATTACCAAATTTCACCTTTCTATGTCAAATAGTTTCGGAGAAAATCGGGTGTGACAGACAGACAGACAGACAGACAGACAGACAGACAGACAGACACCGAAGTGATCTTATAAGTGTTCCGTACGGAACACTAACAAGATCAATTCATAATGTGTAAACTCTCAGACACAATTTTTCAATTACGAAAATTACTGCACGCATTATGAAAAGAAAATCCAAGTGGTTGAAAGAAACGAATGTGCAAAGTTGCTACAGTTATATCGATTCATTTGTTTTTGACCATTTTATTGTAAACGTATTTACGCAGTGTACAAAAAACTGTATACCGCTAATTGAATGTACCGTAACTTTAGGGGAACTGCGAGTAATACGGCTCAGTTCGGAAAAGACGCTTTCGAATTGGGCCGGGCTAAATTGCAATTACTTCTCGAAATTTTGCACGATTACACGGGGCCTTTTAATGGATCATATACACAGATTTTTTTAAGGATACTGAGGTAACGGATAGGCCGAGAATACTTGTAATAACACGTAACGTGTTTATCTAATTAATAATAGGTCTCTTCCAAAACTCAACCGAGTATAACCTGACAAATATGGAGAAGCACGACCTCCTTTTCGCCACCATCAAACACACAGAACACAAGAGTTGTGAAATTTTGAGATCGCGGAACTTGAACAAATGTCAAGACAAAGCCTAAGAACATCATCATAACTGTCGTGACTGAAAACGTATGCTTTACGCATCCTCTTACTCAAATGTCTCTTTAAAATATTAGTATAGTATTGTTCAAGATCTAAGAAAGTGATTTGGCAAAGTGATGCAATAAAAACATTAAACGACCGTTAGGATCTTCGCACGTACCTGGCCGTAACAGGGTCGTTACGTTGGGTACTTCGTGTTTATAAATGTAAAGAATATTCTTCATTTTTATCTGCAGTTATTATACTGAAATAGTGTGTATTATAAAGTTCAATAGTGTCTTAAAATGTCCAAAGCTTTTTCCATCAGAAGCTGCAAGTGTTTGGCCGTCGAGGCAAAACTGATAGTTAAAAGTATTTATTTAAAGTTAGTGGAGCGAGGTCACGAAAAGTACTTTTCAGTGATGGAGACATCAGCTTTAACAAACATCCCTGAAAGTACAGTTTGGAAAATTGTAAATAATTGGATAGTGCCTAAAAAAACACGAAAGTACAAAAGTGTGTCGAAATGTATTGATTTCTGTCAAAATTTATGAAATGTATGTACAACAAAAAGTTCCTACGTTATTGTCACTTTCGCGGAGGCTGTCCGAGGATAGTTGTGACATAAAATGTTCCACTATAACTTTATGGCGTATTCTACGTCGTTTGGGGATTTGTTCAAAAAAAAAATAGACAAAAGGCAAGTTATAATGGAATCACGGCGCTTACAACAACTCAGAATGGAATATCTTGAAAAAATAAATACAGCTAGATCGGAAAATCGAACGATAATCTACCTAGATGAGACTTGGTATGACACCCACGGCACACCCAGTAAAGGATGGATTGATAAATCCAAAAAATGCCACACCAAACCTCCATCAAATAAAGGTAAAAGTATAACTATTTGACATGTGGGGTCAGAAGAAGGCTGGATACCAGAATGTCTATTTCTTGCAGCCAAGAATATTTCAGATTCCAGCTTGGATTACACAGGGGAACAGCTGTTTTGGTGTCGAGGTTTTTTGAGCTGATTCTGTATCAATTTGATGTCCTGAATTCAAATAACGTATTCATTTGTACCTAGGAGCTCAAATTTTTAAGATATACAATTTTAGAGAAATATAAGTTACATTATTGTAACTCAAATCCGTAAGTGTAGTAAACAAAAGTAGATACGAAATTTTTATTTTAGTTATACAAAATACAATATTATGTCGTACTTACAAACAAAAAAAAAAACATTGAAGAAATGAAATAGTCACTCAACACTTGGAAAGCTTCTTTTCCGCGACATTCTTGAATGTTTTTTTAAACAGTCCCTTTTTAAACTCCAGCAGTAATCTGCCATCATGTGCATGTCCCATCTTCCTTGGTAGCGGTCCTCCATAACTTTAATATCTTGGTGAAATCTTTCACCTTGTTCCTCACTCATGTCTCCTAAATTTTCTGGAAAACGGTCTAAGTGGCTGTGTAAATAGTGTATTTTAATACTCATATTGCACCCTAAGGATTTTGAAACTATTAAGCATCTTGTTAACCATTTCAACATAGTTTTGAGCTTTATGTTTGCCTAGAAAATTTTCTACAACTGCAACAAATGATGTCCAAGCTTCTCGTTCAACTTGATTCATTGAATTTATGAAGGCAGGATCCTTAATTAATTGTCTTATTTGTGGGCCGTCAAATATCCTGCTTTGAGTTTTTCTGTGCTCAACTGATGCATTTTTACCCCTATATATGCAAAACAAGACCCACTCTTATCAAGAGCCTTTACAAATTGCTTCATTAAGCCCAACTTTATATCTAACGGAGGAAGTATGATTTTTTCTCTTTCAACCAAAGCGTCGTTAATGACATTCTTTTCCCCAACGTCCATGTTTTCTCTCCGAGGCCAATCTTTTCTAACCCAGTGGTGTGTTTTGTCCCTACTATCCCAGAGGCACAAGAAACACGGATATTTCGTGTAACCACTTTGCTGCCCAAGAAGAAAGTTTACCATTTTTAAGTCTACACAAATCATCCATTGATGTTCGTAATACTTTATCTTCTGCAAGACCAAAGCTATGGTATTATATTCTTCTTTCAGTTTCGTTGAGTGAGCTAGTGGTATTGAACCATATTTATTCCCATTATGTAGAAGGACACATTTTAAACTTCGCTTTGAACTGTCAATAAATAGGCGCCAATCATCTGGAATATATTCAGAAAGTCCCATTTCTTTCATGAGTCCCCTAATTTCGTAACGAAATACAGATTGTCTTCTTGAGAAAAGAATGGTAGCAGATCTTTTTCTCTTGTACGGTAAAAGGTAATTTTGGTTCCTTGTTCCAGTAAATTTTTGTCGTTCAACCTAGAAGCCAGTACTTCAGAAGCTTTTTTCGATAAATTGAGATCCCTGGTGAGATCATTTAATTCATTTTGATTGAAGCGTTGAGGAACTGATGACGTCCCCTCATAGTCACTGTTAGTTTCATTAGCATCAGAACTTTTATTAGCATTAGAAGAGCGATCAGAGGGAAAATATTCGTCATCAGAGATATGTGGTAGCTGATGAAATGTTGGAATCGGTATTTCATCTGAGTGCGGGATAGGGCGTATTGCCGAGTCTAAATTGGGATAAGTCCACTTACTGCGGTTATTTCGATTGATTCCATTAGTATTTACTAAACAGAAATAACAATCATTGAAGTGGTTTTTTGGTTCTCTCCAAACCATTGGTACGCCGAATTTTAGACATTTTCTTTTCCCGGTAGTCCACTGCCGTAAATGCTCTGTACAAGTTTTACATACGAGATGCGGGGCCCACGTTTTGTCCTGATCACCAAGCTTAACTCCAAAGTATCCAAGATACGCTCGCTTTACAAAGTCAGTAATAGTTTGTCTGTTTTGTTGAAACATGTATTCTCCGCATATATAGCAAAACACATCAGGTTGATTTACACAACTTCTTCTTGAACTGGAACCTGAACTCATTTTAATTCTGTTCAATAACACAAAAACACTCTTTTCTTAACATAAAATAACACGCCGAATTCGATCTACTCTCATTAGTAAGAACGCACAAACTGACGAGATTTACCCGAGTTAGGTGATTAAAAGGGTCAGTTCAGGTACCTGATAGGCAATGGTTCCACTATTTATAGATTTACCTGGAATTTACTCAATTACAGACTGACAATAAAACCATTGTACCTACATTAATGAATATATAATAATTTTAGAACTCTCATAAATGAATATACTGAATAAAAACCACATTGGTAGATAAGTTGATGTATCTAAAAAAGTAGCGCTGATAGAGAAAAACGGATTGCATGTATAGATTTAGCGTCCCAAATCAAGTTAAAATCAGCTCCAAAATCCCAGGCACCAAAACAAAAATATTTTTTTGTTGCCCTGTGTTATCATTGTGATACGACAGCTGAAGTTTTTGAAGATTGGCTTCAAAACAAATTAATGCCGAATAGCTGTATTGTGATGGATAATGCATCCTACCATAGTCGCCAAATGAATAAGGTACCAAGTTCCGCCAGTAGAAAAAGGAAAATACAAGCCTTTTTATGCGAACGTGACATATATTTCCATGAAAGTTATACAGTTAAACAATTGTTAATAGTTTTAAAAAGTTACAATTTTTCAAAGGAATAGTTTGTGATAAAATTGCAAAGGAAGCAGGACACGAAATAATTCGGCTTCCATCATATTATTGTATCTTTAATGCGATCGAGTTGATATGACATAAAATAAAGTCTAATATGTATATACGTGCCCACAATAATACACCCACTTTAAACAGTAGTGTGGGTTGATAAAGACAGAAGTCAAAAATGTAACCGTTGAAAACTGGAGAAACTGTATTCAACACGTCAAAAAAATTGAAAACTCATTTAGATGTATGTACATAAATAAAAATAGTTTAGAACCAGTAAAAAAAGTTATGATTTATTTGCAAGATAGTAGCGATAGCGAAATTGAACTAGATATTAATTAATAACTAAAATTGTAACAAATGTACGCGAGAACACTGTACACTGTTTTATTATATTTGTGTAATTACTATATTGTGTATTATTCAGTACATAAAATATTAAAATTCAACTGTCTTATCACAATAAAATTTTAAACCCAACAATTATACAATCAGGTATAGTGCGCAAATTTTTCAAAGCTGAGTATAACCTCTAAACTATAAACTTTATCTAGTTCCTAAAACACAACTTCCAGCGCACAGAAAATATAGTTAACGCTAAAGAAAGACAAACAGGTGGAACAAATCATCGCCGCATGACGAAGCCCGCTGGCTACCGCCGTCGAGTTTCGCTACTAGAGATAAATGTGGAGTCACATTATAATGACCCCGCTGTAGCCAGCCAGCTTCATTTTGCAGCGAGGATTTATTCCACGCATTTGTAGCGATAGCTTTATTTTCTGTGCTTCCAGCCTCTCTTGATTAAATCCAAATATCATCGAGAATAACCTCTAAATTTGGTCTACTATAGTAAGTCGATTGTCAAAGTTGACTGCCACACCTTAACGGATGCAGCCTAAAATCCTGTCGTCTAGACGACAATACTCGAGCTTCCCCTAATAATTCAGGTTGTACGAGGAATTCGAGAGAAAAAAAGATTTATTTATAAGAAGATACAGGTCGATATTTAATCCTGAAATTGATTTACAATTTGCTACAGATGTTAACACTTTCGTGCTTGGATATTTATGAACTTCCTGCACTGAGAGCTCCAGCTCGATTTTTAGTAATTTCTCTCAATTCCACCACTTTATTACTCTTCATTTAAGAGTGAAATAGACAATTTTCTATATAATTTTGAAAATAAACCAAGACCTCATAATATCATCAGCCGGGTTTATTTCTTTCAAAGAAATTTTGTGCACCGGTTCTAGTAAAAAGAGATTTTTGTTACTACTATTTTATTATAAAATCACAGCATGTTATTTTTCCGATATTTGCGATACTAGTGAAAGAAACCTGCGAACATAGATACATCCATACATAAACACGTACTATATGAGGCGAAAAGTCCAGAGACTTCCCGAGAGGCGGCAGCACAAACAAAAAACCATATGAATTTTAGTTAGTGTCAACTCTCAGAAGATTCGTGTAAAATTTTCATGACATTTTGTCTATTAGTTAGCGAGTTACAGCTGTTTGGGTGACGCTGCTTCTCCAAGAATGGCTTGATAAGTGTGAAGGAGGGCGAGAGAAAGATAGATTGATTAAAAACAGCAACGTGTCGAAGAATCAGAACGCTGTTCGGCACTGTTTCGACGTAAACCAACACAGGCTTATTTCAGAGAGCTCAACTAATTGTACTACTACTACGTGAAGGAAATGTTGAAGATTAAAATCGATTTTTGGCAAAAACATTGTTTTTTCTTGAAAAGTCCTGGGACTTTTCACCCCCATATAGTATACATATGTACAGTACAATCTCTATTATCCGAATCGCGATTATCTGAAATCCGGCTTATCCGAAACAAACTGTTAAAAAGCGAATTGTATTCCCATTAAACGAAAAAATCCCCATTATTCGAAACAGGCGATGAGTGGTTTCCTTAACGCGTCGGGGACTCCCCGACGCCTAGAATTTCACCGCTGTCTATGTTTTAGTTAGTCGACGAGTGTTATAAGTTACTTTTTACGTCTATTATTATCGCAGAGGTAATAGTTTCGTTTTAATAGATATTTTACAAAATGGAGCGTCATAATAATAAACGTAAACGTGTTGTTATTACCTTAAAAGAGAAACTTGAAGCAATTCAACGTTTACATAATGGTGAACTTCTTAAAAATATAGCGAAGGATTTAGGTGTAGCCGTGAGTACTGTTTCAGAGTGGAGAAAAAATCGCGAAAAACTTGAAAAATGGTGTAGTGTTTTGTCATCGCCCACACAGGCACGAAAAAGTATGAAAAGCGGTGAATACCAAAAAGTGGATGATTTTACACACAGAATCGAAAACGTGGAATACCAATTTCAAGATTAATTTTAAAACATAAGGCAGTCAGTTTAAGCGAAGACTTGCCGGTTATTGAAGCGCCTGTAAATTTTTCTGCAAGTGATGGATGGCTAGACAGGTGAAAAAAAAGACATGGTGTACGCCAACTGAAAGTTTGTGGAGAAAGATTGTTGGTTGATGTATCTGCTGCAAAAAAATTTGCAGAGCATTTTGAGCAGCTTATGAAAGAACATGGTTTACAACCAGACCAAATCTATAATTGTGATGAAACAGGCTTGAACTACAAAATGTTGCCGTCAAATACCTTAGCTTCAAAAACGGAAGCTGGAGCACCTGGTTACAAACGTAGCAAAGAACGTATTACTGTTCTTGCATGCAGTAATGCTTCTGGAAGACACAAGCTCCCATTATTATGTATTGGTAAGTCAGTATATCCACGAACCTTTAAGAATATTCGTCACAATGCTTTTCCTGTTTTGTATAAAAATCAAAACGATGCCTGGATAAACGCGACTCTATTTAAAGACTTGTTTTTTGGAGATTTTGTTCCCAAAGTGGAACTTTTTTTTAAAAGAACATGGATATCCTAGAAAATGTATTATGTTACTAGATAACGCCCGCCTCACCCAAGTGCGGAGCAACTTGAAAGTGGGGAAATAAAAGCAATGTTTTTGCCTCCTGCTGTAACTTCTCTCATTCAGCCTATGGATCAGGGTGTACTGGAAAATTTAAAACGCAATTACGGGCGGTTGTTATTGGAGCATATTTTAGAAGAAGTAGATGAAGGTGGCAATTTTACTGATTGTCTAAAAAAGATAAATTTGAAAAATGTTATATATTGGATAGCTTCAGCCTGGAATTAAGTAAAGAGTAGTACTCTGGAAAAATCCTGGTCAAAATTGGTTCCACAAGAGGAGAGACATTACTCAGAGGCAGAAATAGAAGATAATGAAAGTTTACATCAAATTATTACAAGAATATCAGGATGTGAAAGTGTTACGGAAACCGATGTTTGTGAATGGTTAAACAGTGATAGTGTGGAAGATGAAATGACTGACCAAGAATTAATTAAAAGTGTATGCAAAAATGCTAATAAAATAGACAGTGATGACGATGATGATAACAAAGTAGAAGCCACTACTCAGTATATATCACCACTACACCAAACACTTTATTTTTGCACTCGACGCGCGCTAAACTACCAAATCTACCCTATTTATACTTAGCCTAACCCTTGAATTACTCAAGCGGAACAAATGACATAGGCAAGGCTATCAGTTCCGGTCAAGTAACCAGTAGAGGGGACTATAAGGAATAGGCCCTCTGTCTTTGTTTAAACTACTTTTACATTTTATGATTTCCATACTTTCGTATGCGTTCAACAATCTCCTATCAGATACATTTTTTATTAATCTTAGATTATCTAATGTTACAGTATGATCAGCTTCAAGAGCATGTTCGGCAATGCTAGACTTTTCTGTTCTGTTGTATTTTAAGTGTGCTAAATGTTCTTTAAATCGTGTTCTAATTGACCTTTTAGTTTGCCCAACATACTTTTTGTCACAATCATTACAACTATTTTCATAAATTCCACTTTTCTCACAATTAGGAATCTTGTCTTTGGGATTTCCTAAGATATTCCTCAGATTGTCTGATGACTTATAGACTAAGGTGAGGCCTACCTTATTAAATACCTTATTGAGTCCCTTGCTATATTTCGGATTATATGGTATGGAGACATACTTGGTGTTATTTTCTTCGCGTGTAAAAAAGGTGGAATTCTGAATATTAAACCTAAACTTATGCCTATTTATTAGCTTATTTACTAAGTCATCGTCATAACCATTAACTCTAGTTATATTTCTAATACGATTCCTTTCTTTATTAAAGTTTACTCTATTCAGAGGGAAAGTGACCAAACGATGAACTAAAAAATGTAATGAGGCTAATTTATGTTGTTTGCAATGAAATGAATCATTAGGAATATATCTATCTGTTACTGTGTCCTTCCTATAGATATCAAATTCTAATCTATTATTATTTTTAATAATTGAAATATCTAGAAAAGGCAATTGTCCTTTGTTCTCAACTTCGTAAGTGAATTTAATGGAATCATACCGGCTATTTAATTTGGAAACAAAATCATCAAGGATATTTTCCCAAGCTTTCTTTGTATCAAAAAATCGCGAAAATATCATCCACATACCTATACCATACCCAGATGGGAAATATTCGAATCCTTGACTGGCTTCGATTTCAAACTTACTCATGAATAAATTGGCTATGAACAAAATTATTATCCAATATAAATAAGGTAATCAATTTTATGTTCTGAGAAAGAAGACAAGAACAGCTAATGGGTAATTGCAAAAAGTTGTCACCTTTCATAGCCAAAAATACAACAGCGAAACGCGCGTCGACTGCAAAAAGATAAAAGTTAATAAAAAATGTATTTGGTGTAGTGGTGATATATGTACTGAGTAGTATCCTTATTCCCCTCTACTGTGCCAAAGATTCCGCTTGAGTACATTCCTTTAGTCATGAAGCTAACATGGTTAGCGAAACGCGCGTCGAGTGCAAAAATAAAGTGTTTGGTGTAGTAGAAGCCACTGACAATATTCCAGTAAAAATGTCACATTCGGAAGGACTAGAGGCCCTAGAAAAAGCGTTAACTTATGTAGAACAACAAGAAAATGCAGCCGTCGCGGACGTTTTGCTTATCAAACGTAGAAGAGACATTGCAGCCAAAAACAGAACTAACGCAAAACGAGTGCAGTTAAAAATTACCTCATTTTTAAGGCATTAAAGTTAAGAATCAAACTATTTTATTTTCGATTTTCCGTACATATACATAAAATAAGTTAACTAATTGTTCCATTCTTTGTTTTAATAAATACCTATGTACGTAATAGCATATCGTATAAATGCTTTTAAGTCAATCTGCAATGTTGTATTCATTCTAATCTTCTATTTTATAAAAAAAATCGGATTAACCGAAAATTCCATTATCTGAAATCACTTTGGTCCATATTATTTCGAATAATCGAGATTCTACTGTATATGCAGCGGAGCATGTCTTCTGTCCTTTTCATTTATTGAAACAACCGTCGGCCTTTGCTTGAAAAATAAATCTTAATAACGTATCTCCCCTGTATAATGCCATTAAATGAGTTGTGGTCAAAGCAAACGCATTATAATAATTACCCACCGTAAATAGACTATTATTTTCACTATTCAAATTATTTATTATTTTATGCCATAACCAGTTATAATAGTTGTTTTTTTCTTAGTCTTTCTCTTTCTTTCACACGCCGGTATTACCTTGAACCCGGTACTCGGTTAATGGTGCCGTTTTTCAGTGCCACCGTATACAGGGTGGACAGAAAACGATATCAGTTCAGTATCGTTGTAATTTCAATGGCACCGAGTGCACCAATGGTTTAATCTCGAAGGGTAAAGATCCTAAACCTAAATTCGGGTTAGTTTCTATCACAGTAAAGATATCGTAAGATGCCTGATGCAATCGATGGTGAAATATCGGAAAATCAGCCAATTTAACGCGGCCTAATACGAAGAACTATGATTTTTTATCTGGTTAAGGTCGTTCCACCCAAACGTCATTAGTCTCTATTAATATACAAATAAATCTTGTATAGTTTTAAGAGTATCGTGAGAATTTTTCTTGATTTTTGGTTGGGTGATTCCCAAAAATATTTATTGAACAGGACTTTTTCGAATTAGCCAATAATAGTGGTGCCACCTATTGGATATAATATCGGTTGGAAAGGTACATGTTTCACTGACATTACGTCCAGTTTTCATGACAATCGGAGAAATAGAAACTGAGATATTGCGTCTAAAGTGACAGCGTGTTTTAGCAATCGGTCAACAGATGACAAGACTTCTACAAGTAAATAACTTTTTAACAAAAAGCGTCATTTTTTAATGTTCCGTTCTGAAACTAACATAAAAAGTTCACACAACACAAATATAAATGGGATGGGATGATGGGATGACCCCTTGTAGTTTTGAAAGTTAAATTTTGACTTAAGGGTTTAGTTTTGGGTGGGGGGGGGTGAAATCGAAAATGAAAAAAAATTTACAAGGTCATCGAGTGAGGTGTCAAATGAAAGCTTGTGAAAACACGAGTTCAAAAATATATATGACGTAATACTTACGAACACTTTTCTTTGTATTATTTTAAAAATCGCCGTCCCCCCACCCTATGTCTAAGAGTACTGATCAAAATATTTCGAAAAAATTCTGGAATATTCTCAAGAAAGTATAGCAATCAGTAATATACTCATATACTTTTCAAATCATGACTGCCTTAAGCACTTGGCGAGTCCCAGATAAAATTAAGTTCCGTGATGACTGGTGACCAACGCATAGGTACCGAGACAAAATAATTTAATTTTACTTGTTTACAATTAAAACAAATATTTAACTAGTAAATATTTGTTTTAAACTTTTACTACAAAGATGTCTCGCTTTTTATATATTCTGGGTAATTCTTAAATCGAAGATGAATGTGTGGCTGAATTGCATAGAGTATGTCAACAATCACGGTACGGAACACTAATTGCGCAAGTCTGACTTGCACTTGGCAGGTTTTTTTGTGATATAAGGTGGATATTTTAGATGAAATACACGGTATTTTGTTTCCAGAGGTATGAATTGCGTCCATTCTTATAATCTATGTCATGCATTGCCAATGCTATTCTAATTTATGTATAATTATTTTTTGTATACTTTATCATTACAATGAAAAAATAAACTAGTCGATTTTTATTGTAAATTTTATCGTATTTTGTGAACAGAGAAAGTCGTTTCCGAATTTTTACGCTTATATATGCGTGTAAACAATAAATGATGGTATTCAAATTTTAACCTATTTCAAATAAAGAAGGTCTCCAATTCAATACGTAAATACGAGGCGCGTTTTTCAAGTAATTACCGTTTTGAAATATGGCCGCTGCGGCGTTGCGGCCGCCGCTCCGCGCCTCCACGCTGTGTACCTGCATCTACTGGCTACCCACAGACGCCATTACGGAAGCATTCGTCCCAGTTTACGTTTGTTAGAGCGTGATTAAAATAGCTTAAACCATTGAAAATCCTGCGGATTTTAAAATACGTGCTGTAATTCGTTTCTTAAATTCAAGAGACGTGAATGCGGCCGAAATTCCTGGGTAGATTCGTGAAGCGCATGGCGAAAACGCTATGAGCAATAGAAAGGCTTAGAGCATTTAAAGATGGCCGAATTATCACTAGCAGACTCCAACGCCACCTGAACAGTCTTGACTCCTGGTTTGACCGCAGGAAGATCAAACTCAACCCCACCAAAACCCAAGCTATCGTCTTCACCAAAAGCAGCGGAACCAACCATGACCACCTTCAGCTACAGGGCTCCCGCGTCCAATAACAACCACCATCAAGTACCTGGGCATACAGTACGATAAACAGCTTATCTGGAAGGACCAGGCCATCACTGCCACCAGGAAAGCGAAACAACTGCTAGACAAATTATATCAAATTATAAATCGCTCTAGCAAGTTGTCCACCAGAACCAAGATAATGGTATAAAACACCATTGTGAAGGTAGGTCTCACTTATGCCTGCCCACGTGGTGCCAGATCTCCAAGACAAGAAGAGCGCAAATCCAACCAGTGCAGAACGAGGCCCTGAGGATAATCAGGGGAGACCTATGCTTCATGAGAAACAATTAACTACATAGAGACCTCGGTGTACCGACCATAAAGGCACACATGAGGAAAATCCAAAGTTCCTGACCAAAGCGACACAACACCCATCCCAATTATTAGGGAGGCCTTCTTGATCCATCCGCATACCCGTTACCAACACCCGACAGCTGCTCTCTAATGAAGACGATGACCACCCCAGCCACCATGACAGAAGATTATAAAGCTAGGGAGGGGTCCGCCACCTTGAAATTTCAAAACATCGATTTTTTTTTGGTTAGATTTATTATTTCCACTTTTAAGAATATTTCAAGCTTTACAAAATGGAATCCCATATATAAAAAGAATTATAGACTTTTAAGACGAGGACGCGGTACTTTTTTTTTGTGTTTTTCTCGGAACTACTTTTTTCAAGCTGGTGGACAAAATATCTCGAGATCTACTGAACCGATTTTGACAAAATTTATACCACATATTCTCTATAATATTATCTTGAAGTTGACATATGTTTTTTTTTCGTTTGGATGCACCGTTCATTTTTTATTAATTTTTAAAGCTCAAAATTTTTGTGAAAAATCCGAGTTTATTTTCGAGCGGCTGTTACTTCTACAAAAAAAAATTTAAATTTTTTTTCCATATGTGGTCACTCAGCTATGACCGTTTTTTTAAAAATAAAAAATGATTTGTTTAGTTTTTGGACGATTCGACGATTCTTGACTGAGAAAAAAAATTCTACCGGTGGCAAGGAATTTCAAAAGAGGGTCCTACAAAATGGCTCACATCTCCGCCATTTTTAAATTTTTTTAATATATTTTTTTTTTTTAATATGTTGTTAAAACGGTAATGTACTTGTGAAAAATAAAAATTATATTATATATACAATAGTTGCGTCAAAAAATTTTTATTTTTATGCCTATTTTTCCGAGCACTAAGATGGCGTAGCCCCTTGTTAGCATAAGTTCTAGCTTAAGTTAGGTTAAGTCGTAATCATCTATAATATATATAAAATGCAAAGTCTCTCTGTCTGTCCGTTAGTGCGCTTATCACTGGAGAACCACTTATCCGATTTACGTACTTTTTTTTTTAAAAACATACATATGTTTTCTGGCCAAGTTATAGACTATATTTTATTACGATAGGTAGCATAAGGAATGAGCAGTGACGATAATTGTGAATGAAGTCGAAAAAAAGTTTGTTGCTAGCGCGTTCTCTTGCAATACACAGCCTAAACCATTAAATATGGAACAATATTATGTAGCAGAGAATATCTATAATCTATAATATATATATATATATATATATATATATATATATATATATATATATATATCTAAAATGCAACGTCTCTCTGTCTGTCTGTCCGTTAGTGCATTACGTGCTTTTTGTTTAAAATATACATATGTTCTCTGGCCAGGTTATAGGATATATTTTATTGCATTAGGTAACATAAAGAATAAGCAGTGACGATAATAGTGAATCAGGTCGGAAAAAAGGTTAGCGTTAGTGCGTTCTCTTGCAATACACTGCCTAAACCATTAAATATGGAACAATATTATGTAGCAGAGAATATCTATAATCTATAATATATATATATATATATATATATATATATATATATATATATATATATATATATATATATATAACACATGGGCTGAAAAGTCCCGGGCCTAACACATAGATGGCGCTAGTTTTATTGCAGTCACCTTTTTTTCAGTTAATACTAACCTTCAAAAGACAGCTGTTAAAATTTCATGATATTCTATTCATTAGTTTGTGAGTTATTGTGCTAAGAGTGACGCTACTTTTGTTATTTTCAAAACAATGGATCAAAAACAATTTCGTGTTTTAATTTTACACTGCTTCTTGATGGGAAAAAATACCGTTCAAGCGAAGCAATGGCTTGAAAAGTGTTATGGGGACTCCGCTCCATCAGAAACAACAATAAAACGTTGGTTTGCTGACTTCAAACGTGGTCGTAGAGACACCGATGATGCAGAACGCAGTGGACGTCCAAATGAGGCGGTAACACCAGAAAACATCAAAAAAATCCATAAAATCGTTTTGAATGATCGAAAAGTGAAGTTGCGTGAGTTAGCTGACATCGTAAAGATATCAAAAGAACGTGTTGGCTTTATATTGCATGAGCATTTGACTATGAGAAAGCTCTGTTCAAAGTGGGTGCCGCGTTTGCTCACTGTTTATCAAAAACAAGAACGTGTTGATGATTCTGAGCAGTGTTTGGCCATTGTTAGAGCGCCGCTGGAATGATTGCGTTGCTCTTGATGGAGATTACGTTGATGAATAAAGCTAATTTTGAACCAAAAAAAAACCGTGTTTTCTTTGTTAGGCCCGGGACTTTTCAGCCCATGTGTTATATATATATATATATATATATATATATATATATATATATATATATATATATATATATATAATGCAATTCCTCTCTGTCTGTCTGTCTGTCCATTAGTGCGTTCACGCGAGAACCACTTATCCGATTTACGTGTTTTTTTTTTTGTAATTCATACATTTGTTCTCTGACAAGGTTATCTATAATCTTCTATCTATAATATATATAAAATGCAACGTCTCTGTCTGCCTGTCTCTCTGCATGTCTGTCTGTTTGTTCGTTAGTGCGCTTATCACTGGAGAACCTCTTATCCGATTTACGTGCTTTTTTTAAAACATACATATGTTCTCTGGCCAGGTTATCTATCTATAATATATATATATATATATATATATATATATATATATATATATATATATATATATATATATATATCTAAAATGCAACGCCTCTCTGTCTGTCTGTCTGTCCGTTAGTGCATTACGTGTTTTTTTTTAAAAATATACATATGTTCTCTGGCCAGGTTATAGGATATATTTTATTGCATTAGGTAACATAAAGAATAAGCAGTGACGATAATAGTGAATCAGGTCGGAAGAAAGGTTACCGTTAGTGCGTTCTCTTGCAATACACTGCCTAAACCATTAAATATGGAACAATATCATGGTGCAAAGAATATAATATATATAAAATGCAACGTCTCTCTGTCTGTCTGTCTGTCCGTTAGTGCGCTTATCACTTGAGAACCACTTATCCGATTTACGTATTTTTATAAATTTATACATATGTTCTATATAATTCGATATAAGCCTAGATAACGGGAGATAAGGTGAGATAATGGGAGATAAGTATAAGTACTGGGAGATATGGAGAAATAATGGGAGATAAGCAGAGATAAGCCTAAGTCTAAAAAATGGGAGTTATGGTGAGATAATGGGAGATAAGGAGAAATAATGGGAGATAAGGAGAAATATTGCGAGATAAGCCTAGATAATGGGAGATAAAGTGAAATAATGTGAGATAAGGGGAAATAATGGGAGATAAGGAGAAATAATGGGAGATAAGGGGAAATAATGGCAAATATTTTATTACGTTAGGTAACATAAGGAATAAGCAGTGACGATAGTAGTGAATCAAGTCCACGCGAGCGGAGCCGCGGGTACTGCTAGTGTAAAATAAGCACATTTCCTAGGTTAAGTTAGTATAGGATCATTACTGTAAATGCTTAGGTTAAGTTAGAATAAGTAATCTTTATATATACCATGTGGTAACAACGATCATTCATATAAGTAAGAGACTATGCCTTGCTTGTAAGCCAATAAAGACAATGGCTTTTTTCGGGCATGGCTTGTATAGTATTATTTTGCGATTTGCGATATTTCACTTAGAGAATATAAATTATATAGGCCAATATGCACAGTAAAAGTGCATACTTTTGCCGTGCGTATTGGCGTACATTAAAATAAATCTTCAAAGAAACCAAACAGGTTTGGTCTTCTCAAGTTTATATTGTATTCTTTTTGGTTTGCCTTTAACCACACTTAAACCTCTTTATATTTACGTCAGCACTAAATCTGTTGATTTAGGATAAAAGGGCTTCGAAATTCGGGTATCTTAACAGACAATTTATGTATTTTTGTTTGTAAAATGACTCTATAGAGACCGTATTTTTCAATTACGTTATGTGTGTCAGATAAATGATAAAATCAAGGGTTTGTGTTTAAATATTTTAAATGCTAATAAGATATCTTGTATAAAAAGTTTGTTTTAAAGGAAAGAATTACGATTTAAGGGTGGCTTCCTTTAAAACAAACTATACTCTATTTATTTGAAATTGATAGTAATAAAAATACTCGTGGACTGACCGGCGGATCTATAACAGAGGCGTGCTATCTATCCCCAGGTATTTTTCAGGTAACAAAGCTCTTTACCTTCCTGTTGATATCTTTTGGAATATTGAGATTGTTATGCTAGTTCTCCAATCTGTAGGTATATCTCTATTTTTTACTATGTTTGTAAAGAGTTTTGCTAGTTGTTGATGTAGGTGTTCTCCTCCATATTTTAACATCTCATTTGTAATGTCGTCTGCTCCTGAGGCTTTTCTATTTTTAAGACTTTTTATAATTCTTTCTGTCTGTTCTAAAATTACTTCTAAATTTACTTCCTCCACTTAAGTATGATTTCATTATTCTCTTCTTCTTTATATAATTTCTCAAAGTATGTTTGCCATTCTTGAATTGTAATTTTATTAGTTTGTACCGTGTCATACATTTTCCAGACTTTCCTTTGAGCGCCATAAGATCACTTTCCATCCCTTTTGTAAATGGCTCCCAATATTCTTCTTTAATTTGTTTTCTTCTTCTATTCATTAAGTTTCTTTCTGTAATATATGCGTTCCGGTTGTCTTGGGTTTTATTGTGTATGGAATGTATATATGCCTCCGTTTTCTTCTTTGCCAGCTCGTTTATTTCTGGCATGAACCAAGGTGTCTTATTTGTTTTGTTGATGTTTACTCGTCTCTGGGCTAAGGTTCCCTTGACCGCGTTAATAATGCCTTGTTTTATGGATGTCTACTGTTGCTTTCTGAAGCTGTTGAATCCTTCCAAAACCATGTTTTAGAGGTAACAATTTCAGAGTGGAAAAAATGTTTGGAGAATTCGTTCGAACACATGCAAAAGTGTATAAATCTTATATTTGCATATTGAGCCAGATAATTACAATACATGTAACATTATCATTATACAGCCAAGTGCTGCCTACACAAACCCTTTCCCCAATCCTCTCTGTCCTAAGTCATGTCTTCGTTCAGGTTCGTTTTTCCATTGCCTTCCTCATGCCTTCATTCCAGGAACGTCT
Source organism: Pachyrhynchus sulphureomaculatus (assembly GCA_019049505.1). Taxonomy (NCBI): domain Eukaryota; kingdom Metazoa; phylum Arthropoda; class Insecta; order Coleoptera; family Curculionidae; genus Pachyrhynchus; species Pachyrhynchus sulphureomaculatus. The sequence continues at coordinate 119,874,403 of CM032448.1, read as the reverse complement.
TGGTCGCCCTCGCTTTTTTTTCTCTGGAAGCTGCCAGCGAAATATTCTCTGTGGCCATCTATTTTCCGGCATTATCATTAAATGTACAAACCATCTATCAGCAACTGTCTCTTCTGCCTTCATCTGTCGTCTTATTTCATCATTGGGTATGTGTTGAAGCTTAGATATCCCGGCACTACGTCTCAGATAATCCATTTCTACTGCTTGTAATCTGCGCTTTATTTCTGCGCTTACCACCCAGATCTCACTTCCATAACAGAAAACTAACTGCACCATTGATTGGCCTATTCTATTCTTTGTCTTTTTGGATATGTTTTTATCCCGCTATAGGGAGACAGCCTATTATTTATCTGCTATTTTGAATTCTGTGTTTTATTTCTCCTTCTCCTAGCTAGATAATTACAATTCATGTAACATTATCATTATACAGCCAAGGGCTGCCTACTCAAACTCTTTTTCCAATCCTCTCTGTCCTAAGTCATGTCTTCGTTCAGGTTCGTTTTTCCATTGCCTTCCTCATGCCTTCATTCCAGGAACGTCTTGGTCGCCCTCGCTTTTTTTTCTCTGGAAGCTGCCAGCAAATTATTCTCTGTGGCCATCTATTTTCCGCCATTACCATTAAATGTCCAAACCATCTCAATTCTATCAACAACTGTCTCTTCTGCCTTCATCTGTCGTCTTATTTCATCATTGGGTATGTGTTGAAGTTTAGATATCCCGGCACTACGTCTCAGATAATCCATTTCTACTGCTTGAAAACTGCACTTTATTTCTGCGCTTACCACCCAGATCTCACTTCCATAACAGAGAACTGACTGCACCATTGATTGGCCTATTCTATTCTTTGTCTTTTTGGATATGTTTTTATCCCGCCATAGGGAGACAGCCTATTATTTATCTACTATTTTGAATTCTGTGTTTTATTTCTCCTTCTCCTAGCTAGATAATTACAATTCATGTAACATTATCATTATACAGCCAAGTGCTGCCTACTCAAACTCTTTTTCCAATCCTCTCTGTCCTAAGTCATGTCTTCGTTCAGGTTCGTTTTTCCATTGCCTTCCTCATGCCTTCATTCCAGGAACGTCTTGGTCGCCCTCGCTTTTTTTTCTCTGGAAGCTGCCAGCAAATTATTCTCTGTGGCCATCTATTTTCCGCCATTACCATTAAATGTCCAAACCATCTCAATTCTATCAACAACTGTCTCTTCTGCCTTCATCTGTCGTCTTATTTCATCATTGGGTATGTGTTGAAGTTTAGATATCCCGGCACTACGTCTCAGATAATCCATTTCTACTGCTTGAAATCTGCACTTTATTTCTGCGCTTACCACCCAGATCTCACTTCCATAACAGAGAACTGACTGCACCATTGACTGGCCTATTCTTTTCTTTGTCTTTTTGGATATGTTTTTATCCCGCCATAGGGAGACAGCCTATTATTTTTCTGCGATTTTGAATTCTGTGTTTTATTTCTCCTTCTCCTAGCTAGATAATTACAATACATGTAACATTATCATTATACAGCCAAGTGCTGCCTACTCAAACTCTTTTTCCAATCCTCTCTGTCCTAAGTCATGTCTTCGTTCAGGTTCGTTTTTCCATTGCCTTCCTCATGCCTTCATTCCAGGAACGTCTTGGTCGCCCTCGCTTTTTTTTCTCTGGAAGCTGCCAGCAAATTATTCTCTGTGGCCATCTATTTTCCGCCATTACCATTAAATGTCCAAACCATCTCAATTCTATCAACAACTGTCTCTTCTGCCTTCATCTGTCGTCTTATTTCATCATTGGGTATGTGTTGAAGCTTAGATATCCCGGCACTACGTCTCAGATAATCCATTTCTACTGCTTGTAATCTGCGCTTCATTTCTGCGCTTACCACCCAGATCTCACTTCCATAACAGAGAACTGACTGCATCATTGATTGGCCTATTCTTTTTTTTGTCTTTTTGGATATGTTTTTATCCCACCATAGGGAGTTGAGACAGCCTATTATTTTTCTGCTATTTTGAATTCTTTGTTTTATTTCTCTTTCTCCTAGCCCTTTTCGATCTATAATGGCCCCAAGGTATTTCAATTCTTCAACTTGTTTTACAAGTGTATCATCATTTATGAGGACTTGAAATTGCGCTCACTATTGACTATCAGATACTCTGTTTTCTGTAGGCTTACTTGCAGTCCTCAATTCTGGTATTCAGTGTAGAGTCTCTTCAGCATAAATTCCAGATCGAATGAATCCTGCGCCATAAGTACTTGATCATCTGAAAAACTTAGTGTAAAGAGATAGTTTTCATTTATTGGTATACCCATTCCTATGCATTTTCTTTTCCATTCCCTCAATGCTAGTTCTACCTAGAGATTAAATAGTAATAGTGATATACTACATCCTTGGCGGAGTCCTTTGGTTATTAATATCAGTGTTGATAATCGTTTTCCTCTTTTTAAATAGGATATATTGTTGTTATAAAGTTCTTTTATGATAGCTATCACATGGGTATTCATGTTTAGTTCAGACAGGGTTTTCCAGAGTTTACTTTATGGTATGGAATCATATACCTTTTCATGGTCAATGAAGGCGAGATGTGTGTATAAATCTTAAAAGTGAATATTTTGAAAAACAATAAAACGATTTGAGCCAAAAAATTTCTTTTATCTCATTGTATTTGTAAAAACTTAAAAAGTAGCCCTCGTAGAGTTCTTAACGCCTAATGCAACAAAATAAAATTAATGTTTCCTTACCTTACACCAATTTCCAGGTACACCGGTTAAAAATCTAAAAAAATGTCACGTATTAAAATTTAAATATAAAACATAAATAAATACGTCGTAATGATTTCAAAAAAGTATACCAAACACAACTAAAAAAAAATAAGATCAGAACGATTAATATAGATATCTTTTTAACTACACACAAGTTAAAATACCACAAGTTATACAAAACAATTAAAACTTAAACAGTACCAGGACTTTCTAACACCAGTACAATTACATTTTATTGACCTCAAGATAATGTGTATTGTGAGTAATTGCAATTCCATTTGCAAAGATATGCATACAAAGTGAATCAACGCCATTTTTTTTCAATTTATGTCAAGGTTAGCGAAGTAAGTCCCGTTAAGGTATGTGCGTTGTTTTTTTAAGGAAAATCGGTAAAGAAAACAACGGTGGTCAAGTGAGAGTTAGCTCCCACTGTCAATTAATCCGGATCGACTTTACCATCCAACTCAAACATCCTAAAATCGATTGTTACGATGACACGAAATAGTATTTTCAATATGAGCGACAAACAAAGCGTCGAAATGCAGAATGGAAGTCAAAATAATCTCTGTAAGTCAAAAAAAACACACAATTCCATAAAAAACCTATACAGTTGGTTTTTTATTATAGCAAAGCATCGTGAATGTTCCAATGCTTTCAACTTTCAATGGCGAATATTAATGGAAAGCATTGAAATGTACAGAATCGCAAAGGAGTGCCACGATATCGAAGCCGAGGAACAGGAGGGCTTTAGAGCCGGAAGATCTACAATTGGCATTGACTAAATGTAGAACAAAGTGCAATCTAACTTGCTTGTATTTCTGCAAGCCAAAAAAGGACACGAAAAATTTCTACAAACCTATACAGTTGATTGTTTTCTATAATAGCGACGACGAAAATCGACGAAACCAAGGAGGCACACAATCAACGAATTAGAAACAAACTTCTCGCTTGTCCCAACAATTCCAGGTCCTTTTGGGCAGTCGCTAAGGCAGTTAGTCAAAACTTTACCAAATCCACCATACCACCACTCACACGGCCAGATAATTCCATTGCAACCACACCTGTTGAGAGAGCGAACTTGTTGGCTGAACTCTTTGCTTCACATTCTACTGTCGATTTCCAAGGAAAAACACCACCTACTATTCCCATATTGCAGTCAAGGATGCCCGATGTTGTCTTCAGACAGCGCATCATAAAGAGTATTTTAATGAAACTAGACACCAAGAAGGCTTCTGGCGCTGACGGAATACCTGCCATAGTTCTCAAAAACTGTGCAAGGGAACTAACACCAGTTTTCTGTAGACTTTTTAACCTATCCTACAGAAAGGGAATATTTCCGTCCTGCTGGAAATGTGCCACGGTTCAGCCGATACCTAAAAAAGGTAAGAAGACCTTGCCAAATAACTACCGACCAGTTGCACTGCTTTCAATAATATCGAAAGTCATGGAAAAGGTTATCAATGAGCATCTTCTAAAATATCTTGAACGATTCAATATTATTAGCGATCACCAATATGGTTTTCGTAAACATAGATCAACAGGAGATCTTCTGACTTATGTAACACATGTTTGGAACAACGCAATTGAACACTTTGGAGAATCTCGAGCGGTTGCTCTTGACATATCCAAGGCATTCGACCGTGTTTGGCACGATGGACTGTTGGCTAAGTTGCGCTCTTATGGTATGTCTGAAAGGTTCTGTTTGTGGCTCTCATGTTTCCTCAGAGAGCGTTCTTTACGAGTGGCGGTCGACGGATTTCTTTCTAACACCCTCACTATCAACGCCGGTGTGCCCCAGGGCTCCATACTGTCTCCTACTCTCTTTCTCATTTACATTAACGATCTGCTGGAAAAGACCGGGAATCCAATCTATAGCTTTGCAGATGACAGTACGCTTGTCTCTTCATTCACCTTGAACGCTCGGACATCGGCTGCTCAGGCGAATATCCGCAGACAGCAGGAGGTCGTTCAACTTAACAAAGACCTGGAAGAAATTCTATCTTGGGGTGACAGCAACCAAGTGGAATTTAACGCTACAAAAACCCAAGCGGCAGTTTTTTCTAAAAAAGTTAACATTGCTGAACCCGACATAGCTATGTCGGGGCACTCCATTCCCCTAGCATCGTCGCTCAATTTGTTGGGCGTTAGTTTGGGAGCAAATATGTCTTGGCATGAACATGTTGCAGGCATAGCAAGGAGAGCTTCTCAAAAATTGGGAATATTATTTAGAACCAGAAAGCTTTACACCCCACAGCAACTGTTAATTCTTTACAAAGCCCAAATTCGACCAACTATGGAATACTGCTCCCACGTTTGGGGCTCCGCTCCCAAACATACACTGCATTTGTTGGATTCTGTTCAGAGAAGAGCGGTCCGTCTGATTGGGGACCCGGAATTGACCGGCGGCCTTGATTCGCTGGAACATCGAGGAACGGTTGGCGACTTGAGTCTGTTCTACAAGTATTTTCATGGAAAGTGTTCGAAGGTGTAGCCCGCTTAATTCCTCCCAAAGCGGTGCATGTTAGAAATACACGTCGCGCTGGTGCTTCGCATCCGTATGAGGTTCAGCTTGTTACTCCGCGTACGACGCTTTTCAAGCAATCTTTTATATGGAGAACGTCATCCCTTTGGAATAATTTGCCCAGCGCTGTGTTTCCCACCGAGTACAATTTACAGCGATTCAAGAACAACGTGAATCGCTTTTTCCGCACTCGTGCCGCTCCTGGAGCGCTTTAGGGACTTCCCTGCAGCACGTGTGCTAGACCAATAAAAAAAAAAAGCAACAAATCGTGAAGGTTCCAATAGGTCAAACAATCAAAGACGAATATCAAAGTCAAAGCATTGAAACGAGTAGAACTTATCAAACTGACTTAAATATCATAACAGCTGGTACTTGTAACACTATAAAGCATTAAGTCACACGTCATTCCTTGTTCGTCAATTTTTCTACAGAAATCAAGGCTGTGTCCTGAGTCATCTACCGTACTCACCCGATTTAGAACTTTGTGACTTTTTGCTAGTCACAAATATTAAAATGAAGTGAAAAGGATGTTTTTTGAGAACATTGGTTGGGTTTGGCAAATCAATAACAAAATTGAGATCAACAATCTGTCCGAGAAAAATGTGACAATAACTAAGGCCAACACCCAGATTAAAGTCAAGACCATAACTACGACCAAGTTCAAGAACACGATTAAAACCACAGTCACGACTGCGGCCACCATCACGACGAAAATCAAACCAAAAACAAAAATTTTGAGCATAATTATTTACAGTTCAACAAATAAGGGTGGGGAAGGAGCTATAAGGTGTACCTTTTGAGGGTTTTTGAAGTCGAGAAATTCGATTTTTTTTTTATTATTTCCTTATTTCCAAACTTAACAGATATAGCATATAGGGAGGACTAAGATGTGATTACAGAGTGAGTGAGAAAAGAATAAATAGCATTGTTCATGTCTTTCTTTATTTTTATTCAAGAAGAAAAGCCAATTTTAAATATCGCCATTTTTAATCGAATATGGATATAAAGGGTTTGCAAAGAGGGTAATTTCCAGTATAATATAGGTCAGCCAAAAAGTTTTGAGAGCGGAAATGAAATAAGATGCATTAATGAGTCGAAATACATTTATTCTTCAGTATAACACCTCTTAAGCTCAATACATTTATTCCAGCGATTTTTCAATTCATTTACCCCATCTCTGAAGTGGTTTTCCGAAAGACCTTCAAAACACCCAACTACGGATGCTATCACCTCATCATTTGTTGAAAAACGCTTCCCACGGAGAAATTTTTTGAGGTTTAGGAACAGATGGAAGTCAGACGGAGCCAGATCCGTCCAGTCTCAACAATTCGTACTTAAATTCGAACAGTTTTGCCGTTGCCAAAGCTCCTCTATGAGCAGGTGTATTGTCATGATGAAAGATAATTTTTTTCTTCTGAAAATCGGGCCTTTTCTCACGAATTTTCTCATCCAGCTGGTCTAAAAGGTTGCAATAATACTCTCCTGTGATTGTTTTACCGGTTTGAAGGCAATAAATTAATAAATTTCCTTTTGCATCCCAGAAAACTGATGCCATAATGTTTTTGGATGGCTTTGACCACTTTGGCTGCTTTGAAGCTGAACAACTGGGCTCAGTCCACTGTGCGGTTTGTTGTCGCAATTGAGAATCATACTGGTAAACCTAAGCCGCATCCATAGTTACAAATCGACGCACAAAATCAGTTTTGTTCTTTGTAAAACGAGCCAAATGATGTTTAAAAAGTTTCTTTCGAGTACGTTTTTGTTCCGATGTTAGCAAACGCAGCACCCATCTTGTAAATAGCTTTCTTATACCCAAAACATTAGTTAAGATCTTATGTACTGATCCATGTGAGATGCCTATAGCCTCAGCTACATCATCCAAGGTTAATCGACGGTCTTCCACTACCATATCCTGTAGTTGTACAACAGTTTCTTCAGTTGTTGCAATTTTTGGACGTCCTGAACGTGGATCATCATTGACTCTTGTACGACCACGTTTAAACTCTAGACTCCATCTATGAACAGAAGCAGACTCTTTTAACCCTTTTACTAATTTTGCATAGATTTCAGCTGCCGATAATCCTTCCAAAACAAAGAACTTTTTCACCGCACGATATACGATTTTTTCCATTTTTAAAAAATACTCAAACACATCTACTTTAACCAGCTGTTAAACAATGAATGACTTGACAGATCAACTTGAAATTTAGGGTGTGTTCATATGACAGAAGCTTCAAAATGGTGTTCAATATTTCGTTCGAGTGATGCTCCATAGGTGTCGCATTCAAAACTTATTGACTCACCTGATATATATAAATCATGTTTATGCGATCTCTCTTCCCACGGATAAAACTGTTTTCGCTTTTTTCGGTGCTCTTTTACCCTCGCCAACCCACTGTTTTGACTGCCGTTTTGTCTCCGGGGTGTAATAGTGGAACTACCTTTCATCTACAGCCACAAAACTACGCCAAAAGTCCTTCGGATTACGCTGCAACTTTCCGAAATACGATTTTGAAATGTGCTTCTTCGTGCGTTTTTGCTGTGGAGTCAACTTTTTCATTTTCAGAACTTCATGCAGGATATTATGTACCCGTTCATATGAGATACCTACCATCTCAGTAATCTTACGATGCTTGATGCGACGATCTTCTATAACGATACTATGAATTTGATCGACCATTTTTTCAAAAGAAACCTCAATCGGGCATCCTGAACTTCTACCATCTGCAGTACCCGTACGGCCACGTTTAAGTTAATTTATCTAGTAATAAATGGCCTTGAGTGCTGGTGCAGAGTCCTCCATGAACTTCCTTCAGATCTGTTTCTATTTGGGTCGCAGTCCACTTTTTTAAATAAAAATGTTTTATTACCGCACTCAGTTTTATCCATTTCTACGAGACGTGTAACACCGATCACTTACAACAGCTGCTAACAGACTACTGTACGTTGCATCTGTTTAAAACTTTGAACACAAATCGTTACAAGAAGCACGCTTACGAACAGTCATGCCGCCATCTCGTAGACGTTTACCAGACTTATCAATCCACCTTTGTATTGGGTAAATACAAATGTTCGTGCCCGATGGCAGAAGCATGCACTTTTGAGTGTGCTAATGTTTCTTTTATAACTGTAGTCTTAATTAATTGACACTTATCTACATGCGTCGTAAGTTCATTTAAATTAATTTGTGTGCAATATTCAAAATGGAAAATGCAAAGTTACATTTTCGTCATGATATGTTATATGAATTTAAAAAGGGAGCGACTGTTGGAATTGCATCAAAAAATATTCAAAACGTTTGTTTGAATCGTGCTCCTGCTCCTAGGATAGTTGAAAAGTAGTTTGGTCGATTTCGAAATGGTGACTTTAATCTAAACGATAAACTTCCTTCTGGGCGATCTCCCGGCATTGATAACGACTTTATCCCGACTTATCACGGATTACCACTGACGTGATTGCCGAGTGACTAAATGTTGACAATTTGACTGCATTTCGTCATTTAAATCAACTTAGATACACTTCGAAACTCGATATATGGGCTCCGCACGTTTTGACAGAACGGAACAAACTGAACCGTGTTTCCGCAGCCATATCTCTTCCCGCCCGTTAACAAAACGAACCTTTCTTGGATCATGTCAAAACTGGAGATGAAAAATGAGTTATGTATAACAACATAATAAGAAAAAGAATCTGTGGCAAAGGCTGAATTGCATCCTATAAAACTGTTGTGATGTGGGATTGCATAGGAATAATTTTTTACGAGCTTCTTCTACGTAGCCAAACAATAACTGCGGGAAGTACTGTGAGCAACTCACCCAACTCAATGTGGAAATCCAAACAAAGCGTCCAAATCTGGAGGCATCATCTTTCACCATGACAACGCTAGCCTACATGTCGCTCAACAAATACTGCAAAAACTTAGGGAGTTAAAATGGGAAATCCTCCAGCACTCGCCATATTCCCCTGACCTTGCCCCTTCAGATTTTCATCGGTTTCGTTCTCTGCAAAATAATTTGAATGGCAAGAAATTTAATTCTATGGAAGAAGTCAAAAACTACCTTACGACTTTCTTTGAAGGGAAAGCACGCAGTTTCTACAAAGAAGGAATTCAAAAACTTGTAAAACGATGGGAGACAGTTATAGAAAATGATTGAGAGTACATTATTGATTAATAAATATTATCAGGTCTGGGAAAAAGTTCGTGGCGTTTTTCCCGATTGATGGCGTCAATTGCAAATAACTCAAGAAACACAGATCGCAGCGACACCACTAAACGCTCGTTGGAAAAGCGACACTTCGGGCGTTACTTTGAGTGTATAAACATCGAAACTGGTGTAGTGGTTGGAAAGTTGTTTGCGTTTGAAAATGGAGAAAAATAATGAAAAATTGAGCTATATTTTGCAATATTATTACGACAAAGGGAAGAACGCTGCGCAGGCTTGTGAAAAAAATTGTGCTGTGTACGGTGAAGGTACTTTATCAAAATCTGCTGCGCGGAAATGGTTCGCTCGCTTTCGTTCTGGTAATTTTGATGTGAAAGATGCGCCACGCTCTGGTCGTCCAAGCAGTGAAAAAGCTGATGAAATTCTTGAAAAAGTCCAGTAAGATAAGCATATCAGCAGTGTCGATATTGGTATGGCGCTAGGCATTGACCACAAAACGGTTTTGAACCATTTACACAAAGCTGGCTACAAAAAGAAGCTCGATGTATGGATTCCTCATGAGTTGAGCGCGAAAAATGATAGACCGAATTAACATCTGCGATGCGCTGCTGAAACGCAATGAAATCGAGCCATTTCTGAAACTCTACTGTGGACAACTAGAGAGATTACGCCAGGCAATTGAAAGAAAACGGCCCGAATTGATTAATAGGAAAGGTGTCGTCTTCCATCATGACAACGCCCGACCACACACTTCTTTGATGACCCGTCAAAAATTGCGAGAACTTGGTTGGGAAGTTTTGATGCATCCACCGGATAGTCCAGACATAGTACCCTCTGACTATCACTTGTTCCATCTCTGCAGAACTCTCTCAATGAAATTAGGCTGCTTTCAAAAGAAGCCTGTGAAAACCACTTGATTCAGTTTTTCAACCAGAAACCACAGAAGTTCTTCACGGATGGCATCATGGCTCTACCCGAAAAATGGCGAAACATTGTTGATAATAATGGAGCATATTTAGTTTAAATAAATTCATTTTCACACTATAAGAAAACTAGTTAAATTTTAGTAAAAAAAACGCCACGAACTTTTTCCCAGACCCAATATTTTTCATGAAAATGTATTTAATTTGGTTTCTAATCAGGCACGAACTTTTGCACTCACCCAATATAAGCAGATATTTAACTATAACTCTAGCATAAACCATAAAACTATAATTGCATAAAAAAAGGACAAAACACAATTTCAACAGCGCCATTAACGCAATTCTGCTTCCAGTGCCCGACTAACGAGAAGGTGGAAAGTACTTTGCCTTTGAAATTACTCCATTAAATTTAACATTGAATAAATGTTCAACAAAGTGCAATCTAACTTACTTTCTGCATAACTAACTCTCATAAAAACTTTTTTCTGCAAAGAATTAGCTTGAAAAGAGAGAATTATTAAATTATTTCAACAAGGGAGCAGTTTTACTCTTATTCTTTATTTAATAAACGCCTGCGTTCACAAATGAAGGGAATACATTAAACAAAAATAGAATTATTAATTTATTCATTTAAATCTATTTGATCGCCTTCAAAGTAATCTCGTCGCATTGCAATATACTTATGCGAAAATAGAAAGATTATTAATTTTGTTACAATTAAGGGTGTCAGAAGCAAAGGGATGTACGTGAAAAAATTGTCTAAATTTAGTTATGTGAGTACTTTGTAACAGTACATTTTAACAATAAAACTACGTACTTAATTACTTTGTTAACTCTCACTAAATATATAATAATAGATTTATCAATACCTCTAATACAAATTTCACAGAAAGTGAGAAAAAACTGCTTGAGAAAGGACCAAAATATAACCCTAACTTTAATATAAAAATACTAGCGAAACACTAATATCCGAAATTGAATTAGCCACAAAAAACATAGGTGACCCAAATATTAAAAAAGAAAAAATAAAACACATAATGATAAACACAAAAAACACTACTTGCAGTAACAAAGAACAATTAACGATAGCGTCCATTCAGTCTAAAATAAAAGAGAATAACTTAATAATAACAAAAGCACACAAACGCAACTCCATCATAGCTCTTGATAAAAACCAGTACACTCAAAAAGTAAATGATTTTTTGGAAAAAGAAAATCCAATAAAACTAAAAAAAGATCCAACCGATAAAATTCAAAAACAATTCAAGACCCTGCTAAATGAAACCCTGAGCATTGTGGATGAAAAAGAAAAGTTTCAAATAATAAACCAAAATCCTACATTACCAAAACTTTACGGCCTAATAAAAATACATAAAGAAAATTCGCCAATAAGACCAGTAGTATCATACAGCAATACCCCCTTAAAAAATCTAGCAACACAATCTTTAAAGAAATTACACAATTCAATCCAAAATACAACACAAAAAACTCTATAGACCTCACAAATAAACTTAAAAATATCTCCATCCCAAATAACGCCCTTCTAGTTTCATTCGATGTAACAAATATGTTCTCCAATATCCCAAATAAAGATTGTTTAGAAATTATAAAAACTATGCTAAAAAAAAACATCAGTATAACAATACAACAAGATATATTGAAACTGTTCGAATTTTGTATAACCGGAAATTATTTTCAGTTCAATAATCAATATTTCAAACAAAGAGATGGTCTGGCCATGGGGTCTCCACTTAGTCCTTTGCTAGCGGAAATTTTTATGTCAGAATTGGAAAATAGTTTTCTAGTTTTAAGTCGCTCAAATGCGTACATAACCTACAAAATTGAAAAAAAAACGACAAAAAACTGTTTTTTTTTTCATTTTATTGTACAGGCCGACTAAGTGAACCAATCGAATTGAAACTTTCAGAAAATATGCTTTTTATTAGAGCAAAAATATCCTAAAGTTTTGGTTCAAAAATATTGAACCTAGTGAGCACAATTGAATTTGTTATTTAAAATTTGAATTGCCCGCCATTTTATGCCATTTGGTCCATTTTTTTTTTCGGTCATTTTGAAAAAAGATTGAATAATTCTTATCACATCTGGTGGAGAATCGCGAGACCTTTATTTAAAAAAAAATCATTTGTTAACAATTAAAAAAAAAAAAAAATCATTTGTTAACAAATTTTTTTTCAAAATGTCAATTGTTGTTATTTGATTAATAAACAAATATAAAAAAATAATGGCATCGGAAAGCTGACGTCGAGACCTAAATTTTTTTAAAAAAAAGATCCGTTTTGGGTTAAATGGCGGAAAATTCAATTGTGTCCACTGGGTTCAATATTTTTGTACCAAAATTTCAGGGTATTTTTGCTATAACAAAAGGAATATTTTCTGAAAGTTTCAAGCCGATATTTTTGCCTGTTTTTTCAATTTTGTAGGTAATGTACACATTTGAGCGATTTAATACCAACGGAGATTTGTTGGAAATTTCATTACGAAGAGTTTAGGTTCTTGTTTGTATCAATCCGACTGATATAACCGGACTTATTCACATTTTAAGCTCAAAAAACGCGTTTTGAAAATTTCCAGAGAGGATAAAATCATAATATTGCTGTATCTAAACTACGCCTATCTCATCATCATTTTGACCTTTTTTTACTGCTCTAATTATTGATTAATAAATACTATTTTTCATGAAAATAGGTTGTATTTAACTTGGTTTCGAATCGGGCACGAACTTTTGCACTCACCCAATCTAAGCAGATATTTAACTATAACTCTAGCATAAACCATAAAACTACAATTGCATAAAAAAAGGACAAAACACAATTTCAACAGCGCCTTTAACGTAATTCTGCTTCCAGTGCCCGACTAACGAGAAGGTGGAAAGTACTTTGACTTTGAAATTACTCCATTAAATTTAACATTGAATAAATGTTCAACAAAGTGCAATCTAACTTACTTTCTGCATAACTAACTCTCATAAAAACTTTTTTCTGCAAAGAATTAGCTTGAAAAGAGAGAATTATTAAATTATTTCAACAAGGGAGCAATTTTACTCTTCTTGTTCTTTATTTAATAAACGCCTGCGTTCACAAATGAAGGGAATACATTAAACAAAAATAGAATTATTAATTTATTCATTTAAATCTATTTGAGCGCCTTCAAAGTAATCTCGTCCCATTGCAATATACTTATGCGAAAAATAGAAAGATTATTAATTTTGTTACAATTGAGAAGCAAAGGAATGTAAGTGAAAAAAATTGTCTAAATTAAGTCGTGTGTCTTAAGGGGTTCCTTTATTCAACATCGGACTCCTGACAGACGGACAGACTCATTCTGTGTACTTGTGCTGCTGTGTAGCAGCCACTGCTTTAACCACTAAATAAAGGGTGTCCCAAAATTCACGCAAGACCTGAATTTGGCGCCATTTGTATGGTAAAGTGTTGCCAACAAAACAAAAACCACAGAGTGACAGCTAACAGTTCAGGCTTATTAAAAATAGAGCGCTACACGAAAGAGCAACGTGTATAACAATATTTTAAAAATAATGAAAGTTTGGCAGCTACAGTTCGGAATTTTCGTTACTAAATATAGTCGGAATAGGGATTTAACCTCATCAACTGTGAAGAGATTAATTGAAAAAAACGCTCTGGCCGTCCTTCAACAAGTCGTTCGACACAAAACATTTAAAGCAGTTCGTGAGAGTGTTGCAGAGACTCCAGGAACATCAATTCGGCACCGTGGTCAAGAATTGGACATTTCGAGAGGCTCTCTACAGTGTATTCTCACGAAAGATTTGCATCTTCATGCTTATAAAGTTCAATTGACTCAAGAACTGAAGCCTACTGACCAGCACAGCGTTGAATGGATTATGGAACAACAACAAGTAGATACTGATTTTTCGAAGAAAATCATCTGCAGCGATGAGGCTCATTTCCATCTTTTCGTTAATCGACAAAATTGTCGCATTTGGGGTTTAGACAATCCACACGTGACTGTTGCGAAACAAATGCATCCACAAGGTGTCACTGTTTGGTGCGGATTTTGGGCTGGAGGCATCATCGGACCATTCTTCTTCGAAAATGCGGTTGGCCAGACAATAATAGTTAATGGTTTCAACAAGACGATGCCACATGCCATACAGTCCGAGAAACAATTCAATTACTGTACGAGTCATTTCCTGGTCGTGTAATATCCCGTTTTGGTGATCTGAATTGGCCGCCCAGAGCATGCGATTTAACGCCGTTGGACTTTTTTCTTTAGGGTTTTTTTTCAAAGTCTAAGGTTTATGCCAACAAGCCCACGACCACCCACGACTTGAAGGAGGAAATGAAGCGCTGTATCAACGAAATTCAGCCACATTTATGCCAAACGGTCATGGAAATTTTCGACAAAAGAGTGCGTATGTGCCAGGAAAGCCATGGAAGTCATTTACCCTATATGTTATTCCATACATAACCCTATACTGTATACTTTATCAATCAATAAAAAAATTACAATTTTTAATTGAAAACCTGTGTTTTCTATCAAAATTACTTATTGCGTGAATTTTGGGACACATTACATGTATGATTTTGTTGGGTTAATACAGATGATGACAATGTCCAGGGTAAGTTTCTGAACATAACACTTTAATGTATTAATTAAGTGGGTATGAGCCAGTTACACGTATTAATAATAGTGTTGTTTCCTTGGATTGGGGAGCGATGATAACGTTCAAGATCCTGATTTTATTATACATCAACCACCTTCAAGTACAACAACAGATCAGAACAAGAAAACGACTGAGAAAAGTAGCTGACTAGGACAGGGGCGTGACAAAAAAGGCTGCGAAATCTTGGAGTGGCCTATATCAGCTCAAAAGGTATTGCATACGGTAGCAAGCCCGTCCAAATTCTTCAGGATCATCAGTGCAGGTATGAATGCACCACTTTTACTGAAGAAGAAAGGCAGCTAAGTACTGGGAGTTAGAACCGTGAGACTTGCAAACTACCTTTCTAATTTCCCGCAGGAAGGTGTTCCACCCCGAAAGGCGAGCTACAAACGCAACTTCTCCAAAGTCTCTTCTTTCAAAGCTCAAGCTGAAGGGAAAAAGAATTTGTAAAGTGTTTTTACTAAAAACTTTAAACATTAGCACAAAGAGGTATGAGCATGTTCTGAAAAAACGCCCTGAGACAGGAGTTTCGCAAACAGATAAGCGAGGGAAACATGTACCTCCTAACAAGACCTATGACGAAAAGGAGAATCTTGTGAAGAAACACATCCGCTACTTTGCCAGGTATACCAGCCACTATTCAAGGAGGCAAAACCCTAATACTAGATATCTATCATCTAATTGAGGGCTGTCAAGGTCATGCACAGTTCGAGCCAATTTCGGAGGTAACGCCTCCCGCTGTCCCCACCACTGCTGCTGCCGCTGATCGCGCAGTCTCAGGAACGGCTATGAGAGACATAGGAGGAGCGCATTGTGTTTGGTAAGCGGCCGAGCCGCGATCGGCGGCTCGGCCGCTTAACGTCTAGCAGTGGTGGGGGCAGCGGGAGGCGTTACCTCGGAAATTGGTTCGAACTGTGCATGACCTTGACAGCCCTGATCTAATTTAAACTTAAACAAAATGTATGAGTTATAAGTTACATTTTGCACTGAAAAAGTAGTCGAACCGATAAAAAATAGTTATTATCGTCACATTTTTAATACAATGTGTCTTTGTTTTCACGGGACCCGAAATTGACACTGCGTCGAGTTGCGCCAAAATTAAGAAAATCGGGTTTGAATATGTCCCATGAGACCATTCAACAATATCTTCGGGTTAATTTTGTTAAATTCAGAAGCATGTTGACGAAACCTATGCTGGGCGAAAATCAGTCGCGTAAAGAAAAAGCTCAGAGGAAAGACTCAGTCATCTCACGAGATTCGAAAAATTTGCAGAATATGCAGGAAATCTCGTCGACAGACTGTGTCGAAGATGCCAGGCGATTATTGATGCAGGAGGCGATTGGACAATTTACTAAGATAATTGCGCCGTTGTTAGTACACCAAAAAATACATTGATGGCAAAAAATGTTCTCGAAATACATTTTTTCAAGACTACGAGCTGTCACGTTCTTACTTGATAGACTGTAAATTGTAGCAAAAACCCATATAGAAAGTATCGACTACAAATTTTTAGTTTTCGGTCACTCAAACATGGAGTGTGACCAGGACTGGCGTTATTGAGTTAGCGAGAAAAAAATACAATATGTTTTCGTTCCTCAGGATTGGCTGAATGTTGCTGCTAAAGCCAGGTGTTTCAAATGGCTAGGGAAGATTTCTTCTTTCAGTGTTCTACTTTATAAACATCCTCAATGAGAACACTTAATTAGAAAAAATGGATCTAAAATTGGACCAACAACGAGGTCGCCCCTTTTTCTTAGGCACCGTTGAACTAGTGTCCCTTCACTAAAAACCTGTCAGCATTAAAACGGCCGAATACAAGCATTTTCTTAAGTTATTAAACTGCCGTCCGCCAATTCATCATCAATTTTATAAAACGCTAAGACATTCAGTTGGTGTTAGAAAAAGTAGGGAAACAGTTCCAGCAGCCAGTGATCCAGCTGAAGATATCACCGAACTATATTCGGAAGATGTCTGATGTGATAACTGAACAATAACTTTTTTTTCATTTTTACCTTTGAATAGTTTTTAACTTAACTACTTTTACTTAAAATATTTTTTTTTTAACTGTCGAATATTTTTAAACTCACTAAAAATTATGACTTAAACAGGTTTTTTTATTGCTGACCTTTTAATCTTTGAACTGCCGAACAACCTGGGATGGGAGACTTGTTTTGGAAATAGAAGGGTGCAAGTGCCTAACAAGTGCCCGCAAGCCTTAGTTATCAACAAAAAACGAATTTTTTAGTGTTCGGTGTCTGTCTGTCACACCCGATTTTCTCCGAAACTATTTCACATAGAAAGTTGAATTTTTTTTTTTTTATGGGTCTAGCACACGTGCTACAGGGAAGTCCCTAAAGCGCTACAGGAGCGACACGTGTGCGGAGAAAGCGATTCACGTTGTTCTTGAATCGCTGTAGATTGTACTCGGTGGGAAACACAGTCCTGGGTAAACCATTCCAAAGGTATGATGTTCTCCATATAAAAGACTGCTTGAAAAGCGTTGTACGAGGAGTAACAAGCTGAACCTCATACGGATGTGAAACATTAGCGCGACGTGTACTTCTAATATGCACCGCTCTGGGAGGAATTAAACGGGCCACATCTTTCGAACACTTTCCATGAAAGTACTTGTAGAATAGGCTCAAGTCGCCAACCGTTCTTCGATGTTCCAGCGAATCAAGGCCGTCGGTCAGTTCTGGGTGTCCAATCAGACGAACAGCTCTTCTCTGGATAGAATCCAACAAATGCAGTGTATGTTTGGGAGCGGAGCTCCAAACATGGGAGCAGTATTCCATAGTTGGTCGAATTTGAGCTTTGTAAAGAATTAACAGTTGTTGTGGAGTGTAAAGCTTTCTGGTTCGAAACAATATTCCCAACTTTTGAGAAGCTCTTCTTGCTATGCCTGCAACATGTTCATGCCAGGACATATTTGCTCCCAAATTAACGCCTAACAGATTGAGTGACGATGTTAGAGGGATGGAGTGCCCCGACATAACTATGTCGGGTTCTGAAACGTTAACTTTTTTAGAAAAAAAACTGCCGCTTGGGTTTTTGTAGCGTTAAATTCCACTTGGTTACTGTCACCCCAAGATAGAATTTCTTCCAGGTCTTTGTTAAGACGAATGACTTCCTGCTGTCTGCGGATATTCGTCTGAGTAGTCGATGTCCGAGCGTTCAAAGTGAATGAAGAGATAAGTGTACTGTCATCTGCAAAGCTGTAGATTGGATTCTCGGTCTTTTCCAGCAGATCGTTAATATAAATGAGGAAGAGAGTAGGAGACAGTATGGAACCTTGGGGCACACCGGCGTTGATAGTGAAGGTGTTAGAAAGAAATCCGTCAACTGCCACTCGTAAAGAACGCTCTCTGAGGAAACATGAGAGCCACAAACAGAACTTTTCAGACATACCATAAGAACGTAGCTTAGCCAACAGCCCATCGTGCCAAACACGGTCAAATGCTTTGGATATGTCAAGAGCAACCGCTCGAGATTCTCCAAAGTGTTCAATTGCGTTGTTCCAAACATGTGTTACGTAAGTCAGAAGATCTCCTGTTGATCTATTTTTACGAAAGCCATATTGCTGATCACTAATAATGTTGGATCCTTCAAGATATTTTAGAAGATGCTGATTGATAGCCTTTTCCATGACTTTCGATATTATTGAGAGTAGTGCGATTGGTCGGTAGTTATTTGGCAAGGTCTTCTTGCCTTTTTTAGGTATCGGCTGAACTGTGGCACATTTCCAGCAGGAAGGAAATATTCCCTTTCTGTAGGATAGGTTGAAAAGTCTACAGAAAACTGGTGTTAGTTCCCTCGCACAGTTCTTGAGAACTATGGCAGGTATTCCGTCAGCGCCTGAAGCCTTTTTGGTGTCTAGCTTCATCAAAATACGTTTTATGATACGCTGTCTGAAGACAATATCGGGCATCCTTGACTGCACTATGGGAATAGTAGGTGGTGTTTTTCCTTGGAAATCGACAGTAGAATGTGAAGCAAAGAGTTCAGCCAACAAGTTCGCTTTCTCAACAGGTGTCGTTGCAATAGAATTATCTGACCGTGTGAGTGGTGGTATGGTGGATTTGGTGAAATTCTGACCAACTGCCTTAGCGACTGACCAAAAGGCCCTGGAATTGCCGGGACAAGCGAGAAGTTTGTTTCTAATCCGTTGATTGTGTACCTCCTTGGTTTCGTCGATAATTTCTTTGCATCTGTTCCTGACACGAACAAAGATGTTACGATTTATGGTGTTAGGATCTTCACGCCACTGTCGGTATGCAAGATGTTTAGAAGCAACAGCTTCTTTGCATTTTAGGTCAAACCAAGGCTTGCCGTTGGAAGGGCATTTCTTCGAAAAAGGGATGTAAGCATCCATACCGGCCAAAATAACATCGGAAACCTCCCTGGCGCAGTCAGATGGGTCGTCGGATCGAAAACAAACGTTCAACCAAGGGAAAGTTCGAAAATATTCCTTGAGATCTTCCCATTTAGCAGATTTGTAGTGCCAAATCTTGCGCGGTTTGGGCGCCTCTCTTTCTCTTTTGGTAATAATATAGGAATTGATGGCTTCATCAGAGCCATGAGAGTTAAATTTTGACTTAAGGTGTTAGTTTTGGGGGGTGAAATTGGGAGTGAAAAAAAAAATTTTTTACTAGGTCATCGAGTATGGTGTCAAATGAAAGCTTGTGAAAACACGAGTAAAAAATATATATATAATGTAATAATTGCGCGCCCTTTTCTTTGTATTATTTTTAAAAAATCGCGAAAAATCGCTGTCCCCCGCCTTATCTCGAAAAGTACTGATCAAAAGATTTTGAAAAAATTCTGGAATATTCTCCACGGGGTGTAAAATGAACGAAAATTATCACGAGTGCATTGCCTTTAATAATTCAGCTGGTATTTAAAAAAAAAAACAAAAATTTCAAGGTCAGATTTCAGTAAAGACTGGAAACAAACTTTGTTGAAAACTTATTTGGGGTATGTTTTGTGAAGTCACTGATCATTTTATACCTCTGCAACAAAATTTTTTATTCTAAAAGCAATCAACGTACGGAACACTAATTGCGCAAGTTCAACTTGCACTTGACCGGTTATTTATATCTTACAGGATATCAGCGAGGATGTCGTAATACCTGTCAACATTGTCCAAGTGCCAAAACATACATTTTTGTATGTCACAGCACCTTTTAGAGAACGTGGTAGTGCTGCCACGGACGTTATTGCATTTCTGCAAACAACTATTACCTATGTACGTGGTCAGGCCAAATATACTTAAATAAATTAATAACTATAGTATACCGACCTGCCGGGATTGAATCCTGGACCTTCCGCACTACGCCACGGGTCGCCACATAGTTGCAGTGACAGTATATGATAAGGTCGGTCTGGGGTATCCTAACAATGTTTTTGTTAAAGGGTTCAGGTATTATTTGAATTTTTAAAGTTACAGTAATTCTGAAGATGATTTTCGCGAAACTTAAGTAATATGACTTGCATCCTTCTGCTTCTAACCTCCTCAACTGAGATTGTTTTTATACAAATCTTTACGCTGAAATTCAATACTTTGGTCTCAAAATCAATATAATATTGCGACAATTCAGTTTATGATTTTCCCGTCTAACGAAACTCAATATTCTTTTTGTACTCTATGCATTAAAATGATGTTAAAATACCGAACACTATATTTCCGAGTACGAGTCCATTAAATCCATTTTTTCGTTTACATTTTCTTGACATTTACGAGTTTGGCTTTCCTATCTGTTTATACTAAAAGGAAGAAAATAGACTTCGATTCGTATAACGTACGCGATGTTCTATAAAATTGATTATTTTAAGTGGATTTATATAGGATGTTGAGCAGGTAACTGAATTCTCCGTTTTTAGCAATTTTTCGCTGGATCGTTTGTAGTCTGACTAAACCTATCTCCTGCTTTATTAATTTAAATAACTTGCTCTAAGTCTATACATGTTTTTTGTACTCTCCGTCATTCCAGCTACTATCACTTTAAAATCACCATGTTCTACAGTTTGTAGGTTTATTCTGAGTATTCTGTAATGTTACAGGCCGGGCTGAGTATTTTGGAAACAAGCTACAGTAAGTTTCAATATCGCATGGCTATCCCGAAAGAAATAATGTATGTCAGACTCCACCAGTGTCAGTTTAGGAGTTCCTCCATGGTCCGTACTGAGACTTTCTTTATTTACCGATTCCATTAACGAACTTGTGTTAGTCGTAGATCCAAGGTGGATAGTTGCTGTATTCGTGGCTGACTTGTCGGTTACTGTATCATTTCAGGAACAGAAAGACGACATAAAGTATAACTACTTGTAGTTATAAATATACAGTCTGTCAAGTAAGAACGTGACCCGTGGTATTCTTGAAAAAAATGTGTTTCGAGAACATTTTTTGCCATCAACGTATTCTTTGGTGTGCTACCAACGACGAACTTATCTTGTCCAATCGCCTCTTGCATCAATAATCGCCTAGCATCTTGGAGGTATGCTGTCGATGAGATTTTCTGCATACTCTGCAAATTTTTCAAATCTTCCGAGATAACTGAGTCAAAGTCCTCGAAGTTTTCCTCTAAGATTTCTCTTTGCAAAGGATCAAACGTTTTCAATAGGGTTGGCGTCCGGCGATTGTGAGGGTCATTCTAGTACAGGGCTGTCAAGGTCATGCACAGTTCGAGCCAATTTCGGAGGTAACGCCTCCCGCTGCCCCCCCCCCCCCACTGCTGCTGCCGCCGTTTGCGCAGTCTCAGGAGCGGCTATGAGAGACATAGGAGGAGCGCATTGTGTTTGGTAAGCGGCCGAGCCGCGATCGGCGGCTCGGCCGCTTAACGCCTACCAGTGGTGGGGGCAGCGGGAGGCCTTACCTCCGAAATTGGCTCGAACTGTGCATGACCTTGACAGCCCTGTTCTAGTATCTTATTGTTCATCCAAGCGAGCTGCTTCACGATATGATTTTCTCCCAGCAAAGGTTTCTTCAACGAGCTTCGGAATTTGATTATGAGCACGAAGATGTTGTCGAATGGTCTCATAGGACACATTTAAATCCGATTTTCTTAATTTACGCAGCATCAATTTCAGGACCCGTGAAAACAAAGACACGATTCGATTTTCGATCGTCATCGTCTCGTTAAAAACGATTTACCTACTTCTTCACAAACGACACCGACTTTTTAATATATTTTGAGGCCTTTAGACATAATTCAGGACGCCCGACGACGCATAAAGATCAATAACATGCGAAGATATCGGGACGTAGCTCGAGATTCAGTGAAACCATAGACTAATGAAACCATTTCACTAATTTCCAGACAAGTCCATGTAAAAATCGATTCGGTTCGGAATAGTTCGATTGCCTCATGAAGTTTTGACTGTAACCACGTGGAAAGAGCGCGTGATTATGAATATATCTGCTCGTATTCTTGTTTAAGACAACGACAAACCGCCCTACAATCTGTGGTCTCAATAGCATTTACAGTCGGTCAAGAAGAATGTGGCCGTTCGTATTCTTAAAAAAAGTGTTTCGAGAATTTCTGTATAACCGCTCGGCAATGATTTCCAAATTTTACGAATCTCGTGAGACAGCTCAATTAAAATCATCGGAGTATTTTCTTTGAGCTTTCTCTTTACAAGAGGCCAAACGTTTTCAATAGGGTTCAAAAGAGCCGCTTCGCGATGTGGTTTTCGCCCAGCAAAGGTCTCTTCAACGTGCTTCGGAATTTGATTATGAGCACGAAGATGTTGTCGATTCGTCTCATGCGATACATTCAAACCCGATTTTCTTAATTTTGTAGATCCTTAACGCAGCGTCAATTTCGGGTCCCGTGAAAACAAAGACACGATTCGATTTTCGGTGTGACTTTGCCTACTGAACCACGTTTTGGCAAGGCATCGACATTTTTTCGTCTTTTTAAAACGATTTACCCACTTCTTCACAAACGATACCGACTTTTTAATATATTTAGCGGTCGCGGAATGTCTCATTTTAGGCCCCTTTGGATGGGAACAAAGAAAGACTGTCTCGAACAGACACGCAAACAAATCAATCATTTTGGATTTTACGTGATTTCGAGTTCGGAATCGACTGATACTTTTACTAAAATGCGTCGTAGACAAAGGTTCCCTCTACCGACTTTTTGTTGAATCGCTAGAATCGCATATACCAAAAATTAATTATCGCGTACACGTTCTTATTTGACAGACTGTACATGTTAGTTTGCTCGTTTGTTTTTAAAAAGAAACTGTTCGTTATATATTTCGTTCGTTATATCTTTTGTATTATTACTATTATTATTTTGTTCTTCTTTCTCACATTTGGTCAATGTGGTTCCATGCTTGGCTGACGGGCCTAAGCCAAGTCAGCACAAACGCTATTAGCATTGTGTATTACGGAGGAAACAACAGTGGAAATAGAAAACATAAAAAAATCGGTCAGGCTTTTGAAGAACGGAAGAGCATGCGGACCACAAGGCATATATCCTGAACTCATTAAATATGGAACGAAAAAACTTTATCGAATGTTGCGAAATATAATGAACCAATGCCTAAATGGTCACCCCGTACCGCAAGAATGGAAACAGGCCTACATTTCCTCTATACTTAAAAAGACCCCAATAACTACCGAGGAATCTCCGTAACTAGCACAATCAGTGCTCTTAAGAGACCTTATTGAAGAAGAGTACAGGAGACATGAGGACGAAGAACAAAGCGGATTCCAAGCCGGAAAGTCACGTACATATAACGTGTTCTGTCTAAAACAGATAATTGAAAAAAATACCTCTATTAATCACGAAGTACATATAACTTTCATAGACCTCCAAAAAGTCTATGATACTGTGCCAATTATAAAGTTATGGCAAGCCTTACAAGAATCAAATATCAACCACACCCTAATAAAGGCATTACAAAATCTTTATGAAGGTTCAACAGCTAGAATTAATATGAACGATAAACTGTCAACAGAATTTGAAGTCTCAAAAGGATTACGCTAGGGCTGTTACACATCTCCAACTTTATTCAAGATCTTCATAGCTAAGGCATTGCAAACATGGAAAAGAAAATGTCATGGAATGGGTATAGAACTTAATGAGAGTTGCCTATATACTCTGTAATTCGCGGATGATCAAGCCATAATATCAAACGATAAGGAAGATATGGAATATATGGTAAGAAAACTAATTGAAGAGTACGGAAAGTATGGCCTAACAGTTAACACTGAAAAAACAAAATACCTGTGTATTGGAGGACTTCCAGAAAACCTTGAGATTGATAATAATAAAATAATAGCTACATGTAATGAGTATAAATACCTGGGAATATCATTTAACAGAGAGGGTACCGGTACCGATGATCAAGAAATAAACACTAGAGTAGTACAAGCCAGGAAAATTATTGGATGTCTGAACGGGTTGTTGTGGAGTTAAAATATTACGAAGGAAAGAAAATTCAACATCTATGAAACGATGATTAAAAGTACACTATTGTATGAATGTTGTTGGTACAAGGCCTGTGGCTAATATGACGAGGGGAAGAATTGGTGGCGGTGTAGTAACAGCGCATCATTGTTCTGTTCATTTCATCTGTCCATTTTAACCGCTGTCTTGGTTTGTCAGCCTTGGTAGTTGCATGTTGTTCTTGCAAAACATACGTGGCTTGGTTTGGCTTTGGTGGTCGTGTTTGTCCCATATCTGTGTCGGTTGTGTTTAGGATGGATTTCGGTGGGTCCAGGCGGCGAGGAACTTTTTTCTTATGATTTCTTTGTCAGGTTTTGTGATTTTATCATAGCAACGCATGACGTGTTCGTTGATTTCTGTGGTGCAACTCATGCGTTGCTTTGATTTTCCCGGCTTGGTGGGTGTCGACTTACTCGCCGACACAACACTTTTGGCAGATCCATATTCTCTTGCCCGGTTTTCATCGTTTTGGTCGAGCTGCCATTTCCCGCGACGTCCTCGACCGTTACGTCGCTCGCCCGATGCTTCTTTTATTGGTTTACTGTTGTTTGGGGTGTTTTCAGTGTTCTGTGGTGTCAGAAGCTCAAAGTGCCCCGATATTGGGTTGCCTGTTAGTAGAAGGTAAATAGTTTTGGTGTTTTCATGTGCTTATTATTGTTGATCTGTCCCTAAAAGTTATTTTTGTATCTCTTGTTTTTCGTTGTTTTGAGAAGACATGAAAGTTGCTATTTTGGGTTTCCGAGAGGGCGAGTATCTCTAGGCTCGTTTCATAAGTGCCGTTTTTCTTCTCAAATAATCTGGACACCACAACATGACTCAAGTACCTCAGTACCTCGGGATCGTCAATGCCCGTACTACGAGAATTCTGGGCTTCCTCTAGCCAGTGAGGGTTTATTATTATTAGTATGTTCTTCTTTCTCACATTCGGTCAATGTGATCCCATGTTTGCTTGAATTACTTTTTTTTACAAAAAAGTTCTTTTTTCTCACATTTGATCAATGTGGTCCCACGTTTGGCTGACGGGCCCAAGCCAAGTCAGCACAAACGCTATTACCACTGTGTATTAAGGAATGACCTGACAATGTTACATGTTTTCAAAATCACTGACTTCTGAACGTTTTTGTGTAAGTTGAGTCCTAATTGTGGTGTGAATATTGTTGGTATAAGGCCTGTGACTGTGACCCTGTGATGGGGACAATGATGACTTTTTCTTGTTTCCATAGCCTTTTTATTTCTGTTGCAAGGTCTGCTGTATTTGGAGATTTTTTCTGTGTATTTTGTTGAGATGTTTGTGTCGTTGGGGACAGCTATGTCAATTAGATGGGTGACTTTTCCTTTTTTGTATTGCAAAGTGATATCGGGTCGGCGAAGACTGTTTTATCTGTATGGATACTGATGTCCCAGTAGAGCTTGTAATCTTTATTGTTAGTGTGTATTTGTAGTAGGGTCTGGCTGTGTATTCCGTTCCGGCTAATATTTTACATCCGGTTGTTATGTATTCGATCTTTCTTTATGCTGGTGGCATTTCCTGCATCTGTCTTCTGTAATAGTTCAGTCTTTGATCATGGGCTTTTGGTAGTTTCTGATTATTATGACTTTATCCTGGATGGCAAGTAAGAAGCCTTCTGTTTCAGGGAATAGCTGCCCATCCTGTAACCAGGTGTATGATTGTTTTTTATTTACGTGGTCTTGTTCTATGTGGTATCCGTGTTTTCCGTGGAGTGTTTTTTCTGACTACGTTTTCATCTTTTCCTGTTGTAATTGGGTGTGACTGTGTGTGTCTGCTGGATGATCTGCCCGGATAAATCGAGAGGTGTGTAGTCTTTGCCTGCTTTCACTGTTGCTGTGTGGAGGCTAGTTTGCTTGGTGTGAAAGAAGAAAAGTATTATTACTATTATTATTATTAAAAAAAAATGTTTCCTTGAATGGAAATTGTACGACTATAAGACAACATTCATTTAATGTAGCCTTATTCAGAAAAAAACGGTCAAGTGCAAGTTGAACTTGCGCAATTAGTGTTCCGTTCGTTGATTGCTTTTAAAATAAAAAAATTTGTTAAGGAGGTATAAAATGATTAGTGACTTCACAAAACACACCCTAAATGAGGTTTAAACAAAGTTTGTTGCCAAATTTTTGTTTTTTTTATATACCAGATAAATGATTAAAGGTAATGCACTCGTGACAATTTTCATTCAATCTACACCCCGTGGAGAATATTCCAGAATTTTTTCAAAATTTTTTGATAAGTACTTTTCGAGATAAGGCGGGTGGACAGCGAATTTTCGCGATTTTTTGAAAATAATACAAAGAAAAGTGTGCGCAAGTATTACATTATATATATATATATATATATATATATATATATATATATATATATATATATATATATATATATATATATATATATATATATATATATATATATATATATATATATATATATATATATATATATATATATATATATTTTACTCGTGTTTTCACAACCTTTCATTTGACATCACACTCGATGACCCAGTAAAAAATTTTTTTTTCACTTCCGATTTCACCCCCCAAAAACTAACCCTTTAAGTCAAAATTTAACTTTCAAAACTACATGGCTCTGATGAGGCCATCAATTCCTATATTATTTACCAAATTTTAACTTTCTATGACAAATAGTTTCGGAGAAAATACGGGTGTGACAGACAGATACCGAAGTGATCTTATAAAGCGTTATAAGGGTGGTGCTTTTTTCTAGATCCATAGGGGGAGATATGTACCTTCGAACCCTTCCTGGCTAAGCCACTGATCACAATTTAAAATTCACGTGCGATTCCAAATTAAACCACAAAACCGATTTTTGACCTGACCCCGATCTGAAACACCTCAATACGAAAAAAAACAAGATGTACGTGATTCGCAGCAAAATTTGCTCATTTTAAAGTGACTAAAATCTATAAAAAAACAAAACTTAGTAAGAACATATACATGTCTACGTGTTACAATGTTATAAATAAAACATGCAACAGGATAAGATAATGCGATTAATGTGTGTTACTGTTACTTTGAATTTTAACACTAAAAGAACACATAAAACATTTATCTGTCAAAGTAATATCTCTTGGTAGTTAGTTACAAGTCGTATGCCTGGCTGATGTTAACGCAAAATTGAATTTACGAGGTTGTTTTTTTAAGTTATCTACACGAAAATAAATACTAAAATATTTTTCCACATAACTAACTACACTCTACATTAAGATATGTATATAGTTCAGCGTTTGTCGAGTTATTTAATTACATTTTAAAAAATTCTTTTGTTAAAGCCTTAGAAGATGAGGGTACAGTGGTCTCTGAAGTCTTTTTTTAGAGGTCTGAACAGAAAGAAAACAGTAAATCAGGCTGTAACAGAGTTGTAATTGATATACTAGTATATAACACATGGGCTGAAAAGTCCCGGGCCTAACAAAGAAAACACGGTTTTTTTGGTTCAAAAATTAGCTTTATTCATCAACGTAATCTCCATCAAGAGCAACGCAATCATTCCAGCGCCGCTCTAACATTTCAATACCACTTTTGTAGAACGATTTATCTTTTGCCTCAAAATAGGCCTTAGTTTCAGCGATAACCTCTTCATTCGTGCGAAATTTCTTACCGGCGAGCATTTTTTTCAGGTCTGCGAACAGCCAGTAGTCGCTGGGAGCCAAATCTGGCGAATACGGTGGATGTGGGAGCAATTCGAAGTTCAATTCATGTAGTTTTGCCATTGTTTAGATTGACTTGTGACACGGTGCGTTGTCTTGATGAAACAAAATTTTTTTCTTTGCCATATGCGGTCGTTTCTTTGCAATTTCGGCCTTCAAAACGCTCCAATAACGCTATATAATATTCACTGTTGATGGTATTTCCTTTCTCAAGATAGTCGATGAATATTACACCACGCACATCCCAAAATACCGAGGCCATAACCTTTCCAGCCGATTGTTGTGCTTTCGGGCGCTTTGGACGAGGTTCACCAGTTGCTGTCCACTCAGATGACGATCGTTTTGATTCCGGAGTGAAGTGATGGATCCATGTTTCATCCATTGTCACATATCGACGCAAAAATTCCGGTTTGTTACGTTTAAACATGGCCAAACACTGCTCAGAATCATCGACACGTTCTTGTTTTTGATCAACAGTGAGCAAACGCGGCACCCACTTTGAACAGAGCTTTCTCATAGTCAAATGCTCATGCAATATAAAGCCAACACGTTCTTTTGATATCTTTACGATGTCAGCTAACTCACGCAACTTCACTTTTCGATCATTCAAAACGATTTTATGGATTTTTTTGATGTTTTCTGGTGTTACCGCCTCATTTGGACGTCCACTGCGTTCTGCATCATCGGTGTCTCTACGACCACGTTTGAAGTCAGCAAACCAACATTTTATTTTTGTTTCTGATGGAGCGGAGTCCCCATAACACTTTTCAAGCCATTGCTTCGCTTGAACGGTATTTTTTCCCATCAAGAAGCAGTGTAAAATTAAAACACGAAATTGTTTTTGATCCATTGTTTTGAAAATAACAAAAGTAGCGTCACTCTTAGCACAATAACTCACAAACTAATGAATAGAATATCATGAAATTTTAACAGCTGTCTTTTGAAGGTTAGTATTAACTGAAAAAAAGGTGACTGCAATAAAAATAGCGCCATCTATGTGTTAGGCCCGGGACTTTTCAGCCCATGTGTTACTTCCCTTTCAATCTAACATTTTATTGGCTACTTCGTGTTTATAAATATAAAGAATACTCATTTTATCTGCAGTATTTTACTGAAATAGTGTGTATTATAAAGTTCAATAGTGTCCGAAGCCTTTTCCATCAGAAGCCGCAAATGTTTGCCCGTTGAGGCAAAAGTGACAGTTAAAAGTGTTTATTTCAAGTTAGTGGAGCGAGGCCACGAAAAGTACTTTTTATTGATGGAGACATCAGCTTTAACAGGCATCCCTGAAAGTACAGTTCGGAAAATTGTAAATAATTCGATAGCGCCTAAAAAAACACGAACAAAACAAAAGTGTGTCGAAATGTATTGATTTCTGTCGAGAAGACTTACTCCGCCGCAAAATTTATGAAATGTATGTAGAACAAAAAGTTCCTACGTTATTGTCACTTTCACGGAGGCTGTCCGAGGATAGTTGTGACATAAAATGTTCCACTACAACTTTATGACGTATTTTACGTCGTTTGGGATTTCTGTTCAAAAAATAGACAAAAGGCAAGTTATAATGGAATCACGGCGCTTACAACAACTCAGAATGGAATATCTTGAAAAAATAAATACAGCTAGATCGGAAAATCGAACGATAATCTACCTAGATGAGACTTGGTATGATACCCACGACACACCCAGTAAAGGATGGATTGATAAATCCAAAAAATGCCACACCAAAGCTCCATCAAATAAAGGTAAAAGAATAACTATTTTACATGCGGGGTCAGAAGAAAGTTGGATACCAGAATGTCTATTTCTAGCAGCCAAGAATATTTCACATTCCAGCTTGGATTATCATTGTGATACAACCGCTGGAGTTTTTGAAGATTGGCTTTAAAACAAATTAATGCCGAATATACCACCGAATAGCTGTATTGTGATGGATAATGCATCCTACCATAGTCGCCAAATGAATAAGGTTTCACCAGTAGAAAAAGGAAAATTACAAGCCTTTTTATGCGAACGTGACATATATTTTTCATGAAAGTTATACAGTTAAACATTTGTTAGAAGTTTTAAAAGTTACAATTTTTCAAAGGAATATGTTTGTGATAAAATTGCAAAGGAAGCAGGTCACGAAATAATTCGGCTTCCACCATATTATTGTATCTTTAAGGCGGTCGAGCTGATATGGCATAAAATAAAGTTTAATAAACGTGCTCACAATAATACATCCACTTTAAACAGTAGTGTGATTGAGTTGATAAAGATAGAAGTCAAAAATGTAACCGTTGAAAACTGGAGAAACTGTATTCAACACGTCAAAAAAATTGAAAACTCGTATAGATATATGTTCATAAATAGTTTAGAACCTGTAAAAAAACCTTATTATTGATTTGCAAGTTAGTAGCGATAGCGAAATTGAACTAGGTATTAATTAATAACTAAAATTCTAACAAATGTACGCGAGGACACTGTACACTGTTTTAATATATTTGTGTAATTAATATAGTGTGTATTATTCAGTACATAAAACAATAAAATTCGACTGTCTTAACAATAAAATTTTAAACGCAACAATTATACAATCAGCTATAGTGCGGCCCTCCACGATGCCTTGTCATTAAACAGCCATAAATTAATCACTTTCGAATGTTGTTGAATTTTGAATGGGTATAGGTAGCTAAGTCACTTTCTTAGATCGTGAAAAATACTATAACTAGAGATGTAAAGGGTAGTGCTTTTTAGGATCGGGCAAAACCGAGTACCCGGCAAAACCGGGTACCCGACCGAGCAAGATTCGACAATAATATATTAGCGTTCGAAACAAATCGCGAAAGATTTTTTCCACTCTGAAGTTGGTACCTTAAAAACACGGTTTTGGTAATATTCAACAGCTTCTTGAGGTGATGAAAATCGCTGCCCACGCATTTTTTTGACATTCACAAACAACAAATTGTTGTATACCATTCAGCATTGACTGTTTTTCGATCCTCTAAAGCAATGGTTGCAACATGTCCAGTATAACCAAGGAAACAAGCGACTATTTTCTTGAAGGTGCTTTGCGGACGTACCACTTTGGTTGGATTAGGTTCATCTTGAAACACCTAAGCAGTTGATTATTGATTAGTTTCCGGCTCGTACGAATATATCCAAGTTTCGTCTCCTGTTACGATGTATACAGATTTTGCATGTCTTCAGTTGAATTTTTTGAGCATTACACCAATTGACACAAGCCTGCTTTTGAGTTTCGGTCAAATTATGCGGAATCCATCGAAAACCGATCTTATTCAAAGCTAAATGCTTCTATCAACTTATCTGTTATTATTTCGCCTTATCTCCAATTATGGCACGTTAACTCCCAATATCTCGACTTGTTTCCCATTGTTTATGCTTATGTCGCCTTATCTATGATTATTTCGCCTTATTCCCAATTATGGCACATTAACTCCCATTATCTCGACTTGTTTCCCATTGTTTATGCTTATGTCGCCTTATCTATCACTATTTCGCCTTATTCGCAATTATGGCATATTAACTCACATTATCTCGACTTGTTTCAAATTATCTAGGCTTATATCGACTTATCTGTCATAATGTTGACTTATCTCCAATTATGGCATCTTAACTCCCCATTATCTCAACTTGTTTCAAATTATCTAGTCTTATATCATCTTATCTGTCACTATTTCACCTTTTCTTAAATTATGGTACCTTAACTCTCATTATCTCGATTTGTTTCCCATTGTTTATCCTTATGTCGCCGTATCTATTATTATTTCGCCTTATTCCCAATTATGGCACATTAACTCCCATTATCTCGACTTGTTTTAAATTGTCTTATCTGCCACTATTTCACCTTTTCTCAAAATATGGCACGTTAACTTTAATTATCTCGACTTGTTTCCCATTGTTTATGCTTATGTCGCTTTATCTATCATTATTTCGCCTTATTCCCAATTATGGCACATTAACTCCCATTATCTCGACTTGTTTCAAATTATCTAGGCTTATATTGACCTATCTGTCATTGTTTCGCCTTATCTCCAATTATGGCACATTAACTCCCATTATCTCGACTTGTTTCCCATTGTTTATGCTTATGTCGCCTTATCTATTATTATTTCGCCTTATTTCAAATTATGGCACATTAACTCCCATTATCTCGACTTATTTCAAATTATTTAGGCTTATATAGACTTATCTGTCATTATTTCGCCTTATCTCCAATTGTGGCACGTTAACTCCCATTATCTCGACTTGTTTCAAATTATCTATTCTTATATCGTCTTATCAGTCACTATTTCACCTTTTCTCAAAATATGGAACGTTAACTCCCATTATCTCGACTTGTTTCAAATTATCTATTCTTATATCGTCTTATCAGTCACTATTTCACCTTTTCTCAAAATATGGAACGTTAACTCCCATTATCTCGACTTGTTTCCCATTGTTTATGCTTATGTCGCCTTATTTATCATTATTTCGCCTTATTCCCAATTATGGCACATTAACTCCCATTATCTCGACTTGTTTCAAATTATCTAGTCTTATATCGACTTATCTGTCATTATTTCGCCTTATCTCGAATTATGGCACGTTAACTCCCATTATCTCGACTTGTTTCCCATTGTTTATGCTTATGTCGCCTTATCTATCAATATTTCGCCTTATTCCCAATTATGGCACATTAACTCCCATTATGTCGACTTGTTTCAAATTATCTAGGCTTATATCGACTTATGCAAAATCGAATGAACTGCAATCTTCGATACGTCTAAGGATGCCTCTATCTCATGGTAAGTCACATGCCGATCCTCTTCAATCATGTTGAGCACAGCATCGATGTTTTTTGGAACAACAATCGATTTTGGTCGACCATCACGAAATTCATCGCTGACGGAAACACAATCATGACGAAATTCTGCAAACCAATTGTAAACAGTCTTTTTTGATGGTGATTTATTTCCAAAAGTTGAACGAAGCGATTCGAGGTATTGTTGTTGAGTTAGGCCTTTACTAAAATCGTAAAAAACCATCCAACGGAAATCTTCACGTGAAATTTCCATTTGTTCACAAAACTGTTTTTTTTAAACGCTTACTGTAAACGAACTACTCGGCCAATTTTTGAGCTGCCACTGTTTTAACAATAACAAATGTCAGATTTTACAACAATGGTAATATCACACGTCAATAGTGCCATCTAGTGGTCGTTTGTAAGCATTTAAAAGGCAACCCTCGTATTCTTTCATGAATAACTTTTGGTTAATTTCTCTCTTTGTGGAGAAATCTTATTACAGCACGATATTCTAAATTAGGTTAACTTATTTTTAAGAATTTCTAGAAAAAGAATCATATTTATGAAAGAGTTATTTAAAAACTTTAGTCAATGACTCTTCTATGCGTGACTAAGAAACAAAATGGCATTATTTTAAATCTAAAGTTGTGACTAACCGAAAGAAACGTCTTGGCAAAATCAAGCAATATAAATAAAGTCAAAATTTGCTGTTAATGCTCCGATGATGTCAACAAAAAACTATTTTTAGCGATTTGTATGGTGAAAATTTGTGAACTTAAGAGGTCTAACGCACGCATCTTTAAAAAAAAGAGTTTAATAAATTGAAATCATCACACAGTTTAGTCATAAATTCTGTAAAACGTGCGTTGCGGTCGAGACTTTTCCATGCAAACCCGTGGTACCACAACAGACGTGTTGTTATTTCACCCTGGCAGGCAACATGCACAATCCAATTCGATTTTTCTTTTATTGTCAAGAGATGGGACAAGTACGAAAAGTGTTGCAGTTCTAGCAGGAGGGAAAGTGAGCGGGAGATTTTTTGTTGTTGTCAGAATCGTTACCAGTTACCTAAAGTTGTATGTAAAGTACTATTGCAAGGTAAAAGGAAACTCAGAATGTTGTTGATAGACCGCGACAAAACCGTCCTCGCTTTTCTCGAAAAACAGAAGTTATAGCCTGTTGTAATTAGGGGAGCCACCATTTTACAACACTGTAAACAAAAGAACGCAGTGATGATGTTTATAGCAACCCTAAATAAACCATAAACATTTTCCCGGCGCTCTTTTGTTTACAGTGTTGTAAAATGGCGTTCTACTTGATGCCAAACGCCCATCAAAGCTGTGTATTCCCGTATCGACAGAAGTTCTCTAAGAAATCAAATTTTCTGAGGTGGTTTAAGGTTCTGCTTTGTCAACCAAACTAGTGGAATGGTTAAATTTTAAATATTTCTATAAACATGAAGTACTAGCTTTTTTCCGAAACTTCTTCTGGCAGGCCACCTGCACAATCCAACTTGATTTTTTTTTTGATGTCAAGATGTGGGACAAGTACGAAAAGAGTTGCAATTTTACCGTTGTTCATAATGAGGAAAAGTGGGCGGGAGATTTTTTATTGTTGTCAAAATCGTTATCAGTTACCTAAAGATGTAGGTATTGCAAGGTAAAAGTAAACTCAGAATGTTGTTGATAGATCGCGGCAAAACCACCTGCGCTTTTCTCGAAAAAAAAGACACACAACACTGTAAACAAAAGAACGCAGTGATGATGTTTATAGCAACCACAATTTGGCGAGATTAATTCTCTGTTTTGATTGGTAGCGTTAATTTCATAAATCATAAACATCATCCCGGCGCTCTTTTGTTTACGGTGTTGTATAATGACGTTCTACTTGATAATAAACGCCCATCAATTCCGGTATCGACCGAAATTCTCTAAGAAATCAAATTCCCAGAGGTGGTTTATGGTTCTGCCCCATTTGCCAAACTAGTAGAATGGTTAAATTTTAAAGATTTCTATAAACACGAAAGACTAGCTTTTTTCCGAAACTGCTCGTGATTTTTACGCTCTACAACCCACATATTGTTTTTGATTCATCTTCCTCATCAGATACATATTTAGAGAATTTACTCATCTTTTTAAAACCAACAATAATTTTTTTCCGGATCCTAAAAGTACTACCCGTTACATCGCTAGTCAAATCGACGAGTAAAGATTCTAGTGCTTGCTCAAGCTGGAGTACCCGAAAGTCAGACTGCTTACGCCAGAGCAGAAACTGGTATGGAAAGTAATTTCTCAAGAACATTGACAGATACGTGTCGCGAATTGTAACATCTAAAAAGAGACCTCAGGAGCGGAAAATTTTCACTGTAATGATTTTGCCCATATTACAAGTTCTAAAAATACGGTGTGATTTTCTACGAACTGGATAAAAATAATAATAAAAAGAATAATCATACTGATTTTAGAAGGAATTGATAATAATTAGTTTGAGTTTTTATAAGATGAAAAAGAGGACGTATAAATTACATTATATTAATGCTTCATTGGAAGACGAGGAGTCTTAACAATATTAAAAAAATTAATTTTAAACGATTTTAAGTACTTTCAAACATATGAAGATTTATATGCATATTTAATTGACATTGTACAGCTGTTATATATTTTGTATAGTTAGTTAAGCGCCGAAAATTTTCGTCATAAATAAAACTTTTCAATTTTTTAGCCATAAAATTAAAACATCTTGTTATTGTTACAAAGGACGTTTCTTTCAGTCAGGACTTTTCCCTTAACAAGTTATAATACTTAGTGAAATAAATCATTTCACCAAAAACTTAAATAACAAAAAAAACGGCCTCTAAAAGTTCAAAATGCCAAGCAAAAGGTTATTCCAACCCTCCTCATATTTCCATCAAAACACGATCACACGTCTAACTTCTCCTGTAAATTTGTCGACTAGATCGACCGCTAACGAATCGGACAGATGTGTAGTGTTGCCAGACTACCAAAATTTAAAAAATTCCTTGGTTAAATAGCTCTCACAATATCACATAGCATTAGCTATTAAAGAACATAGCAAATTACATTCTATTTGTAAGTAACAGCCGAATATTTCCTAAATTAATAAAATTAATAAATAAGATATTTAAAACTACATATAATTAATAAATTCAGGCAGTTAGACTCAGGTACACACCACCAATCTTTAGGCCCTTTCTCGTCCAATCTAGTTGGAGACATACGTCTTCTAGAGCTGTAATAAATAGCTTAGGAGAGATCGTATTTCCCTGTCTTACACCTCTTCCTATACATATTTGTTCTTTACTAGGTTTTATGTACATCTTTGCATTTTCATATATATCTTTGATTAGGGAAGTGTATCTAGAATTAATTCTACAGTTGTTCAAGCCTTTGATGATTGCCCAAATTTCGACAGAATCGAAAGCCTTCTCGTAGTCTATGAATGCTGTGTAGAGTTCGAAATTGTATTCTTTGCTCTTCTCTAGGATATTTCTCATTGTTTGTAAGTGGTCGCATGTCCTATAATCGGATTTAAAACCAGCCTGTTCGCATGGCTGGTAGAAATCTAACTTATTTTTAAATCTATTGGAAAGGACTTTAGTAAAAAGTTTATAAATGTGAGATAGTAAGCTATTCGGGCGGTAATTGTTTAACTTTCTGATATCTCCCTTTCTACTTCTGATATACACTACCCTCAGAAAGTACCTAGAAATATCAATGTAACTGCCAAAATTTAATACCTAATTAAACCCTTTTATTATATTAGGTGAATTTAATTGTTCTTAACAAGTGTCCATCATAAAATTGTTTAGATCACAAATTAAAAGCCAATTAGAACAAATTTCCAAGCTGTGCATGATAATCGTTTTGAGGCGCATTCTGAGAATTCCAGTTGAAGTAAGAACTCATTTCAAGTTTCTAGGGATTATGGAAATTCCTAGTGACATTTTATGATAAAAACTATGCTATAAATACCATTGCTCTTTTGGAAATTAACCATTTGCAAACAGTACTTTGTCAATGATACAGGCTCAATTATTTTGTGAAAATGCCGAAAACGAAAGAAGTTTCCGTTGAAAATCGAGCTCTGATAATTGCGAGACATCAAAATGGTTACTCGAGTCGACAAATCGCGAGTGATATGCGGATGCCAAGGAGAATGGTGGACGACATCGTAAAAAGACTTTTCGCGGGACATGGAATTCGCAACCAAAAATGTTCAGGAAGGCCTCGAAAAACGACTACCGCTGAAGACAGAGCTATAACAATGTCCAGCAGACGTAATCGCTGCCTAACCGCATCAGAAATCACAGCTCAAGTAAACCTGGAGCGACCCATCCCCATCAGCGTGACAACCGTGAAGAACAGGTTAGCAGAAGGCTGACTACACGGGAGCCTACAGTAAAATATGGTGGAGGTTCAGTAATGGTTTGGGGTTGTTTTGGCAACGGTAAAGTTGGAAAAATCTTTATGATAGAAAGAACAGTATCAAGAAATTTGGCTAACTCAAATGCTTCCTTCTGGAAGAGATATTTTTCAGGAGAAATTTATTTTTCAGCATGACAACGACCCTAAACATTCTGCTAAACAAATTAGAGAACTTCTGGACCCATGGAAATCCAATGCCGTATTGGAAGTGATGGCTTGGCCTCCACAAGCACCCAACTTGAACCCCATTAAATTGCTGTAGGACCATTTGGACAGGTGTGTTCGAAAACTCAATCCAACATCAGGAAATCACTTGTGGGAACTTTTACAAGCAGAATAGGTTAAAATAATCGAA
The DNA here is from genome assembly GCA_019049505.1 of Pachyrhynchus sulphureomaculatus. Classification (NCBI taxonomy): domain Eukaryota; kingdom Metazoa; phylum Arthropoda; class Insecta; order Coleoptera; family Curculionidae; genus Pachyrhynchus; species Pachyrhynchus sulphureomaculatus. The sequence continues at coordinate 119,836,647 of CM032448.1, read as the reverse complement.
CTCTGAAGAAACTACTGGACAGGATGTCGAAACTCTGTAAAGCGGTAATTAAAAACAAAGGAGGTCACATAGATGAGAAAAATCTTGGAAAATCATGAATATTTTTCTGATTTTCTAGAATGCAAATAATGTGAAAATAAATAATAATTCATTAAAATTAAAAAAAATATATTATCTGGGTTTTTGTTGTCTTGGAACTGAAATAACTAGGTGGGCAAATACTTTTGACGGTAGTAATATGCCATAAAGTTGGTATTTTGCCAGTTTTTAGACACACGTGGAAAAGTTTGGACAATTCTTGTTTTAAATCCTCTCCTGCTTCCAATATCATGTCCGATAAAATACCATCAGGGTTTGCTGCTTTGTTACGCTTCATTTCCTTCAGTGCATTATTGACCCCCTCTGCAGTAACTTCTGGTAATTCTTCTGAACCAATATTTTGTATTTTCTTTCTAGTATGTTTTCTTTTTTCTTCACCGAGTGTTGTTTTAGACTTGTAGGGTTCATTATAGTAGGTGTTTATTTCTGGGTTTACTTTGTCCCTGTTCGTTATTACTTGTCCCTCACTATTTTGCAATTTAATGATCTCTTTTTCTTTCGCAACAGAGGTACACGACAGATCTTACTACAAGACACCAGGGAGACGAGTCTGTAAGCACACCACACTTTTTGACATTATTTTTCCTTATATTTTTCAAGAGCGATAAACTATATAGCAATTATAAAAGCGACAAAGATAAAAGATTATTATTCTGACACTCGTTTTCCTTATTTTTTTAGCTTAAAGATACGATTATGTAAGCTCACTTTTGACATTCCTTATCCTGCCTGCTTTCAAGAGTGACAAACTTATAGCATTTAATAAGAGCAACAAAGACAAAACATTCTTAATCTGACAGTCGCTTTCCTTATATTTGTACAGAATCTCAGCCTAGGGATACAATTCTACGATTCTGTAAGCTCACTGTTTGATATTTCTTTTCCTCGTCTCTGTGTAACAAACTTATGACATGTAACAGAAGCAACAGAAGCACAAGATACTTATTTGGACCATCATTTTCCTTATTTGTTAACAAAATTTCAGTCCTGACGGCCATTCGGTTTTCTTAGTGGTGCTATATGGAAATGGAATAACGTAAAGTCCGTCCATACATATAGTGAAGTGACTAAACTAAACTTAATCTTTAAAGGGTAAAAACCATTAACCATAAATAGATAATGAAATAAAATTTTATGGTTTTCTTTGGGCACTTCAGAAGCAGGTAAATTATGGACCGTACTTATAAATATGATATCTGATTGTAAACAACAAAGATGGATCTTAAATAATTATTAATGAAATTTTAATATGATTTTAATGGTTATAAAACATGGCATTTATTCGAAAATAACTTGCACAATCCATATTGGCACTTACAGTCTAGTAATATAAATACAGCCGCCACTTAGTTTAAGCTTTGTAATTATTGTTACTTCGTGTGCGATACGAGCAGCTTAGTAATGGAAAATATTTCGGAGTCAAGTGTATCTCAACAGGTTACCCCGTGCAAAAGTAGACAACACTTATCTACTGATGCTAAGGAAATTGAAAAGAATGTTTATTGAACCCTAATGGAACGTGGTAATGTTAGCAAGCAAGCAGCGCTGGAAGAAACGGTCATGTTAACGAACATTCCAACATCAACGGTATGGAAAAGTGTAAACAACCCTATTCTAGTGAGGAAGAAAAGAAGTGATGCCGGCGTTTCAAGGATAGATGGAAGTGATCAAGATACAATACGGCGTAAAATTTACAATATAGAGGGTTACAGGGAAAGTCGTCCTAGATAATTAAGGACGTTATAGTTTAGGTCGTTTCTGACCGATTTGACTCTATGATATGAACTTAACCTTTTTCGAGATATTGAAGTTTAAAGATTTTCTAAAAAAAACATGTGTTTTTTTTTTGCTTTTATATCGATTTTTTTTTTATTAGAGATTATTGAGTGCGATTTTTTTTGGTTATTTTTAGTTAGTCTGTATGTCAAGTATCAAAAATCATCAAAAAAATTTGAACTAGTTACTAACAGTTTCAAATGGCGGCTTGTTAATGTTTCTAAATTACGAATTTTTACCAAGTGTTTCCTACTTTAAATCAATAAAGAGAAGAAAAAAAATGTATGGAAGTTATTCTGCAAATTATTTTAAAAACTTTTACGTCTTTTTAGCTATCAAAAAAGGTATAATACTAGGAGTTTAATAGGAAAACTGTACACAGAATGACACCTAAAGCGGGCTCGGGTAGCAAAAGGTAAATTTTTAGTTCTAGGTGAAAATACGAAAAATACACAAATAAAACAAAAAACCTTGCAATTTAATATTTTTTATTAATTATAATTCATGTTCTATATGGTCGCCCCTATTTCTAACACAAATTCTCATTCTTTTTCTTAAATTACTTTCCACAACGCTGATTGTGAGGTGCTGCCTCATTTCGTCAGCCGCATCAATTATTTTTTGTCTTAGGACATCCACGTTTTTCGATAGGAGTCATCTGGTCGTATACGAGACTTTTCATGTGACCCCACACATAAAAATCCATCGGTGTTAGGTCTGGGCTTCTCGCCGACCAAGGTATGGGTCCGCCTCTTCCAATCCATTTGTTGGGATAATTGTCATTGAGCCATGCACGAACGAATGATTTTATATTATATGTAGATTTTAATATTATTTTTTTTAAATCAAATGTACTTATTATTTTTTTTTTCTATTAATAATTATATCACTTCCTCTGTAGTGAGCTGGGCAGCCATCGTGTCGAAAGTACATGTTTTGTCTCAAACCAATAGGTAGGTCTTCCATCAAATTAGGTAAATCGTTCCGCAAAAAATTGTCGTATTCGTCGCCATTCAAATTATCTGGCAGGAAGAACGGCCCAACCAAATAATTTGAAATTATACCCATCCACACATCTTGTTTGTGATCCTTTCGTTCTTTTTTTGTTTGAGTTGCCTTCCTCTTTAGAAGCCCAATAGTGGGCATTGTGGTAGTTTGTAAGACCGTCTTTGTCGAATTTCGACTCGTCAGTCCATAGTATTTTCTTAAAAAAAGATGCATCTTCGACATCGGTATTGAGCATAAATCTGCAGAATTCTAATGGTCGCAACGGATCCCCTTCTTCAATGACTTGCACGGGCGTATAGTGGTAAGGGTATTGTCCAACAGTATGCATTACAAACCATACCTTCCACTGCGAAATACCAAGCTGTTGTGCGACAACATTTGTAGATGTGGTTGGGTCCACCTCAAAGAGACGTCGTATTTCGTTTTCTTCGTCTTCGTCAAAGATACGTGGTTGTCCCATGTCAGTCCGCTGTCTTTGTACGGAACCAGTTTCTCGTAGTCTTCGATAAGTTCCAACAAATACGCTAACATCAGGTACACGACGAGTAGGATATCGCAGTATGTATTCATCACGTGCACGCGACGACACTCCTTCGCAAAATCCGTAACACATTAGGATGTCAACATATTCCTCGTTGGTATACGTTGCCATATTCACAAGCAGAGATCAAAATCCAGTTACGAGCCAATTCACAGTCAGAAAATGAAACACAGATATTTTTGAAAAGCACGGTATAGCACATCTACCACGGACGAATCGCATGAGCAGACTAAAAATCATTCAATAATGTTTAGTGAACAGAAAATGTCACTCGCACAGAGAGTACCCCGACCGAAAAAATGCTTACCCAACCCTTTTTATTGTTTGAAGGTGCAGGTAGTAAACCGGTAATTGGTAGTATCTAAATTCTATTATTATGTTACTCTACATTTGGGCCTATTGAAATCTCATTTTCTTAGAATTTTCAATAGATCCAGTAGATATTATACCGTTTTAGATAGCTAAAAAGACGTAAAAGTTTTTAAAATAATTTGCAGAATAACTTCCATACATTTTTTTTCTCTTTATTGATTTAAAGTAGGAAATACTTGGTAAAAATTCGTAATTTAGAAACAATATCAAGCCGCCATTTGAAACTGTTAGTAACTAGTTCAAATTTTTTTGATGATTTTTGATACTTGACATACAGACTAACTAAAAATAATCAAAAAATCGTACTCGAGAACCTCTAATAAAAAAAAAAAATCGATATAAAAGCAAAAAAAACATGTTTTTTTTAGAAAATCTTTAAACTTCAATATCTCGAAAACGGTTAAGTTTAGGACATCATGTCATAGAGTCAAACCGGTCAGAAATGACCTAAACTATAACGTTCTTAATTATCTAGGACGACTTTCCCTGTAACCCTGTATACGAGGAACAAAGTGTGCCCACATTGGATAATTTAATGAAAAGGCTTGAGAAAGAGATGAAACCGTGATTAAATGTAGTAGGACAACATTATGGAAGTGAATTCAACACATGGGTTTCAAATTTAAAAAACTTAATAAAAGACAAGTTTTAATGGAGTCCAAGAGAATTCAGGAATGGCGACTGGAATATTTAGAAAAACTAAGGTTTTACAAAGACAAGCAAAGGCCAATTATTTACTTAGATGAAACATCGTTCGACACATACGCTACTCCGGAAAGGGGTTGGGTTGACTCAAGTGATAACTATAAAACAAAAGAACCATCAAACAGAGGTAAAAGGATTACGATTTTGCATGCTGGATCTAAAGACGGATGGATTCCGAATGCACTCTCCCTGTCTGCAAAGAACATAAAAGATCCTTCTCTCGATTACCATGAGGACACCACTGCCGAATTATTTTGAAAATGGGTTTAAAAACAAGCTAATTCCGAACATACTTCCAAATAGTGTAATTGTGATGGACAACGCAAGCTATCATAGTAGGCAGTTAACAGGTTGACTGCCGACCACTCCGATCGGAGTGCGTCGGGTCTCTTCGCCAACGCCGTCTACTCCGATCGGAGTTCGACATGCGTTCTTACGAAACGTTTTAGTATTCCATCGGCGTTGTATATGAAACGTGTTTCTAGTGGTGGCGTTGCTTAAAAACGCAAGTTCTAACGGTGCTTAAGTGGTTCCGCGGATTTGCTTTTGGTTTGGTTGTAATCTGCCGTACAATATGGACAATCAACCTGGGCCTTCTGGAATTAAAAAAAGACATTGTAGTGATGAAAAAAAGGTATATGATAAGAAAAAGAAGCTAACTGACACTGAATTATTGCAGCTATTGGAAGAAAGCGGAGGTAGTAGTGACGAACATTACGTACCAGACACAGACGATAGTGATGTAAATTCAAGCTCCGAGTCCGAAGAAGAGAATTTTATAGACCCTATTCGGCCACATCAAACACTTCCTAGCCTTGATGAGATAAAATGGAACGACAGAGGTGCGTTAAAACAAATTTTGTTCCAGAAAACCCAGGAATTATTGGTGCAAATTCCAGGACAGGGTGCACCTATCGATTTTTTTTTTCGAAATGATCATTGATGATGATTTTTTACAAACTATTGTAGAACGAACGAACTCTTACGCAGTCGAGGTTTTGCTGCGCCCAGAAACAAGTACAAAATCACGTATTACTAATTTTAAAGATCTTACTCTTGACGAACTAAAAATTTTTTTGGCCCTGTTACTTCACACTAGCACAATATCCTTGAGCCGTCTTAACGATTACTGGAAAACTGATCCGCTATTTAATCTACCTGTTTTTAGAAAATATATGTCAAGGAATAGATTTTTGCTTATCTTGAGGTGTTTGCATTTTACATCTCCAGAAATGGATCCGGCAGATCGGCTAGGAAAGATTAGATTTGTGGCAGATTTTATTAACAACAAGATGGGAGAAATTTACTATCCTGGAAGAGAGTTGTCTTTGGATGAAGCTATGGTACTTTATCGGGGTCGTCTCCAGTTTAAACAGTATATCAAGAATAAGCGTCATAAGTATGGTATGAAGTTATACATGCTGACAGAGCCTAATGGACTTATTTTGAAATTTCGTGTCTACGAAGGTGCGACAGATGTTTATGGTGGAAGCGGACATACTGAAAACATTGTTTTACATTTATTGGAGGAAAAATTGGGTGTGGGACATGCTGTTTATCTAGACAATTTTTACAATAGTGTTAACTTAGCTAGGAAATTACTTCTACAAAATACATACTGCACTGGTATGCTGAGAGCTGAGAGGAAAGATAATCCGAAAGAGGTAATGAGTGCAAACTTAAAACGTGGTGAGAATAAATCTATGTTTTGCAATGGAGTGCATGTCGGAAAATGGCGCGATAAACGCAATGTTCAATACATTTCAACAGAATTTGGAAGCGAAATCGGCATTTTTAAAAAAAAAAAGAAATCAAGAATCTGAAAAACCTTCCGCAATCATTGGATATAATGCTTTTATGTCCGGTATAGATAGACAGGATCAAATGATGGCATATTATCCTTGCAGCCGTAAAACCATTCGGTGGTACAAAAAGTTATTCATGCATGTGCTGCAAATGAGCATGATAAACGCCTATTTTGTGTACAATAAATATTCGCGGTCTGACCAGTTACGATTATATGACTTCCGATTGGATGTCATAAAAAATTTACTAGCCAGACGACCAATTACTAATTTGCCGCAAATTCCTCCAGGCCAAATAAATGTCCACAGCATTAGCAAAGTAGAAAAAAATTGTTAGTGAAAAAAAAGGAACTAAAGGAACAAAACGGGTAAGCAGAAAGGAATGCAAAGAATGCAGGAAAAATAAAATAAGAAAGCAAACAGTGTATGAATGCAAAATGTGCCCTGGACAACCAGGTTTTTGCCTTAATTGCTTTGAGGATTACCATAAAAATGTACAAAAATGATTTAGAAATAAATCTTTGAGTTCATGAGTTCGATTTATTATTTCTTTACTTATTTAATTGGACACTCCGATAGGAGTGTTCGGCATCTAGTAAAAATTTTTCACTTGCAATGCCGATTACTCCGATCGGACAACGTGTGGAGTGAAATTTTTTTTTTCTAATATTTTGAAAGGCACATAAAAAAAACACATCCAAGACTCATTTTAATTCATACTTACCACAATAAAATAAAAATATTTGGAAAAATCTTACCGGCGTCAACCACAAACTCAAAAATATAGATCGGCAGTCAACCTGTTAATCAAAAGCTCCCTGCTCAAACGACACAAAAGCAACAGTTCAAAACTACATGTACGATAATGACATTTACTTCCACGAAGATTATACCAAAAAACAACTGAAGAAGTGTTGAGGAGTTTAAACATAAATAAAAAAACCGGTCAAGTGCAAGTTGAACTTGCGCAATTAAGTGTTCCTTACGTTAATTGCTTTTAAAATAAAAAAAAATTGTTACAGAGGTATAAAATGATCAGTGACTTCACAAAATACACCCCAAATGAGTTTTCAACAAAGTTTGTTTCCAATCTTTACTGAAATCTGATGACCTTGAAATTTTTGTTTTTTTATATACCATATAAATTATTAAAGGTAATGCACTCGTGATAATTTTCGTTCAATCTACACCCTGTAGAGAATATTCCAGGATTTTTTCGAAATTTTTTGATAAGTACTTTTCGAGATAAGGCCCGGGACAGCGATTTTTCGCGAATTTTTAAAAATAATACAAAGAAAAGTGCGCGCAAGTATAATATTATATATATATTTTTTACTCGTGTTTTCACAACCTTTCATTTGACACCACACTCGATGACCTAGTAAAAAAAATTTTTTTTCACTTTCGACTTCACCCCCCAAAACTAACCCCTTAAGTCAAAATTTAATTCTCAAAACTACATGGCTCTGATGAGGCCATCAATTCCTATATTATTACCAAATTTCACCTTTCTATGTCAAATAGTTTCGGAGAAAATCGGGTGTGACAGACAGACAGACAGACACCGAAGTGATCTTATAAGTGTTCCGTACGGAACACTAAAAAGGAATATGTCTGTGACAATTATGCAAAGGATATGGGGCATGCAGTTTTAAGGATTCCACCATACCACTGTATATCCTGTAATCCTACAGAGCATATTTGGCATCAATTGAAATCTGCCATTCATCGTAATAATATTTGCCCCACTGTTAATTCCAGTGTATTCAATCTTATTGAAATCAAAGTTTTTAATATACCTCTACAGAGTTAGGCGAACTCTGTCATACATGTTGAAAAAGTTGAAAAATCATATATCCATATTGCAAATAATATAAAAAAACTAATAATTAGAACCAATGATGCTGATAGCGATAGTGATATTACTTTAAGTCAGGGGTGCTCAAACTTGAACTGCTGGCGATCTACCTCAATATTGTTAGACTACGATCGATCGACTCTGAGAGGCTGCAAGTAAGTGTGATGCAGGATTGTCGTCTAGGTAGGGTGTATCGTGGCATAGATATTAGTTTTCCGCACAATATGCATTTTTTTAGTCAAGATAAGTGTAGGTCTGCTCTAAAATGTCAATGAAAAAATCATAATTATTCAAAATTGCGAGTTTATTGGTTCTTACAAAACAAACGAGTTCTAGTGTCTAAACTTAACTAAAGAGTGACTTTGGATGTTGAAGCGTGGCACTGCATGTCCTCAGCATACTTTTCATAAGATGGTACGTAATTACCGAGTGCTAATCGCAAGCATGATGACATATGTTCGTCAGTTAGTCGATTGCGATATTTTGACTTAATTATCTTCATTTCAGAAAATGCAGACTCGCACAAGTAAGTTGACCCAAACATTGCCGTCAGTTGAAGGGCGATTTGCCTTAGATTCGGATATTTATCTTCAGATATAAAACACCAGAATTTTGTAACAGATGCTGTGGCTTTGAGATGTATATCTGATATAATCTGCACTAACTCATTTTCAACAGAACATGAGTCCATGTTAAACTGACTTGCTATTTCAGTAGCTAATTCCTCAATGTTTTTACACGAAAAAAGGATAACTCATAAATGATGCGATATTTGCCAATTTACTGAAATCATAAAAACGTATTTCGAATTGGCCCAAAATATTTGATAATTCTGCATCATAAATATCATAATTCAACTGAGGAATCCTTGCTTTCAAAGACGGAAAATTTTTCAGATCCTTTCTTTTCAGTTGATCTATCATAAGTTGCAATTTACTTTTGAATGCGTTTATTGCGCTAATCATCTCCATAATAGTTTTTCCTTTACCTTGAAGCTCCAAATTAATGGTGTTTAAATGCATTGTGATGTCTGTCAAAAATGCCAAATAGTCAGCCATTTTCCGTTTTTTTCAGCATCTGAGTGTCATCACCTCTTTCGTCCAGAAAAGCTGTTATTTCGGGCAATAATTCTTGAAACCTTTCTAGGAATTTTCCGCGACTCAACCACCTGACGTCCGTGTGAAGAACTAAATCAGTGTGTTCAGCTGACTCACTATCTTCCAACTGCAATTTAAAGAGCCGTCGTTGCAAGCTACGTGCACGGATAGAATTCACAATTTTTATTGCAATGCCCATAATCTCCTCCATGTTTAGAACTTTTGAACACAAAACTTGTTGATGTATAATGCAATGGGAGGAGAAAAATGAAGGGAAATCATTATTAGCTCGACACAATGCCACAAAACCGTTTTTGTTTCCAGTCATTGCTGGTGCTCCATCGATTGTAATGTACACTAGTTTATATATTGGTAGCTTGTAGTTTGTTACAAAATTGAAGAAAACGTCATATATATCTTCGCCACGGGTCTTTCCTTTCAGATGAATTATTGTCAAAAACTCTTCCTTAGCCGACATGTCATTGAATACCATTCGAATAAAAATACACCACTGGGCAGTGTCTGTCATATCGGTGGATTCGTCGAACTGTAAAGAAAAGTATGTACATTCCATGATATCATGTTTTAGTTCATCTGCCATGTCCTGACTCATGACTTCAACACGCCTTGTGACAGTCGGACGAGATAACTGAAGTTCTCTAATAGCAAACATAATCTCTGTTTTATTTTTAAAATCTCCAAATAAAGTCTCACCCGCTTCAATAAATGCTTCCTTCACAACCAATCCATCATCAAATGGTTTCTTGTGTTTCGCCAATATATGAGATCTTTTAAATGACGCGATCGTTGCAGCTTTTGATTGTTTGGCTGGTCTTGTGAACATGGTTTGTTCTTTTTTCAAACAAGTTATCAAATCACGTACTTTTCGTTTTCTTAATTCACTCTGTGACGGAAAATCCTTTTCATAGTTTTTATGAACCGTTTTATGATACCTCTCTAAGTTCCCACGCTTAGATATTGCAACTGACGCACGGCAAAAGAGACAAATGCACTTATCCTTTACCATACAAAAGAAAAATTCTTCCTCCCAATCGTTATTAAAATGATAAGTTTTACTTTTCTTCGCCGCACTCATTTTGGACTATTTATTAATAAACTTTGTATCGATGTATCGCCTTCAAGTTACAACTCCTGACTCCTATTCCTGCAGGCGCAACATTTATATCGGCGCGAACGAAGTCTCGAATGTTCCCGTCAAACACGCCGCCCGAAGTTTCTAGAAAAATCGGCGGGAATCAAAAACGCGGCTTTTCTTTGACAAGTACCGCGCGTTCCTTTGATAAAGCCGCCTTTTGCCGCTAGCAGGGGGTTATTACGATAAAAGAAAGTGATGAGGGGGTTATTCTGGCCTAATTGTGGATCGAATAAATTTTAGTAGTTTATTAATTACATTTTGTTTCAGTTATCTAAAACAAAATCTGTTCTATATCGGAATTTTTTTCTCGAGATCGACTCAAATAGCATCGACCGTTTGAGCATCCCTGCTATAGAGCATATCTGGCATCAATTGAAATCTGCCATTCGTCGTAATAATATTTGCCCCACTGTTAATTCCAGTATATTGAATCTTATTGAAAATCGAAGTTTTTAATATACCTCTACAGAGTTGGGCGAACTCTGTCATACATGTTGAAAAAGTTGAAAAATCATTTATCCATATTGCAAATAATATAGAAAAACTAATAATTAGAACCAATGATGCTGATAGCGATAGTGATATTATTTTAAGTGAATAATGTAATTAATTTTAATGAGTAACGTAATAATTTGTATTTGTAATAAAAATAATTGCTAATAATAAGATGATTTGTAATAAACATAAATAAAACATAGTACAAACATTGTTTAATGTCTTTCCAAAAACCAAAATAATTAAATTCTAAGCAAAGTACGGACCTGTTCAATCATATTTGAATTTTACAGCTTGCACTAATAGGAATCAGTCAGTCACTTCACTATATGTATGGACGGACTTTACGTTTTTGCATTAGACAGGGTTACAATTTCCTCCACAGTGTTCTACTCGTACTGACCGCCCACATTGAAATTTTAAATGGATGATTCATTTGGGAAGAAACTATTTCGTGAATAGTTCGGTTTGTTTCCCTTTCGGTGTAAGTTGTTTTTGGGCCATTCTCTTCATACACTGCTCCACTAAGGTATGGTTTACAACTCTTTACAATAAAACTTATGCTCCGGCACTGCACTTAAGTACAGTTTTATTGTCTTGTCTTTAAATCTTGTAAACTCTGTAGGCTATATAACACATGGGCTGAAAAGTCCCGTGCCTAACAAAGAAAACACGGTTTTTTTTGGTTCAAAATTAGCTTTATTCATCAACGTAATCTCCATCAAGAGCAACGCAATCATTCCAGCGCCGCTCTAACATTTCAATACCACTTTTGTAGAACGATTTATCTTTTGCCTCAAAATAGGGCTCAGTTTTACCGATAACCTCTTCATTCGTGCGAAATTTCTTACCGGCGAGCATTTTTTTTCAGGTCTGCGAACAGCCAGTAGTCGCTGGGAGCCAAATCTGGCGAATACGGTGGATGTGGGAGCAATTCGAAGTTCAATTCATGTAGTTTTTGCCATTGTTTTGATTGACTTGTGACACGGTGCGTTGTCTTGATGAAACAAAATTTTTTTCTTTGCCATATGCGGTCGTTTCTTTGCAATTTCGGCCTTCAAACGCTCCAATAACGCTATATAATATTCACTGTTGATGGTATTTTCCTTTCTCAAGATAGTCGATGAATATTACACCACGCACATCCCAAAATACCGAGGCCATAACCTTTCCAGCCGATTGTTGTGCTTTCGGGCGCTTTGGACGAGGTTCACCAGTTGCTGTCCACTCAGATGACGATCGTTTTGATTTCGGAGTGAAGTGATGGATCCATGTTTCATCCATTGTCACATATCGACGCAAAAATTCCGGTTTGTTACGTTTAAACATGGCCAAACACTGCTCAGAATCATCAACACGTTCTTGTTTTTGATCAACAGTGAGCAAACGCGGCACCCACTTTGAACAGAGCTTTCTCATAGTCAAATGCTCATGCAATATAAAGCCAACACGTTCTTTTGATATCTTTACGATGTCAGCTAACTCACGCAACTTCACTTTTTCGATCATTCAAAACGATTTTTATGGATTTTTTTGATGTTTTCTGGTGTTACCCGCCTCATTTGGACGTCCACTGCGTTCTGCATCATCGGTGTCTCTACGACCACGTTTGAAGTCAGCAAACCAACGTTTTATTGTTGTTTCTGATGGAGCGGAGTCCCCATAACACTTTTCAAGCCATTGCTTCGCTTGAAACGGTATTTTTTCCCATCAAGAAGCAGTGTAAAATTAAAACACGAAATTGTTTTTGATCCATTGTTTTGAAAATAACAAAAGTAGCGTCACTCTTAGCACAATAACTCACAAACTAATGAATAGAATATCATGAAATTTTAACAGCTGTCTTTTGAAGGTTAGTATTAACTGAAAAAAAGGTGACTGCAATAAAACTAGCGCCATCTATGTGTTAGGCCCGGGACTTTTCAGCCCATGTGTTAATACGGAGTCCACGTTACCTTAAATAAAGATTGTAATATTAGACGAATTAGTTTTTGCCTCGTATTTTTCCAACACCTCGTATATAAAGATTGGCAGAAGTTGCAGGAAGCCCCACGAATACATTACAAACATGAGACCGTCACTTTTACTGCAAAACAAATATTTTACGACGCGAAAATGGCTTTTAGACATAATTCAGGACGCCCGACGACGCATAAAGATCAATAACATGTGAAGATATCGGGACGTAGCTCGAGATTCAGCGAAACCATAGACTAATGAAACCATTTCACTAATTTTCACACACAAGTCCATGTAAAAATCGATTCGGTTCGGAATAGTTCGATTGCCTCATGAAGTTTTGACTGTAACCATGTGGAAAGGGCGCGTGATTGTGAATATATCTGCTCGTATTTTTGTTTAAGACAACGACAAACCGCCCTACAATCTGTGGTCTCAATAGCATTTACAGTCGCTCAAGAAGAATGTGGCCGTTCGTATTCTTAAAAAAAATGTTTCGAGAATTTCTGTATAACCGCTCGGCAATGATTTCCAAATTTTTCGAATCTCGTGAGACAGCTGAATCAAAGTCATCAGAGTATTTCCGTTGAGCTTTCTCTTTACAAGGGGCCAAACGTTTTCAATAGGGTTCAAAAGAGCCGCTTCGCGATGTGGTATTCGCCCAGCAAAGGTTTCTTCAACGTGCTTCGAAATTTGATTATGAGCACGAAGATGTTGTCGAATGGTCTCATAGAACACATTTAAATCCGATTTTCTTAATTTTGCCACTCCTTGACGCAGCATCAATTTCAGGTCCCGTGAAAACAAAGACACGATTCGTTTTTTTTTTTCGATTTTCGATCGTCATCGTCTCGTTAAAACGATTTATCTACTTCTTCACAAACGACACCGACTTTTTAATATATTTTGAGGCCACGGAATGTGTTATTTTAGGCCGCTTTAGATGGGAACAAAGAATCGACACGCAAACAAGCGACTCATTTTGGATTTTACGTGATTTCGACAAAAGTTCGGATTCGACTGATACTTTTACTAAAATGCGTCGTAGACAAAGGTTCCCTCTACCGGTTTTTTTGTTGAATCGCTAGAATCGCATCTGCCAAAAATGAATTATCGTGGACACGTTCTTACTTGACAGACTGTAAGTAGCACGCCCAACTCACAACAACTCAGTCAACCACCAACCAAGTAAGCATCTATAATGCCAAACGAAAGTTTGTCGAAACATCTGCGACTCTCCGGTATGACTGACCAACGGATACACTCCTGAACCTATAAAAGGAAACACATCTGTAAATGATGCACTATTATAATCTAAACAACCAAAATGACAGGGTTCTCTTTGTAGACATTCATCATCATCATCATCATCATTAGCTTATTCCATCACAGTCGGATGTAAGCCTCCCAAGTTGTCTCCACTGAGCTCGGTTGTTTGCCTTTACATTCAATCGTGTACCGCTAATCTTTTATGCGGACCGTCTATCTTGTCTGTGGTCTACCTCTGCATATTTTATGTTCTCTAGGCCTCAATTCAATCATATGGCGTGTCCATCTGTTATTATTCATCCTTGCGATATGCCCAGCCCAATCCCACCTTAATATATATATTCGTTGTGTTACACCTGTCACTTTTGATCTTCTTCGAATATGATTTATTCGTTAACCGTCTGTTAATATTCGTTTATTTTACCACTTCAGCGATTTGAACATGTCTTCTACAGTCAACGTGAACCGCTATGGGGATATTGAGTCACCTTGTCTAATTGCTCTTTTAATTTTGATTTTATTTGTTTTTTCTTCAAGCATTATTTGTGATGTGGCATTTTTATATATGTACCAGGTGTACAAGTATGAAATGCGGATTTTTTTTCTAAAAAAACATGTTAAATTCGGAAGAATGATAAAAAGTGCTTTATTCAAAGTATGCTCCATCGCTTGTTATACATTTTTCCCGTCTTTCAGTCAATTTGTGAATACCACCCCAGTAAAAATCTTCCCCTTTTGCTGCGAACCATTCATCGAGCCATTTTTTCACATCTTCGTACGAACCAAAGCGCTGCTCAGCAAGTGCGTGACCCATCGATGCAAACAAGTGGTAATCGGAAGGAGCCAAGTCTGGTGAGTAAGCCGCATGGGGTAGAACTTCCCAGCTGAGTGCTTCCAACGTGTCGCGTGATGGAGCATTGTCATGAAGAAAAATGACTTTGTGTTGCCTCTTTCGGTATTCTGGCCTTTTTTAAAGCACCGAATGGTTCAAATCGGTCAATTGTTGTTGGTAACGTTTAGTATTAACCGTTTCCCCAGGTTTTAACAGCTCATAATAGACCACGTCCCTCTGGTCCCACCAAACACAGAGCATCGTCTTTCTGCCAAAGCGATTCGGTCTTGCGGTCGATGTGGATGGTGCGCCTGGGTCTACCCATGATTTTTTGCGCTTGGGATTCTCAAAATAAATCCACTTTTCATCTCCTGTAATATACGATGCAAAAACGACTTCCTTTTGTACCGAGCGAGGAAAATGTCACACGTGTTTTTGCGCTTTTCCATTTGCCTATCGTTCAACTCATGTGGTACCCATCTACCAGTCTTCTGAATCTTTCCCATCTCTCGTAGCCGATTGGAAACCACTTGTTGACTAACGCCCAATTGCTTGGCGAGTTGTTTTTGTGTTTGCGAATCATCTTCGTCCAACAATGCTTGCAATTCCACATCTTCGTATTTTTTTGGCGGTTTTCCACGTTCCTTGTCTGCAACATCGAAGTCACCACTTTTGAACCGCCGAAACCATCGTTCACACTTATCTTGCGATGGAGCATGTTCACCATAAGGTTCTCGAAGTAATCGGTATGATTCAACAGCAGCTTTCTTCAAATGAAAACAAAAAATTAATGCTGTCCGCGAATGCTCTTTGTTCGGTATAAATTTCGATATACAGTAATACCCCGCTTTACGCGAGGGATACGTTCCGAAAAAAATCGCGTTAACTGAAATTCGCGTATATCGAGGTTTATGATTAAACATAGTCAAAATTTAATACAAAAAAATACAAATCATTTTAATCAATCACTTTAATTCTAAGAACACTTTATGCAATACATACTCTTATTTTTTACGGAAAAATACATCTATTGTCTTTTGGGTAACGTTTTGTTTACGTTCTTGTAAAATACGTTCATAACACCCAACACTGTTTTTAATTGTTTGACACACGGTCAAGACACGGTCATCATTATTGTCTATACTCTGCAATATGTCCAAACCTGAATAAATTTTTGAAAGTGCATTTTGTATTTCCCCTGAAGATAAAACTTTCTCTTCTACTTGTTCTTCCTCATCGTAGATAGGATTATTCTGTAACTCGATCAGATCTTCATTGCTAATAGGATCGTCGTGCGTTGCTACAAGTTCTACGAGATCTTCTACCGTGACATCTTCAAGTTCAGACCCCTCAATCATTGCAGCAATGTCTTCAAGCACTTGTCTCTGCATCTGGACAATTCTTCTAGGTGCTTCCACTACATCTGGCCAAAGATTACGCCACACCCCATTCATACAACTCATTTTAACTTCCTTCCAAGCCTCTTCTATGTTGTGAATAGACTTCATAATGTTGTATGACTTCCACCACTCTCGCATAGACTGTCTTCCTTCCCCGTCAGTTTCATGAATTAGTTGGCTAAAAGTGCGGCGATGGTAATAAGCTTTGAAGTTTGCTATTGCTCCCTGGTCCATAGGTTGTAATATTGACGTAGTGTTTGGTGGAAGGAACTTTACGTACACTTTTAAGTCTCTGGGCGTATCAAGTGAGGTTGGATGTCCTGGGGCATTGTCTAAGAGTAATATAACTTTAGGTTCAAGCCCATTTCTGTCACAGTATGATTTGACTGATGGGCAAAAACTATTAGAATACCATTCTTGAAAAATTTCCCGTGTAACCCACGCCTTTCTGTTTGATCGCCACACAACTGGTAGACTTGTCTTGTCTGTGCCTCGCATTGCACGGGGTGTTTTTTCAGAATGGTACACTAGTAAAGGTTTCAGTTTGAAATCACCAGTGGCATTACCACCCAGCAGAAGTGTTAGTCGATCTTTCGCAGCTTTGAAACCACTGGCTTGACGTTCTTCCTTAGAAAT
Organism: Pachyrhynchus sulphureomaculatus; assembly: GCA_019049505.1. NCBI lineage: Eukaryota > Metazoa > Arthropoda > Insecta > Coleoptera > Curculionidae > Pachyrhynchus > Pachyrhynchus sulphureomaculatus. The sequence goes on along the minus strand of CM032448.1, from coordinate 119,819,639 downwards.
GAATGTTCGAGATGGCATTTTTTTCCAGTAAAGTGCGGTCTCATCAACATTGAAGATGAGACAAGCAGGAATTTTCTCTCGTCTAACGAAGTCTTGAAACTTGTCTGGAAACTCAGCTGCAGCTTGAATGTCCGCGCTGGCCGCCTCGCCTGTTATGTGGATATTGTGAAGATTAGAACGCTGCTTGAACCGATGGAACCAGCCTCTGCTGGCAGCAAAAGTCGGAGTGGCACTCCCTTCTCCTTCTTTTGTTTTCAGCATCTCATACAAAGATTTTGCTTTTGTGCATATGAGATCTTGACTTAGTGGTGTGTTCTTCTTATTCAAATCTTCGATCCAGACTGACAGTAATTTCTCCATTCTTTCTAAGATAGATGATCTCGAACGAGAAAGTTTTGTTGCACTTATAGGTGTTGAACCTTCGCTGGAGATTTTAATTTTTTTTCCCGATTTTTATAAATCGTTCTCACAGTCGATTCTGAGAGTCCAAAATCTCTCCCAACAATTGTTTGCTTTGCCTCCATTTTCCATTCTTCTTAACACTTTCATCTTCAATTCCAAAGTGACGCTTTTACGCTCTTTTTTCTTTACAGGCGGCATTTTTAACGTAGGGTTAAATTATGTATGTATGTATCTCCAATAAATATTAAAACAAAACTGCCAGCCGACCGAACTAACATTACGGAACAAATGAACACACGAAACGAACGAGGAAATCCCCATAGAACAAAGTCGAAGGACAGGGAATTCCCAATTCTTCAAAGAGAATATTCAGAGAAAGCGGGGATCCCCCCCGCGACCATAGAGAAGTTAATGACTACATGAGCGCGAAATTTGAAATTCGCGTTATAGTGAAACCGCGCGTAACGGGGTCGCGCTAAGCGAGGTATTACTGTATTGAACACAACAACACAATACTATGCACAGACTTCTCAAATTTATCACTCGTGCGCGTCTGACACTTTTTAATGACAACAAAATGGCGCAGTGTCAAATCTTTATAGCACAGTGCATTGGTGCACCATCTATTGTCTGAAATCCGCATTTCATACTTGTACACCTGGTATTCAAGAAGAGATGTGTATCTTTTGTCGTCTTGAAGACATTACTACAGTTTAAAATAGTTGTACTGCTGGGTGTGATATAGAAAAGGATGTATTCGCTCGTTTTGCCAGCTCCTTCGCACGTAATTCCGACGTCAAGTCGTTATAACGGGCCGTGATAGGCATTAATCTAAAGTATATGATAATTAATTGGATTAGTAAAAGTGTATCCTTTCAATTTAACACCTCGTTGGCTCGCAACGTGAATCCGCATACACAACATAATCTTTTCGCATGAATTTTCGCATTTCACAAATTCCGCCGGGATTATTTTTGGACAAAGCCGGAAACCTACGCTAATCTTTGAAGCAATAATATCGTAATTCTGAGGTTTAACTCCAGAGGCCCAAGAATATTACGAAATATTTATGTATGTGTTTCGTGAGAACGAAAATATGTTTCCTAATGTTATTGTGCCTTCTTTTTTGAAATTACAATCGTCAATTTTAGGCTTTATTGTACGAAACTGTTTATCTCTGGCGGTTTGTTCTAAATCTTCGTTTCTTTATACTTAATATGTTCTTAACAGTTTTTAGTGCATTCTCGATGCATTTTGATAGGTGGAGGTTCAAAATGGGTTGTCGTATCTTTGGGAGTGACATAGGCCATATAAAAAACTCGATACAGCTACACCAGGTGTCATTTCGTTAACCATGACGACACAAAAATTTTGAAAACCCATCAGGTTGTGCATTGGATATATATATATATACAGTAATACCCCGCTTAGCGCGACCCCCCGTTACGCGCGGTTTCACTATAACGCGAATTTCAAATTTCGCGCTCATGTAGTCATTAACTTCTCTATGGTCGCGGGGGGATCCCCGCTTTCTCTGAATATTCTCTTTGAAGAATTGGGAATTCCCTGTCCTTCGACTTTGTTCTATGGGGATTTCCTCGTTCGTTTCGTGTGTTCATTTGTTCCGTAATGTTAGTTCGGTCGGCTGGCAGTTTTGTTTTAATATTTATTGGAGATACATACATACATAATTTAACCCTACGTTAAAAATGCCGCCTGTAAAGAAAAAAGAGCGTAAAAGCGTCACTTTGGAATTGAAGATGAAAGTGTTAAGAAGAATGGAAAATGGAGGCAAAGCAACAATTGTTGGGAGAGATTTTGGACTCTCAGAATCGACTGTGAGAACGATTTATAAAAATCGGGAAAAAATTAAAATCTCCAGCGAAGGTTCAACACCTATAAGTGCAACAAAACTTTCTCGTTCGAGATCATCTATCTTAGAAAGAATGGAGAAATTACTGTCAGTCTGGATCGAAGATTTGAATAAGAAGAACACACCACTAAGTCAAGATCTCATATGCACAAAAGCAAAATCTTTGTATGAGATGCTGAAAACAAAAGAAGGAGAAGGGAGTGCCACTCCGACTTTTGCTGCCAGCAGAGGCTGGTTCCATCGGTTCAAGCAGCGTTCTAATCTTCACAATATCCACATAACAGGCGAGGCGGGCAGCGCGGACATTCAAGCTGCAGCTGAGTTTCCAGACAAGTTTCAAGACTTCGTTAGACGAGAGAAAATTCCTGCTTGTCTCATCTTCAATGTTGATGAGACCGCACTTTACTGGAAAAAAATGCCATCTCGAACATTCATTTCTAAGGAAGAACGTCAAGCCAGTGGTTTCAAAGCTGCGAAAGATCGACTAACACTTCTGCTGGGTGGTAATGCCACTGGTGATTTTCAAACTGAAACCTTTACTAGTGTACCATTCAGAAACACCCCGTGCAATGCGAGGCACAGACAAGACAAGTCTACCAGTTGTGTGGCGATCAAACAGAAAGGCGTGGGTTACACGGGAAATTTTTCAAGAATGGTATTCTAATAGTTTTTTGCCCATCAGTCAAATCATACTGTGACAGAAATGGGCTTGAACCTAAAGTTATATTACTCTTAGACAATGCCCCAGGACATCCAACCTCACTTGATACGCCCAGAGACTTAAAAGTGTACGTAAAGTTCCTTCCACCAAACACTACGTCAATATTACAACCTATGGACCCAGGGAGCAATAGCAAACTTCAAAGCTTATTACCATCGCCGTACTTTTAGCCAACTAATTCATGAAACTGACGGGGAAGGAAGACAGTCTATGCGAGAGTGGTGGAAGTCATACAACATTATGAAGTCTATTCACAACATAGAAGAGGCTTGGAAGGAAGTTAAAATGAGTTGTATGAATGGGGTGTGGCGTAATCTTTGGCCAGATGTAGTGGAAGCACCTAGAAGAATTGTCCAGATGCAGAGACAAGTGCTTGAAGACATTGCTGCAATGATTGAGGGGTCTGAACTTGAAGATGTCACGGTAGAAGATCTCGTAGAACTTGTAGCAACGCACGACGATCCTATTAGCAATGAAGATCTGATCGAGTTACAGAATAATCCTATCTACGATGAGGAAGAACAAGTAGAAGAGAAAGTTTTATCTTCAGGGGAAATACAAAATGCACTTTCAAAAATTTATTCAGGTTTGGACATATTGCAGAGTATAGACAATAATGATGACCGTGTCTTGACCGTGTGTCAAACAATTAAAAACAGTGTTGGGTGTTATGAACGTATTTTACAAGAACGTAAACAAAACGTTACCCAAAAGACAATAGATGTATTTTTCCGTAAAAAATAAGAGTATGTATTGCATAAAGTGTTCTTAGAATTAAAGTGATTGATTAAAATGATTTGTATTTTTTTGTATTAAATTTTGACTATGTTTAATCATAAACCTCGATATACGTGAATTTCAGTTAACGCGATTTTTTTTTCGGAACGTATCCCTCGCGTAAAGCGGGGTATTACTGTATATATATATATATATATATATATATATATATATATATATATATATATATATATGGTGTTATGGAATTCACTGCATATATTGGAACTGGCGCCTCCTTGTAGCTAGATCTATTGTAGAAAATGTAATAATAGAGAAGAAATGATGACATGAATATTGTCGCCACTGGTAAACCATATACCTACACAATAGATCGCTAACCGGAACGTCAGGTCTACAGCGTTGCTAGATTTAAATGGGCTTTTCCCAACAAATTTAATAAAAAAATATATAAAAATAAATTGACACCTTTTAAAATAATTACTTCCTGACACCAACAAATTAATTACACACAAGTTTTACATTTCAATATTTTATTATATTAAGTTAAAATTTTTACACATGTAATTCCCCAAAATTTGATTTGCTTCATTGTAAAAACGACGGCACAATAAAGAAATTGTTAAGGTAGATTGCAAAGATTCTAAAACCGACAAAGGCTTTGTTGTCGGCGTCCCACGCCAACAACAAAGGACTTATTGTGACTTTGTCGGTAGCTTTTTAGTGGCTTTCTCTCTACCTGGTGGTGGTCAACTGACGCCCTCTACCAAAAAGTCAAATTAACTTTTAGTTTGTTTATTTACAGTGAAGGTTTACAAATTTTGCAATATGTCGTGGGTAAAGTAAGGTACAGATCAATGATCACATGTTTTTTACAAATATCCCATAGACTAATTAGTGATGTTAATTAAGAAATTTGTAGAAAGTGTAGAATATAGCAGCAAATGTGATAATTCGTGTCGTTCGGTACAGTTGGTTTAGTTATAAATATGTTACGCACAACTTAGGATATTTTATATGGAGATCGACTGCACATTTAAGGCACATAAAAATAATAAACAAATACGTTTTTAAACCTGCCTTGTTTTGAACTTTAGCACTAAAAAATCTTACATTTGTTACAAGAAAATCGTTTACCATTTCGGTATTAACCTTGGAAAAGTTAACAGAAAAACCTATTTAAAATTTTGTTTTTGTTTAGTACAAACCAAAACAGCTGTTAACATGAAAGTCAAAATCAGCTGTTAAGGGGCAATCCAGTTGTTCTCGCGCGTTACCCAGGAATTATTTCTTTTCAAATAAGAGATAAACATTTTCTGAAATATGGTTAAATATTATTTTTACTCGGTGTTACTATTATTATTTTCATTTGTTATTAGAATAATTTTACCTGAAATTTGAGAATCTGTAATTGTTGAAGAAAATCGTTATGTTTGACGATGACGACAATGACGGCCTTTCAGGAGCGGGTAGATTGGGCTGATAAAACCCAGTTGTGTCGTCTCGTTTGTTTGAAAAAAAAAGTATTGAATGAGCTTTTACATGACCCCATGAGTCACCTGTTTCAATATATGTAGTGAATTCCATAACCCCGTATGTATATATATATATATATATATATATATATATATATATATATATATATATAAAAGAAAATCTGAATTTTTGTCTCTAAAATTATCTAAGATTGTCGAAATCTCTTGTAAAGTTTCTCTCACGCAGGTCCAACTTTAATTTAGAGAAGCTAAGGGCCAGATGAGGGTTATAAAAGTAGGTGATCCACTCGAACGCTGAATAGCATCCTTCACGGCAACTGTACTATGTACTGGCGCATAGTCACTGCACGAGACAACAATCGAAAACATTTTTTTTTTGTTTGGTAACGCTCTCTTCGAATAAATTGGAAACCGATTGACATAAACTGGCATCCATGTAGCCCCAATTTCAACAGTCATAAAGTCTGGCTGTGAGATTATGGGCTTTATAAAAAAACAAGTTAGCTCTCTCTCTTACTGGGAAGACAACCTCAAGCACCTCTGCGAACCGGTAACGACAAATTCCTATTATGATTCACATGCAAAAGTAACAACTAAAACATCAGCCCGTTCTAAATACAATGTTAATTAGCAATTTTGTATTTATTTATGTTAATTATTTATCCGAGGGATTATCATAAATTCAAAGCTTTTCTATTTCACGGTGGGAAAAGAGCGAGCTACTCTAATGATTTCTATAATCAGAAGGCAGCCGAGTATAAATTTTATAGAGTTCCGCACACATCTAACATCGTAAATACTCTTTATTAGGGAGATTTCACATTGAAACGGTAATATCTAACGTAAATAAGACAGCCGTCCTAATCTCAGCTTGTTAAATTAACTATCAGTTACTTGAGTCCGCTAACTATAAGATGTTACGTAATCTAACTTGAGAAGTGATACGACTTCCAGGGGGTTCTCCCCAGTAGATTTTATAGCTCCAAAATAGACGCTATCTACCCCTTTTGGTGTAAAGACCCCAAGGACGTCGTATTTCATTAACGATACGTTATAAGATTACTAAACATCTCTAGTATTTCTCATTGTGCTCTTTTGCCGCTATTCTAGCTAATTTTTCTACTTGGTATGCAAAACTAAAAGTTGGTAGTTAGTTGTTTAACGAGCCTCACGTACTGAAAAAATAAAATGATAAGCATTAGAAATTAGTAACATGACTGATTGCGGCGGCTCATTATTATGGATAATGATAACTTGCAGAGTAATAATGCTTAGAAATGATAATTTATTGGGAGCACTTAATTTAAAAGAGTGCAAGTGCAAGTCGGACTTGCACAATTAGTGTTCCGTACGTTGATTCCTTTTAAAATAAAAATTTTTGTTACGGAGGTATAAAAGGATCAATGACTTCACAAACACACCCCAAATGAATTTTCGACAAAGTCTTTTTCCGATCTTTACTGAAAACTGATGACCTTGAATTGTTTTTTTTTTTTTTTATATACCAGATAAATTATTAAAGGTAAAGCACTCGAGACAATTTTCGTTCAATCTACACCCTGCGGAGGATATTCCTGGATTTTTTCAAAATTTTTTGACCAGTACTTTTCGAGATAAGGGGGGGGCAGCAATTTTTTCGTAATTTTTTAAAAATAATACAAAGAAAGGTGTGCGCAAGTATATATATATATATATATATATATATAATATATATATATATATATATATATATATATATTTTGAACTCGTGCTTTTACAAGCTTTCGTTTGACACCCCACTCGAAGACTTGATCATAAAAAATTTTTTCACCTTCAATTTTACCCCCCAAAACTAACTCCTTAAGTCAAAATTTAACTTTCAAGAATATACGGCTCTGATAAGGCCATCAATTCCTATATTAGTGCAAAATTTCAACTTTCTATGTCAAATCGGGTGTGAGAGACAGATACCGAAGTGATCTTATAATTATTCAGTACGGAACACTAATAAAGTTAGTGCCGAAGGTTGGTGTAAACAGTGGGTAATAAAGCATAAAAGAACCTCCTTTTTATTTTAGAACATTAAGGAGAAATCTACTGAAATATTTATTGTTGCATGAGACATGTCGCACTATGGTAATCATACGTATACCCAAATTAACTTTCTGACCACAATTTTCCAGGAATTTCAATATTTCCAGTGTTCCGTACGGAACACTTATAAGATCACTTCGGTGTCTGTCTGTCTGTCTGTCCGTCCGTCTGTCACACACCCGATTTTCTCCGAAACTATTTGTCACAGAAAGTTAAAATTTGGTAATAATATAGGAATTGATGGCCTCATCAGAGCCATGTAGTTTTGAAAGTTAAATTTTGACTTAAGGGGTTAGTTTTGGGGGGTGAAATCGGAAGTGAAAAAAAAAATTTTTTTACTAGGTAATCGAGTGTGGTGTCAAATGAAAGCTTGTGAAAACACGAGTAAAAAATATTTATATAATGTAATACTTGCGCGCACTTTTCTTTTTATTATTTTTAAAAAATCGCGAAAAATAGCTGTCCACCCGCCTTGTCTCGAAAAGTACTTATCAAAAAATTTTGAAAAAATTCTGGTATTTTCTCCACGGGGTGTAGATTGAACGAAAATTATCACGAGTGCATTACCTGTAATAATTTATCTGGTATATAAAAAAACAGGTCATCAATTTTCAGTAGAGATTGGAAATAAACTTTATGGAAAACTCGTTTGGGGTGTGTTTTGTAAAGTCACAACATTTTTTATTTTAAAAGCAATCAACGTACGGAACACTAATTGCGCAAGTTCAACTTGCACTTGACCGGTTCTTTTTACAATCTTCATTTTTGATTTCTTTAACGATCTGTCTAGGTGGATTTTTTGATTATTTACCATAATTTTTATTATTTTTTTTCAATATGTATTGCTTTTTTTTTTCCCAAAAAACACCTTTTTAGGCAATATAACCGATCAAATGCAAGTTGAACTTGCGCAATTAGTGTGCCGTACCTTGATTGCTTTTAAAATAAAAAAAAAATTGTTACGGAGGATAAAATGATCACACTTCACAAAACACATCCTAAATGAGTTTTTAACAACGTTTGTTTTCAATCTTTACTGAGAACTGATGACCTTGATTTTTTTTTTTATATACCAGATAAATTATTAAAGGGAATGTACTCGTGATAATTTTCGTTCAATCTACACCCCGTGGAGAATATTCCCGAATTTTTTCAAAATTTTTTGATCAGTACTTTTCGAGATAAGGGGTGGGGACAGCAATTTTTTTAAAAATAATACAAAGAAAAGTGTGCGCAAGTATTACATTATATATATATATATTTTACTCGTGTTTTTCACAAGCTTTCATTTAACACCACACTCGATGACTTAGTAAAAAAAAATTTTTTTCAAATGTTCCGTACAGAACACTAAAAATGAGCCTCAGTCACGCAATTTTCAAGGAAACTCAATAATTTTTTCTTCTTCTTCGTTTTTGATTTCCCTATCGATCGGTCTGGGTGTGTTTTTTCGATTATTTACCATGATTTTTATTAATTTATCGATATAAACTGCTATTTTTTTTTTTTTAAAAACATCTCTTTAGGCAATAAAATACGCCTCAGTCAATAATTTTTTTTTATAATAAAAAACAGACGAAATTTTATTTTTTCCATTGTTTTGAAAATTTGAAAAGTAGCGTCACAAAAACCACTGTAACTTGTAAACTAATCGTCGAAATGTCATGAAATTTTCACACATCGTTTGAAGGTTGGTACTTCCTAAAAATCGTATGGATTTTTTGAAAATGGCGACATCTATGTGTCAGACCAAAAACTTTTCAGCCTACGTGTCATATATTTATTTTAAAGATATCTCTCTAGTTCTTTTTAGTTTTAAAAAAGTTTTACGCAATTTTCAAGGAATGATTGATGGTAAGGCCCGTCAAACTCTTACAGGTACGATTTCTTCCCAAAGGTACTCTATATGCAATGCTGTTCCGAAATGAAGAAATTAGAAATTATTGAGCGGGTGGAGGTGAATGTAGAAGCGTACAAGTATTTAGCATACAAAATACCTTTAGAAAAGTGGAATGAAAATACTTTGTTGGAGAAAACAATTAGTGAGATTTAAAATAACATTTAGAAAGAATTGGGTATACTGGTTGAGTATGTCAAGCAAGGGGCAAGTAATACGAATAAATTCGATACAATCGGGAAGTTCTTCCAAATGATAACGTTATTGCTAAAATCACAGTTGTTGATGAAGATTTTATTAAGAGGCTTCACATTATTCTACAACTAATAGCATCGAAAAATGGTATTGACGTCAATAAATTCAAAAACTTCTGCATTAAAACAGCCAAGGAATATGTAGAGAAGTACCCGTGGTACCCCATGCCTTTTTCGTATCATGCGTCACACACAACACACGGGATAGTTTGCGACTCTACCTCCACGTGATGTATCCTGGATAATGCAAAATAAGTCTGCAAATTTCAGGGGCATATCGTACTTTGTAGCCTTAAAACCTCGTAGAAGATTCAAATCTTGACCAATTTTTAATTTTACTGTTAACTTTCTAAACCCTAAGTATATATACTAATAAATAAAATTTTGTGCACTAGGTTACGTGTGATTTGTAATTCGTTGGACTTCCGAATTCATAAATACATTTTTCTACATTAAGTTAAATTTAGTATATATACACATAAAAGTATATTTTTTGGCGTAGGTTATGTATGGTTTAAAATTTGTTGTGTTATAATGTAATAGGTTTAGGAAACAATTATAAATATATATCTATACATTACGTTATATTATGTTTAGAATTTGTGATGTAAATGTCTTAGAAAAACTTAAAAAAATTACTTTTCTTTTACTTTAGATTATGTTAGGTTTGGAGTTCCTGGTTTAAAAGCCTCAAGTTTAGGAAACGTCCATCTGATCATTTGTCTTCTTTGCATAGGGTTATAATAGGTTTGATGTTCTTGGTGTAAATTACCAAAAACTACATTTATTGAAAAATGAGTTCAAATCATGTTCAATAATCAACTATATGTGTAGACAGATCGACAGAGAAATCAAAAACGAGATTATAAAAAAAACTATTCAGATTCCTTGAAAATTCCTTGACGGAGACTCATTTTATTGCCTAAAAATGTGTTTTTTTGGGAAAAAAGCAATATATATTGTTAAATCAATAAAAATGTTCTCGAAATACGTTTTTTCAAGAATACGAGTGGTCACGTTCTTAGTTGACAGACTGTAAGTTGCTTTAAATGCTTGAGTACAACTTCTAAGATCTTACGAAAAGTAAAGCTATTTATTAAACTCATCCGTTGTAAATCAACATCGAGTAATACAAAGGTAATAAAGCACGTGTGAAGCTTTCCGCCGAGGGCTTATGAAACCACAAACTGCTCTTAATATTAGGCTTACAACATCCAGAGATATAACTTTCCAGTTTTTCAGAGGATTTTGAGACTACTAAGGCGATAAGTGTGCGTTTTGCACTCTTGTCTATCAATACCAGCTCGGCTGATGATTCGTAATACAACGAAATTCATCGCGAAATGGTTCAACAAATGAGATAGCAGTAAAATGTTGCCGAATTGTGAAAAATTATGGCAATTATTGATAGTATTTAATTTTCATTTAGAAAATAACCAAAAGCACACCTCTTTTTTATCTTAACCGATCAAAAAAGGGACCTAAGTGATTACATAGCCTCTTTTTTAGTACATGATCACTCCAATGACTAACAAACCCGTAAAATATTTACAACCTAGACTAACATGAAATTAAATAACGCGTTTCCCCTTCAATTATATGAAAACTTATTTCAGGCCGGAAGAAGGATAACAATCTAAAACAAGCTTTGGACCGACTATAATACTCTTTAAAATTCTTAAACTGAATTTAAAAATCATTAATTTATCATAATTATTTATTTATATTATTTATATATATATATATATATATATATATATATATATATATATATATATATATATATATATATATATATATATATATATATATATATATATCACGGTGTCCATTTCAAGCCATTATAGAAAAAAAAAATCCATTCGGTGCTTTTTTTTAAAGCAAAAAACCATTTTAATATTTTTGCTAATTTAAAAAAAGTAATAAATTCGGCTGAAGCCAGTTTACATGATTTTCGTATTAAAAAAAAACCCGAAATTGTTTTTGTTAAAAATTATCACATTATCATATAAACTTATATGAAAAAAAAAAGTCTGTTTTTATTTTGCCCCCAAACAGCTGTTAAATAAAAAACAGCAGATCTCAATAATAAAGAAAAAAATCGACCTTAAACCAATTTAATAAAAAAGTAATATATAAAAATTATTTTATTTTAAAATAATTACTTATTACTTACACAAGTTTTATATTTAAATATTATATTATAAAGCAAAAATCTTAGCAGGTAATTCACTCAAATTTTATTTGCTCCCTGGTAAAAAAGATAATAAAATAAATGTTGAGATGGATTGTTCTCCTTTATTAGATCTACTATAGACTAGAAAGAAATTTTTGTCAGGCGTCGACAAAAAAATTGTTTTATTATCGCGGACAGATGGAGGCTTCTGCTGTAGGGGAGGCTCGTGTATATTATATTATACATCTTTTGTTTATTGATTCTTCCAACTTATTTTTGTAAGGACTTACGCCGCTCCCTGATTTCTCGGTGCGGTATCGTTTTTCGCGATATACTTAGTACCGATTCGATAACGAAAACATGTCGAACGTCTATATTTCAATGAAACCCACCTGACTTGCTCCACGCGATAAATTAGGGAGCGGCCTTAATGTAATTTCCAAAGTTTTTATACAGTATTTTTTGTAGTATTGAACATAAAAATTTTACTGGCTTTTTCATTATTAATAATAATATATATATATATATATATATATATATATATATATATATATATATATATATATATATATATATATATATATATAAAGTTGGGTTGAATTCTTTCTTGAACCTTGGAATAATGAATATATATTTTTTCAATTTCTTGGGCTTTATGGTTCTTTTTGTTTTAAGGATAGAGAAATTACATCACGTTCTAGTTAGAAGTTTATTGAAAACGTTTCGCCTAATTTTTATGCTTCTTCAGTTCATCTAAAAATTGAAATTTTCTGTTTTGGATATTCAATAGGACGCACAAATTTGTGTTTTTAATTATGAATATATAAAATTCTTAAACTTACAATACAATGTAGAAGGTGAAAATAATAAAAATACACACAAAAATATATATAAAAACTTACATGTGTCGGTTGAAACGAAGACACACTTAACATTCTTTAAAAGGTGTTACTAAGACCGTCACATTTTTTAAAATAACTTTAGATTTGTATAGGGAACGAAAGTCATTCTTTGGTTTGTTTATGTGTTTTTATTTATTAACTGCTATTGAGTTATTATGAGAAGAGTCCGAAATAAATATGACTCAGACCCCTAACGTCGCTTTTGTCGTTTATATTGTTTTTCTCTTTATTAATACAGATCATTTCATGGATTGATCTTTTAAAATAATTTGACTCTTTTTTTAAGATTTTTGTATTTTTAAAATCACCAAACACTCGTTTGGTGATTTGTTATTGTTAAAATAGTGGCAGCTCAGAAATTGTCCGAGTAGTTTGTTCACAGTAAGCATTTAAAAAAAAAATGGTGAACAAATGGAAATTTCAAGTGAAGATTTTCGTTGGATGATTTTTTACGATTTTAGTAAAGGTCTAACTCAACAACACTGCCTCGAATAGCTTCGTTCAACTTTTGGTAATGAATCACCAACCGAAAAGACTGTTTACAATCGGTTTGCAGAATTTTGTCATGATCGTGCTTCCGTCAGCGATGAATTTCGTGAAGGTCGACCAAAATCGGTTTTTGTTCCAAAAAACATCGATGCTGTGCGCAACATGATTGAAGACGATCGGCATGTGACTCACGGTGAAATAGAGGCATGCTTAAGCATATCGAAGACTACAGTATATTCGATTTTGCGTGAAAATTTAGTTGTGAAAAAGATCTGTTCCCGATGGATTCCGCATAATTTGACCGAAATTCAAAAACAGGCTCGTGTCAATCGGTGTAAAGAAATGCTCAAAAAAATCGACCGAGGACAGGCAAAATCCGTATACAACATCATAACAGAATATATAATAAAAGACTATTTGTAGTCAATTTCCACTGGTTTATTTAAATTGCGATGACGCGTTTCGCCGTCGATGCAGCTTCTTCAGATCTACATTTTACACTGTCAAGTTAGGTTTAATGTTCACAATTTTATATAATTTCTTAATTATAATATTACACCTAATTAAATTACATTGATAGTATTGGAAAACCCAGGCAGATTTGGAATTAGGAGAATATATTCAATAATGGTGAATTGCTTAAATCTACCTGGTCGTTGAGTAAAGTACCTGTAGTCCTTAATCGATTTATTTGCATTGTCTCTAAAAGGTTTAGTTTTAAACCTATTTGTTGGGTGTGTAAAATTTTGAAATTCTTGTTAAATGTGTGATTTTCTGTTAAAAGACGATTAGCATATGTTGAATTAAATTTTCTATGGATGAAACTGTTTTCGTGTTCTGTGATTCTTTGTATAAATGTACGTCCAGTTTGTCCTATGTATGTTTTAGGATATGACCCACATGTTAATTGGTAAACCCCTGATTTATTGTCTTTATTGATTTGTGGTTTGTAGTTTTTAACATATTTCCCTATAGTATTGTTAGTCTTGTAAGCTATGTTGATATTTTTTTGATTTAAAAATTTCCCCAGTTTTTCCGTTGGTTTGCCGAAATAGGTTAAGCATTTAAATGTGGTATTTCTGTCCTTAAAACGTGGGTATATTTCTGAGATTGCCTTGTTTCTAAGTTTTTTCCTAACGATATTATTGATTAAAGTAACCGAATAACTGTTGTTAACGGCTACTTGTTTTATGTAGTTTAATTCTTTAGTAAAATTTTCCTCTGATAAGGGGATATTAGTTAGTCTATGTATAAAACTATAATAACCTGCGAGTTTATGATGGTTAGGGTGGTGAGAACTATTGGGAATTGTGGTATCTGTATGACAAGGTTTGTGATATATTGCAAATTCATGTTTTTTCCTGGTTTTTACTGATTGTTAAGTCTAGGAAATTGATTTTCCCTTCGACTTCTTCTTCCATTGTAAAAATGATACTTCTATGTAAAGAATTAATATACTGTAAAAAGTGAGTTAATTGTCTGTCCGTACCTGTAAAGCATACAATTAATATCTAATTGCCCGTATTAATTTGATTTATCGCCTAAGGACTTTTTCTTGTTCCGGAATGCCAAAAAGAAAGCGTGAACAGCGATTTTCATCACCTCAAAAAGCTGTCGAATCCTTTCAAAACCATGTTTTTGACATACTACTCTAGAGTGGAAAAAATACTTCGAGAATTGGTTCGAAAAGTGTATAAGTCTCAAAGGCGAATATTTTGAGAAACGATAAAACGATTTGTATCAAAATTACTTTTTCTTTCATTGTTTTTGTAAAAACTTAAAAGGTAGCCCCCGTACATACTTTTTGGGTATTCATTCACGACTGGTTTTGTAGACAACACCGTATTGTAACATTAGACATTTATTTTACGATAGTAAACACACATTTTCGATTTGATATTTTTAGTTTTAATTAAAAATTCCTTTGTGCATCCAAACTTTTGGACAGTAGTGTATACTTTATGTACAAATAGTACTCACGCTAAAAAGATTCTCGCTCCTATATTAAACCGATACCAATATAAAGTTTTATGTTCGCACATGACAACACTATTTATTTATTTGTGTTTCGACGACTCTCGTGTTTATTTACAATGGATCACTGACTTTAGTCGACTTATTTCGAAATAAAGGCGTTGGTTGGTCTGGCGACAAACGACAACTTTCTTCATATGTTTAAATGCAATATTGGATGCATCGACAAATAGAAATGATGGGACAGAGCTCTAATTGAAATTTGGAAATGAATATACAGTCTGTCGAGTAAGAACGTGTCCGCGATAATTCATTTTTGGTAGATGCGATTCTAGCGGTTCAACAAAAAATCAGTAGAGGGAATCCTTGTCTACGACGCATTTTAGTAAAAGTATCAGTCGATTTCGAACTTCCGTCGAAATCGCGTTAAAATTTTGGAGTTATGTTCATTCCAAAAGTAATTCTTCTAGGAATCTCAGTGTGATGATGTATAGAAATCACATTCTGAAGTCTCCGTCGGGCATTGTTAACTAGATTTTTTCAAGAGTGTCTTCACACTGCCGGAACCAGCAGCGACTTGTCATTCGCTTAGTACGTCGCTGACAATTGTGGAATTCTCGCCCATTACTGGGGATGAAATATTGATGGCCACAAAAAAATTAAAAAAATAAGATGACCTCTGGCCCTGATAATATTCCCTCGTTTCTCATTAGGGACTGTGTGACTGTCGTTGTAAGACCTTTAAAGTATATTTTTAATTTATCAATTAAACAGGTTATTTATCCGAAACGATGGAAAGAAGGTAGATTATGTCCTATTTTTAAGAATGGAGACAGGGGAAATGTTGAAAATTACAGGGGTGTCGTTCTACTTTGTAACTTCTCAAAGGTCTTTAAGTCAGTCTTGTATGCACGTATCTAGAGCCAAATTAAAAATCAAATTTCTCCTTATCAGCACGGATTTGTTAGTAAAAGATCTACGGTAACAAATCTAACTGTTATGACACAGTTCATTTCGGAAATATTAGATGATGGTGGGCAGGTTGATGTTATTTATACAGATTTCTCGAAGGCCTTTGATAGGATCGACCACCATGTTCTCATCAATAAATTGTCTTTCTTTGGTTTCACTGATGATGCGAGGGCTCTTATAAGTTCTTACTTGTTTAATCACACTCAGTTTGTAGCCTACAACGGATTCAAATCAGAAAGATTTGTGGCTACCTCAGGCGTTCCACAAGGTTCAAATTTGGGACCCTTGCTCTTCATTATGTTCATAAATGACCTTTGCGAGGATTTAAAATGTAACAGACCAATTTATGGTGATGATTTAAAAATGTTTATGCCAATAGAAAAAACTTACTATCTACAGAGCCAGTTGAATTTCGTACATTCTTGGTGTTGTGACAACAAACTACATCTAAATGCTCAAAAATGCAAAGTTCTAACATATACTAGGAGGGTAGCGTCAATAGAGTTTCAATATAGAATTCAAGACCATAATTTAAGTAGGTGTAACACATCTAAGGATTTGGGAGTTGTTTTTGATGCAAAAACTAACATTTGCTCAGCATATAGCATTGAAAGTTTCTGAAGCAATGAAGCCTTACGGATTCATCATTAGAAATTGTAGGGGTTCACTAATACTGCATCACTGGAGGTTTTGTATTTCTGCTGTGTTCGCTCGAAACTAGAATATGCAAGTATTTATTGTCAGGAGTCCAATGTACGAGGTGCATAGAGTTTCACTTGAAAAAGTGCAGAGGAGATTTCTGAAATTTCTATTGTTTAAGATTAATGGAATGTATCCTGAACGGGGAATCAGCAGCGATTATTTGTGTGAACAGACAAATATCTTAGCCTGGGAATCAGGAGAGTTTGTGCCTCAATATTATTCCTATATAGAGTATTGCACAATATGATTGATTGCAGGGATATGCTGTCTCGTATTAACATCAATGTGCCATGGATGCACTCACAATCAAATATGTTTTTTAGATGTAACAGACCTAATACTAATTTGTTGTTGAATTCACCTATTCATGTAATGTGTACTAATTTTAATCATATTTGTAATGTTTGTGACATATACTGTTGTACTAAGAAGCAATTACTACAGACTGTCATAGAATATGTAAATGTCTAAATATTTACCCTATTAATGGGAAACTGTTGGGTAATAAAGCTATTATTATTATTATTAAAATCCAAAATGAGTAACTTGTTTGTATGTCGTCGGTTCGAGGCAGTCTTTCTTTGTTCCTATCCAAAGGGGCCTAAAATGTCACACTCCGCGGCCGTTAGATATATAAAAAGTCGGTGTCGTTTGTAAAGAAGTGGGTAAATCATTTTAACGAGACGAAAAATGTCGACGACTTGTCAAAACGTGGCTCGGTAGGCAAAGTCACTCCGAAAGTCGAAAAACGAATCGTGCACGGCATCCGAACTTGACGCTGCGTCAAGGAGGGGCAAAATTAAGAAAATCAGGTTTGAAATTGTCCCGTGAGACCATTCGACAACATCTTCACGCATATGTCAAATTCGGAAGTGTGTTAAAGAACACCTTTGCTAGGCGAAATTCACGTCACGATGCGGCTCGCTTGGGTCCACGATGAGATACTAGAGTGGCCCTCATAATCGCCGGACGCCAACCCGATTGAAAAACGTTTGGTCCCTTGTAAAGAGAAAGGTCAGATGAAACACTCTGAGGACTCTGACTCAGTTGTATCATTCGAAAAATTTGCAGAGTATGCAGAAAATCTCGTTGACAGCACGCCTTGAAGAGGCCAGGCGATTATTGATGCAGGAGGCGATTAGAAAACTTACTTAGCACGCCAAAGAATACATTGATTGGTGCCGGGCACTCTCACAATTGATCAAAAACAATACCGTGTCAAAGATTCAGAACAATGGACGAAACATGAATCTACCACAACACGTCTGAGTCTAACAGGCAGTCCATAGAGTGGCTAGAACTGCATGAAAGCCGACTGAAGCGTCCAAAAACACAAGCATTAAATGGAAAAGTTTTCGCAAGTATTTTTTGGGATGCGCATTGAAAAATACTGATTATCTTGAGACGGAGCAAACAAGCACCGGAGACTGTGGTTTACTAGATCGTTTGAATGGTGAAATCAAGAAAAAAAGGCCGCATTTAGCGAAGAAAAAAGTATTGTTTCACCAAGATAGTGCACCAGCTCGTAACTCCATACAATCGATGGTGAATTGGACCAATTGGGGTATGAATTGCTTCTTCATCCGCCGTATTGACCACATTTGGCCTCCAGCGATTATTACCTTATTCCAAATTTGAAAAAGGATCTCGCTCAAAGAAAAAAGTCGAATGGGAAACTGAGGCTTATTTTAGGAAACGCGACAAATCGTACTATAGAAAGAAGAAGAAAGAATCAATAGTTTTAATAATTTTTAACGTATGTGTTATCGATGCCTAGTGCTTTAATAGGACTCAGTTCATTAATAATACAGTGAAGTCCGTTTATAACGAACTCCAAAAAGTCACTAAAAATGGTTCGTTATATCCGAAGTTCGTTACAAACAGTAAACAAAATATGCGGATGATACTCAGTTAAACTTGTTCTTTAAGCCAGAAAAAATTGCTGAGGCTAATAACATGCTTATGAGTGATCTTCGACGCCTGCAGCGGAACTCAACCGATCATTGTTTAGTCCTTAACCCCAAGAAAAGTAAGGTACTTCTTTTTGGACGTAAGCATCTTAGGGACCAATACGAGGATTTGCTCCACATTAGTCTAAATGGTGAAGCTCTGGTCACTTCGAATGTGGCTAGAAATCTCGGTCTGTTGCTTGACGTCGACTTGAGGTTCTCTGAACAGATTAACAGCTGTGTAAGAAAGGCATTTGCTAATTTAAAACTAATTTTCAATCACATTTTGCATGTGAACCTCAAGAAATCGTTATGTAACTGCCTGGTCTTGTCACATTTCTCTTTTTGTGACACTTTGTACGGTCCATGCTTGCTGGGACAAGATGCAAGGCGCATCCAGTAGATACAAAACTGCTGTGAGCGAATGATATGTGGGATCAGAAAATACGATGTGAGTGCAATATTGAAAGATATTGGCGATTTAACATGAAAGGAGAATGTTTCATAGCTTAGTTTTGTATAATAAAATAATGTTTCTAAAATGCCCGCCATATTTATATCAAAAAATAAAATTCAGATATGATGCACATGCGTTGGATTTGAGGCACAAATTTACTATCACTCCTCCTTCCCACATAACAACTCTATATGAAAGATCGTTCAGCTATCAAATTCCGCAAACATACAATCCGGTCCTGTTGAATTTGAAAAATGTCCCGCCTCAGATTTTTAAAAATTCCATACGTTCTCTAGCACAGCATCTCTGTTCCAGCATGAAAAGTACTTAGGCTCTCCTGGGCCGCAATCCCCGTCTGTTGACTCCGTTGAGTCTGATTTCTGATACCAAGTGATTGTTTTACAAATGGTACTGCTTATATATTTGCCCTCTGCAAATTGGAGTTAAGGATAAATGCATTAGAACCGCATAACACAACAAGTGAATTGAAAATAATACTACTCGAACTAGCAACGCGGCAGAAACAAGTAGAATAGGGGTTCCCAGCAAGTTTCGGTGAATTCCCTATTTCGAGTCGCGCGACATCGAACACAGGGAGTGGCAAGTTCGTTATAAACGGACACAAAACATCGAAATTTCGTTCGCTTTATCCGGAAATTCGTTATAACCGATAAAAATTTGCATTGGTCTTATGGAAGTTTTTTCGTACATTATAAAATAGTTCGTTTTAACCGGAAATTCGCTATAAACGGGTTCGTTAAAAGCAGACTCCACTGTATTATTAATCTCCAGTTCGTTTGTCGGATTTTAAAAATTTATTTCCAGAACTTTCAGGCTTTGCAGTCGCATTAACAAGATTTTTCCCTACCTGTATAAAATAATTGTAAAGACATTGAGCAATTTCCAAACTGTCAGTAACTATGTTTATCGTCCAGTTCAATTTCATTAACTTCGACTATTGAGTTTCGGATCTTTTTCGTTAGTTTCGAGTTTATACATATAGGAGCCTGCCTTTCTCAATTCAATCAGTTTTTTAAACTAATTTTTATACGTTCTATACCGATGCCTTATTTCTTCGTTTCCACGGTAACGTAAACATCTGTTTTGGTCAGTATATAGTACAAACGACGTGCAAACGTCGAGTCGCTTCGTTGTTGGTTCTTCAATAAACATCTATACAAGCGCTAGGACTGTTTAGCGCCCCAATATGTAAAGGAATTTACGACGTGTAACCATAATATCTACACGTTATCTTAAAAATCCCCCCAATAAATAATAAACTAATCCCCTACTTTCTTTCTATTTTTAAAAAAAACAAACATCGAAAAAACCTAATTTTTCCACGAACATCAAAACGCCACACTTCATTAATTACTTCGAAGCAATTAAACATGGATTGTCTATTTTTATAAGCAGTTGAGGTTGTATACAGAGTGAAACAAAAAAGTATGCAGTTCCTATTAGGGAATTGAATGGTAGTTATGATACACATCTATATATGCAGTATTATGTAATACGTAGCATAGAACTCTTACTATAAGAAGTTAGTTCTCATTTTCTTGTTTCTACTGAGAACAGAAAAAGAGGTGGGTAATAGCTACCTACCGGGTAATTAAACTATTGATTTAGCTGATTATTTTCAAGCTAGTGCCAAAGCCATTATCTAAATAAAACACCATGTTTTGTAGCGATTTTTTTGTAAGCACTCAGGTCAGGAAAGTAATTTTCTATGGACACAGACGATACATTATCACTATAAGCCTAGTTCTATCCAATACTGGATGTAGACCTTCCCCTGAATTTCCATCTCAATCTATTTGCAGCTGTTGTCATCCATCCATTGCCCGCAACCCCCTGTATATCATCCGCCATCTTATTTTGGGATGTTCTACGCTCCTTTTCTGTTCTCGTGGTCTCCATTCTAATGTTCGTTGGTCCATCGATCATCGGTCGTGCGTGCTACATATAGCAAGCCCATTGCAAATTTCTTTCTGCTACGTGCTCTATAATATTCTTTAATTTCGTTTGTTCACATATCCACTTGTTTCTTTTTTTATTTTTAAGGTTTATCACGATCATTAGTCTTTCGTGTGCTCTCTGGGTCCGAGCTAGTCTTTGTATATTGGCTCTATTCCGTGTCCAAGTTTCTGCGCCATATGTAATTACGGGTAGGATGCACTGGTCGTAAACTTTTGCATTTAACTTATTTGGAATGGCTTTATCTTTGAATATATAACTTAAGTTCCCGAATGGGCATCATCCAAGCCTGATTCTGATACACAACAATCCTTAAAAATCCCGAAAGCTGTTCCTTCTAAATTTATAAATTTATTTTTTAAATCTATAAATTTAGAAGAAAAAAAAAAAGATGATACACGGTAAAGAAATTTATTCAATCGTTCTTGTTTTGCTGCAAGTTGCATTTGATTTTATTTTAAAAAATTTTGATCACCCGCTACATTTGATGCTACCTTTACTTGTGTAAGTAATTGTAACAGTTCTATTTTTAGCCCGGGTTTTTTTTCGGCTTATGTATCATAGAATCCGTTTATTTTTACATCTGGTGCATAATTCAGATCCGAAACAAACTAACGATTTCATTTCTGGTAAGTAGACCGGGTTTTGAAGATAAATATTCAAATTATTCGGGTATTTGGTGAAGTTAATTTTTATTTATCATAACGTAACTAATGGGCGAGGGGAAAGTGTACCATTTTCGGCCGGACGAACTAATTAATGACATGCAAGTAATAGAACATTGCAATAAACAATTAACTGGAATGCGTTGCCTGGAGCGGGAGTATGTACTGGTGAAAATTTATTTTTCTACAACACTACCGTTTTTATTAATACCATAAACTAAAGAATTATTTTATATAGACTATTCATTCAAATAACGGCCATTTAATAATAAATAATGTAATAATAATAATAATATTAGAATCTCCAAATACTGGTCTGTACCTTGCAACAGAAAAAAAAAGGCTATGAAAACAAGAAAAAGTCATCGTTGTCCCCCTCATTATATCAGCCACAGGCCTTACACCAATAACATTCACACCACACTTAGTATAATTAGGACTCAACACAAATATACACAGAAATATTCAGAAGTCAGTGATTTTGAAAACATGTAACATTGTCAGGTCATTCCTTAATACACTATGGTAATAGTGTTTGTACTGACATGGCTTGGGCCCGTCAGCCAACATGAAACTAGATTGACTAAATGTGAGAAAGAAGAACCGTTTTGTATAATATTGGAATAGACAGTATACAAAACTTCTGGTACAAACAGTTTACCACCACGCACGAAGCACTCACACACCAAATCAACAAAACCATTCTACAACCACTCACATTCCCCACTTTCCTTACACAGGGAATAACATACATCAAACCCAAAGGCTCAGACAACACAAATCCGTCAAACTACCGACCTATCACCTGTCTTCCAATCTTATACAAGATCATCGCACCCACAATTTCCAAGTAATAGAACAACACCTAAGAGACAACAATATTCTCACAGAGGAGCAGAAGGGATACAGGAAAAATAGCGAGGCTACAAAGAACAGCTGATCATAGATGGAGTGATCATGGGACTAAATCAGAAAAGAACACAGAAACCTTCACGCCGGTTATATAGACTATAAGAAAGCCTTCGACTCCATACCCCACAGATGTCTAAAGCCTTAAAAATCTAAAAAATCAACCAAAACCTCATGCAATTTTTCGCGCTAATTATAAAAACATGCAAAAACCAAAATCCACCTAAAAACACAAACCGAATGCATCCAAACAGAAGAGCTGTACATCGGACGGGGTATATTTCAGGGAGACTCGCTCAGCGCCCTATGTTTTGCCTCTGTCTCAAATACACTAAACAGAACAGACCATGGCTTCTGCATCAGACACCAAAAAGAGAACCAATATAAAATAAACCACCTCCTACATATGGATGACATAAAACCCTACGCTGCCACAGAAACACAACTGAAAGAACTTCTCTAAATCACAGAAACATTCACCTTAGATATCAACATGGAATTTGGTATAAGTAAATGTAAAGTGCACCACATTAACAAAGGCGAATGAGACAGAAACTATTAACAATGAAACACCCGATAACATACTCGACAAAAAAACATACTAATATCTAGGCTTCCATCAAAACACCAAACTCAATCACACTCACATCAAAACAGAGCTGAGAACCGAATTTAAAAACAGACTCACGAAACTTATACAAATAAAATTCAACTCTAAAAATCTCGCAAAAGCCATCAACACGTTCGCTATACCTATACTCACATATTCATTTGGTATCATCAAATGGTCACACACAGACATAGAAAACATTCACATCCTTATACGTTCTCAATTCACCAAATACAGAAAATTATACCCCAACGCATGCAAAGAGAGACTTACCATCGAGAGTAAGGCAGGAGGAAGAGGAATCATAGACATAAGATCACTACACACAAAGCAAATAGAAACACTTAGGAAATTCTTTCACACCAAGCAAATCAGCCTCCACACAGCAACAATGAAAGCAGACAAAAACTACACACCACTCGACTTATCCCGGGCAGAACACCCAGCAGACACACACAGTCACAGACAATTACAACAGGAAAAGATGAAAACGTGGTCAGAACAAGACCACGTAAATAAAAAACAATCATACACTTGGTTACAGGATGGGCAGCTATTCCTTGAAACAGACGGCTTCTTACTTGCCATCCAGGATAAAGTTATATTAACCGGAAACTACCAAAAGCATATCATCAAAGACCCAACTGTTACAGAGGACAGATACAGGAAATGCCACCAGTATAAAGAAACGATCGAACGCATAACAAGCAGTTGTAAAATATTAGCCGGAACAGAATACACAGCCAAACATGACTCAGCGGCAAAAGTAGTTTACCAAGCACTAGCCACAACATACACACTCATAGAAAACACAGATCCCTACTACAAATACACACCAACATCCATACTTGAAAATAAAGATTACAAGCTCTACTGAGACATCAGTATCCATACAGATAAAACAGTCCCCGCCAATAGACCCGATATTACTTTTCAATCCAAAAAAGGAAAAGTCGCCTATCTGATTGACATAGCTGTCCCCAACGACACAAACATACATAGAAAAAACCTCCAAATACACAGACCTTGCAACAGAAATAAAAAGCTATGGAAACAAGAAAAACTCATCATTGTCCTCCTCGTCATATCAGCAACAGGCCTTACACCGACAACATTCACACCACACTTAGTACAATTAGGACTCAACACAAACATACACAAAAACATTCAATGTCGGTGATTTTGAAAACATGTAACATTATCAGGTCATTCCTTAATACACAATGGTAATAACGTTTGTGCTGACTTGGTTAGGCCCGTCAGTCAAACACGGAACCACAATGACCAAATGTTAGAAAGAAGAACCAAAACAATAATAATAATAAAACGGGGGACACAAGAATTTATACTCTGGTAAACATTCAAATATGACAGAACTGTCATTGACAGATTGATGCGGACATGTCAGATTCATTGGAGTGACCTACACAGTACCAAAAAAAGTGGCAATTGCATTTTCGTTCATTAATATTTCAGGTAGGGAATTTGTGGCTTTTTTAGAAATAATAAGAGACCAAAAAGGTTTTTAAGTCACTTGTAATAGAACTTTGTTGTAATGTTATAGTTTAAATGAAGTATATTCGGTTAACACAGGAATAACTTTATCATTAAAAGTTTAACTTTTCGCTGCAGCCTAAAGATTCTCCCTGCTGCTGGTGCCTCACCCCAGTTCATCAGAACACATGACACATAGGATACAGTTAGTGCATGGTAAACTGCACTTACAATTCAGATGTCAAAAATCTTGGAACACAATCTAACGACATAAATATTAGGTGTTACAAGCCAGATGAGTGACAAGCCGGCTCCCGTCCAAGTATATTCCGAAAAAAGCTGGTACATTCACCATTTTCAATATTCTCAATAGATCGTGAAGAAAAAAAAAAAACATTTTCGGTTATATTGTTATCTAGAGGAAGGTTTTCTTGGGTAAACAATACTTTGGTTTGATCGAGAATAACTTGTGGACTTTCCAGGACAGTTTATATATTTAGGCACGATGTAAGAAATGTGGTGTTGTCTGCGAATAAGGTTAGGTTTGTATGAGAAGCAGCACAGGGATTTTCCGGTGGACGCATCGATTTAATCATCTGTAGGATATATTTTTCTAAAACATAATCATAACATAGATAACAAGGCTGCACGTTAGCCAGGTGATACATCAGGAGCTGAATGGTGAATTTTAAAAAATGTGATAATTTATCGGTGTTTACATCATAACGTAACACCTCCGAAAACGTAGAAAGGTTACCTATTTGAACAAGTAAATGACTCACCGACTTTTGTAACGCTGTGTTTAATTAGTTTAAAATATATTTTGGTAGCAAAATATGGATTATTATTTAAACATCTAACATTAATATTTTCAGCCAGTCGTAATGGTCTCTTGTTATTCATGTCGTGTGAAAAATGCACCAACAGTTTTGGGTGGCCTTAGTTTTTAGGACTGACACATTAAGAACTTGGTCAAAAGGTAAATCTATTTTCAGTTTTCAATGTTTTTCTAAACAAAACGACAATGAAAATATAATCGGGAGCTATTTTCGTATTATTCTAGGTATTTTTGGCGTGTTAAACACGAAAAATAAAATAAAAAATAATATCTAAACATGTTATTCCAATTTGTTATTTCTTGTTGCTTGAAATTGAACCAATTGAGCTGTAAATGGCGCGCTTATTCATCGTATTCACCAGATCTGGCTCCTAGCGATTATTGATCATCATCATCATTAGCTTATTTCATTCGTAGTTGGATGTAAGCCTCCCCAAGTTGTCTCCACTGAGCTCTGTTGTTTGTTTGCCTTTTACATCCAATCGTGTTCCGCTGATCTTTTTATGTCGTCTGTCCATCTTGTCTGTGGTCTACTTCTGCATCTTTTATGTTCTCTAGGCTTCCATTCAAGTATACGGCATGTCCATCTATTGCACGTCTGCAAATTTTTTTTTTTTTTCAGCTGCATGGGATGTTTTTGGTAAATATTATGTTTTCTAGTCAGCTGAATCCAAAAATGATCTCCATTTGTCTCCATCACGTACAGTTTTTTTGCAAAAATACAAGGTGTTTGCATAAAAAAGCATAACACAAATGAAAAAAACCACCATTTTATTACAATGAACTAAACAATATTTCCTATGATTAAACAAACAATTTCTTCATGAAATGTACTTAACATTCCGTGTTCATTATTTTTGCCTATGAAACCTTTTCTTCTTCTCTTTGATACTTCTTCGAACACGCTTCCGCTTTCGATTTTCTGTTTCCCGCTTGAGCATCCAGCTAGTATATTGACGCCCCATCTTCCTTGGCAGCGTCTCTCGATATCACGGACATCCTGGTGAAATTTTTCACCCTGCTCTTCACTGAAGGCTCCCAAGTTTTTGGGAAAATAGTCGACATGAGAGTGTAAGAAATGAACTTTTGAGCTCATCTTGCATCCTTGAGGTTTATACGCAGCCAACATGCCTTGTACAATGGTTTTGTACTTGTGCACTACGTCTTTGAAAGAGTCCCAAGCTTCTTTTTCTCCCATTGTTTCTGAAAAGAGGGGATCGGATAATAGTTTTCGTATGTCGGGGCCAGTAAAAACTCCTTCTTTCAACTGGGCTTCAGACAGTTTTGGGAACTTGGAACGCAGATATCTGAAACATTCCCCATCTTTTGGCAGTGATTTAACAAACAGCTTCATATGTAAAGAAATTTGAGTTAGATGCTACAGGGTGTTCAAAATAAATTTATGCATTTCGACTATTTTAAAATGAAAAATCTCAAATTTTTTAAATGGCACACCCTGTATATTATTATTTTTTCTGATAGATTTTACAAAACCTTTCAACCTTTATTAAGTATGTCATATACCTATTTCTAATAGTTTTCGATTTATTTTGAATTTTTCAATTTTTACCTTTGTTTTTAATACACTTACGCTATAACATCATATTTGCCAAGACAAAACAAAAATGTAGGCATTGTCAAATTTTGACATGTCTATTAAGCAAGTAAAAATAGTTTAATTTGTTGTAGTAAGTGACGTATAAAGGTAATAGTTATGGATTTTCCTAAAAATGAATTAATTGATATGATTTATATACTGCGAAGCGGGAAAAATTGTCTTTTGGCAGTAAAGCTTTACAGAGCGAAGTACCCTAACAGACGTATACCATCTAGAAAATCTTTTCAGTGCTTAATGGAACGGTTTGATGGTAGTGGTAGCGTTGAGTATACGAAACGGAAAGTAGTAAACCAATGAGGAAAAAGAAATGGAGATTTTACTTCATGTTGAAGATTATCCCCAGGTCAGCAGCCGTCAACTAGCTGACTTATCTGACACATCCCAATCTACGGCTAATCGCACCACGAAAAAATACAAGTATCATCCCTTTCATATGGAACTACACCAAGAACTTCAAGATCGTGATTTTGAATGACGAGTCAACTTTTGTATGACTATAAATGGAACAATAGAGGTCAATCCAAATTTTTTATCCAAAATAATGTTTTCTGATGAAGCTACTTTTCTCAATAATGGAGCAGTTAACAGCCATAACATGCATTATTATTCAACAGTTAATCCATTTTGGATCAGTATTGTTGCCAATTCTGAATCGTTTCTATAGAGAATCGTCAAGATAAAACACTTCCAAACTTTAGGTTTTGGTTAGGTTCAAAACCAAAACCATTGGTCGCTTAATGTAACATATGGTGTGGAATATTAAATTTTCGAATTATTGGTCCATATTTTTTGCGCGAACCGCTTAACAGGCCGTAATATCTAAATTTTTTGCAAAACAAACTACCCCAGCTTCTTGAAGAAGTTGATAACTTTGAAAGGGAACAAATGTGGATTCAACAAGACGAAGCTCCTGCTCATTACCACTGGGAAGTTCGGGAATTTTTTAACGATCGTTACCCACAAAAATGGATCGGTAGGGACGGATTCGTTCAGTGGCCCCCTTGATCATGTGACTTAACACCTTTAGACTTCTTTTTGTAGGGCTACATTAAAGATCGTGTTTATGTGAATCCCCTACAACACCAGTAGATATGGAAAATAGGATACGGGATGCGTGCAGGACAACAAAACGCCCTTTATGCTAAGGAAAGTGAAGGAAAATATAGTAAAACAACTAAACATGTGTATTCACGTAGACGGGCATATTTTTGACCATTTATTATGGCATAATAATTAATCAATCGATAAGTTAAACTATATTAAAATTATTATTAACTATTGTTTATGTTTTCACAATAGCGTAAGTGTATTAAAAACAAGGGTAAAAATTAAAAAATTTAAAATAAATCGAAAACTATTAGAAATAGGTATACGACATACTCAATCAAAGTAGGAGGGTTTTGCAAAATCTATCAGAAAAAATAATAATATACAGGGTGTGCCACTTAAAAAATTTGAGATTTTTCAATTTAAAATAGTCGAAATGTATAAATTTATTTGAATACCCTGTAGCTTCTAACTCAAATTTCTGTACACATATCTTTTTTTCATCTCTATAGAACGCTCGTACCAATTATGAGTATTCCACCTTTAGAAACAATGGCGCTACTGGCAATTTTTTACAAAACTGAAAACTAGTATTTAAAAAAAAAAAAAATGAAATATTAGAAAAACTACTGGGTTTAGGTATATAACATTATTAATAAAAAAGTTTTAAAATTTTCACAGAATTTAAAAATAAATTAGAAAATAGGATGTACCATTTAAAAAACATATGTTATATCGGCCACACTTTTTTGAAGTACCCTGTATACTCAAAAATAATTTTAAACTGTGCACCTTAACATTCCCTAAAACTATTGTATTTAAGCTTTTTTCATCATTCCCGGAACAAATGAGATAATGAACTTTAATCTATCGTTGACTCACCTTGTACTTTCCTCTCCAAACTTGAAAAGGTGGTTCCAGGGAAAGAGACAGGACTCAAATGGAAAAGTCGAATGAAAGGTATTAAAATGTTGAAAGACTGCTAGAATAACTGTATCATTCTTGAAGGAAATTTATATTAAAGAATAAAATTGATTTTTGGCAAAACATTATTTTTTATTCAAGTCTTAGGACTTCTCACCCCATGTAGTATCCATTGCAGGCGCATTTTTTTTTACACTGGGGGAAATGATTTAGAATAACTAATTATCAATTTTCGTAGTGCTTACGTTTTTTTTGATATAATAAAAGAAAACTGATGTTTAAGCAGTCATTATCGCCGATTAAATCTTCAATAATCATTTTTTTTTAAAAACAAATCATAATTTATTACATCGATTTTAATATCCCCAGGCAAAACTAAATTAATAATAGCCGTTAAGAATATAAGAATGATTAAATTATACAGGACGTTGTCAACATAACGAGGGCACGATTTGTAACATTTTTTGTTTGATTCGAGAAAGTTTGATAAATTCTTGGTGGAGTTTCATTATTATCGAGTTTGCAAGATATTAAAAATAATTTAGTAAAAACCTCTAAGAGACATGTCATACCCAATGTTCCCATTTTTTACTTCTCTCGATTCGAGAAAAAAAAATTAGTCGCACAGATTTTCGTGTTTTTTCGCGGTTATTAGATCACGAAAACATAGATTTGTTTGTCAATGAAATGTTTTCATCCCACTAAACTCCACTGGTGAGCAAAAAAAAAATCGACTCAAACTAATTGGCTTCATTTATAACGAACCGATTAAAACGAACTATTTTATAATGCACGAAAAAATTCCATAAGACCAATGCAAATTTTTATCGGTTAAAACGAACCCGGATATAACGAACTTCCGGATAAAGCGAACCAAATTTGGATGTTTTGTGTCCGTTGATAACGAACTTGCCACTCCCTGTGCTCGATGTCGCGCGACTTGATCTAGGGAATTCACCGAAGCTTGCTGAAAACCCCTACTTTTACTTGTTTCCGCCGCGTCGCTAGTTCGAGCAGTATTATTTTCAATTCACTTGTTGTGTTATGCCGTACGGCCCAACAGAAGACAGCACTATAAGAGAAAAAGATAATTTCATGGAAACACTAGAAATAGAAACACAAAAAGTAAAGAAAAAACCAAGAATCAATAATAATGGGAGATCTGAATGGGAGAACAGGAAGGAAAACAAAGGACAATACCTTAGGACCATTCGGAGAAGACATTACTAACGACAACGGAGAGAGACTAATAGAGCTGTGTGAACTAAAGGGCCTCAAAATAACAAACGAATTCTACAAACACAAGGACATCCACAAATATACTTGGATGCAAGAAATACGAAACTTAAAATCAACAATAGACTACATTATAATTAAAATCGATACCACTATCAAAATAAAAGACGTAAGAGTAAAGAGAGGGGCAGAATGTGGAACAGACCATAGACTATTAATAGCAAATATAAAAGTACCGTGGTACAAGACAATAAAGCAAAAAGAAACAATAAATAAAGAAAACAGAAATACTAATGAGATAACAGAAAAAGCAGGCAAAGAAATAAAATACAAAATACACTTACTGCAAGACGAAACGATAAGAGACCTATATAGACGACGATTAGATCAAAAATTAAATGAATTTAACTACGACAACCTCCAACAGATGTATGACCACATAAAAGAATGCATCAAACAGGCGTCCCTAGAAGCACTAGGTAAAGAAGACAACGAGAATGAGAAATATAAAATTAGAATCTGTGAAAAAAACCAAAGAATCTATAAAGGAGAAAAAACTATATGAAACTATACGAAAAATGGCTGAATATAAGATCAGAAGAAGATCTACAGAAATATAAAGAGAAAAATGCAGAAACGAGGAGGATGATAAACAAAGAAAAGAACGAGAGATGGGAAAAATCGTGCGAACATGTAGAACAGTATATAGGAGGAACTAGAAGTACAGAGTCATGGAGAATAATTAAAGCATTAAGGACTAACAATAGAGAGAAGACGTATATAGAGTACATCCCAGAAAGCGAGTAGGAAGAATATTATAAGAAGCTGCTAACCGAAGATAGACAAAAATTCCAAGAAGAGAACCCTGAAGAAGAACAGAATAAGGAAATAAAAGAGATAGAACTAAGCTATGAAGAAGTAAAGAAGACAATAAAAACACTCAAAAATAATAAATCTGCAGGGCCTGGGGGTGTGGGTAAATGAAATGATTAAGTACGGGTCTAATAAATTACATCGAATGCTGAGAAACATGTTCCACAGAGCGATAAATGGAGAAAAAATACCAGAGGAATGGTCAAAAGCTTATATAGTATCTATATTTAAAAAGGGAGACCGCAGAAAATGCACAAACTATAGAGGCCTAAGCATAATATCGAGTATGAGACGTTTGTATGGAAAAATTATTAAAAATACCATGGAGGAAATATAAAAGGAAAAACTGGAGAAGACCAAGCAGGCTTTACGGCCTGAAAATCATGTATAAACCACATATACACTATAAAACAAACAATGGAAAAAAAAAAACTGGCAAAGAATAGAAAAGGTCATCTAGCCTTCATAGACATAAGAAAGGCCTATGACTCAGTACCAAGACAAAGATTATGGAACGCAATGAAAGAAACAGGCATTGACAAAGAACTAATATACGCAGTAAAAGCTCTCTACGAAAACAACACAGTGAACATAAAAATAGGACATAAAATAGGGAAGAGACTCCAAACATCAAAAGGCCTATTACAAGGATGCTCTACATCCCCAACACTATTCAAAATATACCTCGAACAAACATTAAAAAAATGGAAGCAAAAATGTAGTGGAATGGGAGTCCCAATACGAGAAGATTACTTGTATACTCTAAGTTTCGCAGACGACCAAGTAATCATAGCGCAAGATGAGGTAGACCTCAGTTATATGGTAAGAAAACTGAAAGAAGAATACACTAAAGCAGAATTAGCGATAAACTTTGATAAAACGGAATATCTAACAATAAAGGAGGGAAACGTGGAGAATCTAGAAGTAGATAACGAAACAATAATCAAAGGAACCGATAGATTTAAATATCTAGGAACCATCATTTCAAAAAACGCAACATCAGAAGAAGAGATTAAAGCTAGATTAGGACAAACGCGAACATGCATAAGACAATTAAATTCGATCCTGTGGGACAAGCACATTACAAAGAGAAACAAAACACGCATATACAAATCAATAATACAAAGCATAATGACATACGGGTCAGAAACATGGACGATCAACAAAAGAAATAAATCTAAAATTAACGCCGTAGAGATGGAGTATTGAAGAAGATGTTGTGAGAGTGGACACGTATGGAGAGAATAACAAATGAAGAAATAAGAAGCAGAATGAACATCAAAGAGAACGCAATAAACACCATTGAAGAAAAACGATTAAAATGGTATGGACACATAATATGGAAAACGAAGCGATGATAATGTCTGGAACAGAGAAAAAAGAAAATTTAGTTGGTTTTATGAAAAACAAACCTTTACCAGTAAAGTACAAATCAAACAGTAAAGCCTGGAGGACATCAGAAAGTTTTAAAAACGAACTGATCGAATGGGACCAAGAATTAAAATTCACAAACAGAAAAATATTACTTTTGATTGACAACTGTCCAACGCACCCTGAAGTTCACCTACAGCAAATAAAATTGGTTTTTATGCCTCCAAACACAAGCGCAAAGCTCCAGCCTGTGGATCAAGGTGTGATACATTCTTTAAAATGTCATTACAGAAAGATTTTACTTATGAAAATGTTAGAGACGATCGATAAAGGTAACATTTTTTCTATAACTCTCTTGGACGCTATAAACTTTAACCATATGGTTTAACAAAGAGTCAGTAGAGAAACCATTGCAAACTGTTTTAAGCATGGCCGATTTTTTAAGGAAGGAATGATGAGCTACCGTCGACTCAGTAGATTGAAAAACATCGAGAAGATACTACTGATTCTCTAGAATTGGTTTACGATGCTGACATTCAACAAAGTACAGTGGAAATCGAGATTCAAAAGATGTTTAATCACTTTAATTTTGAAGAATATGTATGTGCTGATAATGAATTAATGACGAGAGAAATATTAACTGATGATCAAATTGTGACCTTAGTGACTTCTGAAAAGATTTTAAGCGATAATGACGACGAAGACGAGCTTGAAGAAGGCGATAATATTTATGTTCCATCCATTTGGGAAATGACCAAGAAAATGACGGAAACTCGCGATTTTTTGGAATCTCGTGAAGTTCCTGAACATATATAGAGTAGTTTTTGTGATCTTGACAATTATATAAAGACCATTTCTTTTTCAAGTAAAACTGTACAAACGAAAATTACTGATTTTATTGTATAAACCACGTATTTTAATGTTTTCGTTTATACTCGTATATGTACCAACATAAATAATAATAACTTTAGTGTGACTTGTTTTATTTTCCTTTGAACGTTTTCTTTTAATTTAATAATTACTATTATTCATTTTTCTAAGCATTAGCGCCTAAAAGTAGTGAAAAATGACATTAGATTTGTAACGAACTT
Organism: Pachyrhynchus sulphureomaculatus; assembly: GCA_019049505.1. NCBI lineage: Eukaryota > Metazoa > Arthropoda > Insecta > Coleoptera > Curculionidae > Pachyrhynchus > Pachyrhynchus sulphureomaculatus. The sequence continues at coordinate 119,785,914 of CM032448.1, read as the reverse complement.
CGGATATAGCGAACCATTTTTAGTGATTTTTTGGAGTTCGTTATAAACGGACTTCGCTGTATATTTTTACGGATTTTAATATCATTTGAAAGCCCATTCTATTATCTTTTTAATGATACCAAGTTCCATAGTATACCTCATGTTTTTTACTGAAACAAGAACAAAGATTGAAAATAGGGTTAAGAGAAATGAAAAATTCAACAAATTTTAAATTTAACAATTAAATTTATTAATAAAAACCAAAGTTAATATTTTGTATTACACCCTGTAGCCTTTATTACTGCCTCCAGTCGGTTTTTCATGAAGCGAGTGAACTTTTTCACCACTGTCTGTGGGATTCTTCTCCACTCTTCCGCCATCACAACCTTTGAGTCCCACAGCGATGCAAGGGCTGGCTTGAACCCTTCTTTTGAGCTTATCCCACATGTGCTCGATTGGATTGAGGTCAGGACTTCGCGCAGGCCAATTTAATGAGGGTATTCCCACTTCTGCCAGGTATTGCCGCACTGATACAGCAGCATGGGCCTTGCTAGGGATAAAACGATACCACTGAGGTATCGATACTTTTACTCGATACAGTATAGGTCGTAAAATATCGATACTTATTCGGTATCGATTGAAAAAGTATCGATACTTACTCTTATCGATTGATTTTTCGTAGTAAAATTTGGAATAAATTAAATAAAAACAGTAATAAGTATTGATATTCTTTACTGATATAAAAATATACATAAAAATAATCTTATGAAAAAAAAATCGGTTTTTGTAGTGCTCCCCAAAAATATTAGTTTTTCTAAGCCTGTTAGACGATTTCTGGATGTAGTGATTATTGCGCCAGCTTTGGAAAACAGCCTTTCGCGGGGTACAGAGGTACCGACACTGTTTAAATAAATTCGCGCTTGTTTGTATAATATTGGAAATATGGGTTTTAAATCCTCCCATTCCTCTAATGGGTTGGCTTTTAAAGCGTAGACTGGATTAGCCAAATAAATTGAAACTTCATCAGCTTTTCAGCTTGCCAACTACACAAAACTAGGAAAAGGATGTATTGAACGTACCGATACGAGTACTTTTGACCGATAGGTATCGGCGATACCTACTTGATACTTAGTTTTAAAGTATCGATACAAAAAGTACTTGATATCGGAAGCAATGTATCGAGTAAGTACTTGTATTTACTCGTATCGTTTTATCCCTAAGCCTCGCATTGTAGTGTATTAGCACGAAGCTATCGCCAACAAACCCTGCGTATGGAACGACGTGTTCCTGCAGAATCTACTCGATGTAACGGTGAGAAGTTCATCCACCGTTACGAGTCTCATCAGTCAGGAAAACCAAATCGGTTTTCGCATCCGGTGACATGCTTCCCCACACCATGACAGAACCTCCTACGTAGGCGACCTCGTACAACCCTGTTCAAGCAGACTTTTACACGGAAAGCCGCATCTCTTTGGAATGATTTACACAAGACTGTGATTCCCGCCGAGTAAAATTTACAGCGATTCAAGACCAACATGTGCCTTAGGGAATTCTCTGCAGTACGTGTGGTATGTCCATAAAAAATAAATAAATAACGAACAATGCAGAGAAAAAAGTCAAAATTGACAACGCCGCTAATTCAGCAAGAAACGTTCGCGTTTATTACAACTCAGGCGATGTATAGTTCCGGTCGCGCAATTCCAAACAAAACACTCACGTTCTTTTCTTTCACACACTCCGATTTATAAAAAAAAATGAATTATTTAAGCAACTGTATATCGTGACTAACGAAAATACTAACGTATTGCAAAAGAACTAACATGATTATGCCATTTTTAATCGTAATTGGTACTTTAAAGTAATATCGCCAGAATGCTCTATGTTACGCCCAACTGTATCAAATCCACCTTAATTTTTCCTTAAGGGGTAATGCCACTCTAGAGCTTAAAAAAAAGCCTGATTATACTACTCAGTATATATCACCACTACACTAAACACTTTATTTTTGCGCTTGACGCGCGTTTCGCTAACCATGTTAGCTTCATCACGAGCGAGGATATGACTATAGTGAAGCTAACATGGTTAGCGAAACGTGCGTCGAGTGCAAAAATAAAGTGTTTGGTGTAGTGGTGATATATACTGAGTAGTATCTTTGTGCCAAAGATTCCACATTCCCAACTAAGCCTGATTATGGCAATTTTTTTTTGCAATATAGTGAACGCAATTGAAAATTTACTAAAATGCTTTTATTATACGTACTTCAAAGTACATTTAAAAATCTTTAAACAAGTTTTTTTTTGATAAACTGGTGGCACCAGTACTCAGAAAATGAAGATGCATCTTATATATTATAGTACTTTGCGGCCGGAAAGATTTGTCCTCCAATTTTTTTCCCTCGAACAAAGTGCAAAGTTTTTTGAGTTCTACATAAGATTTTCTCGGGAATTAACGCGTAGGCTGAAAAGTTTTTGGTCTAGCTACTTAAAACACATTTTTTTTTTTGCAAAATTCGACTTTATTCAACAACATAGTGTCCTTCAAAAGCGATACAATCAGTCCAATGCTTTTCTAACATTTCTATACCTTTTTTGTAGAAGGTTTTGTATTTGTCTTCAAAATACGCCTCAGTTTCGGCGATAACTTCTTCACTGGAGCCAAATCTCTTTCCTGCGAGCAATTTTTGAGGTCTGCGAATAGATAATAGTCGCTGGGGGCCAAATCTGGAGAATACGGTGGATGAGGAAGCAACTCGAACTTCAATTCATGCAATTTTCCCATCGTAACCATTACCTTGTGACACGGTGCATTCTCTTGATGAAAGAGCACTTTTTTCTTGTTCATTTGGGGCCGTTTCTTTGCGATTTCTGCCTTCAAACGCACCAATAACTTTATAAAATATTCGCTATTGATGGTTTTTCCCTTCTCAGCATCATTGATGAATATTATTCCACGCGCATCCCAAACTATAGAGGCCAAACCCTTCCCAGCCGACTGTTGTGTCTTTTGGTCGCTTCGGGCGGCTTTCACTGGTTGCTGTCCACTTAGCTGACTGCCGATTTAATTCCGGTGTGTAGTGGTGGATCCATGTTTCATCCATTGTCACATATCGCATGAAAAAACTCTTGACAATTTGAAAAAAGAATTGTTAACGAAAATGAATTTTCTCACGATTCTCTACCAGATGTTATGAAAAAATTTCAATTTTTTTTTACAAAATGACCGACAAAATGCATTTGTTTTTATTTGATTAATAAAGAAATGTAAAAAAAAACTGTTAAAATGACTCCACAAAAAATTTTTGAATGGCATCGGAAAGTTGGCATCAAGACCTAAATTTTGAAAGAAAAAAGATCCATTTTGTACCAAATGACATAAAATGGCGCGCCATTCAAATTTTAAATAACAAATTCAATTATGCCCACTGGGTTCAATATTTTTGAACCAAAATTTCAGAGTATTTTTGCTATAATAAAACGCATATTTTCAGAAAGTTTCAAGTCGATTGGTTCACTTAATCAGCCTGTTCAATAAAATGAAAAAAAAAAACAGTTTTTTGACGGTTTTTTCATTTTTGTAGGTTATATACAGATTTAAGCGACTTAAAACTAATGAAGATTTGTTGGAAATTTCATTACGAAGAGTTTGGTTTTTTTTTTTGTCTCGATCGGACATATATAACCGGGGTTATTCGCATTTTTAGCTCAAAAAAAATGCGTTTTGAAAACCTCAATTGTTTATGAACAAAAGCGCACAAGTTTTTCGAGGTCCAAAACTCAGGACAATACTCCTGGTGATACCCCAAAGAGAATAAAATCATAATATTGCTGTCCACGTAGCTGACTGTCGATTTGATTCCGGTGTGTAGTGGTGGATCCATGTTTCATCCATTGTCACATATCGAATGAAAAAATCCTTTTTATTGCGCTTAAACAGGTCCACTGTGAGCAAACACGGTACCCATTTCGAACAGAGCTTTTTATGCTCAAATGTTCATGCAAAATATGACCAACACGTTCTTTTGATCCAAAACGATTTTGTGATTTTTTTTTTATGTTTTCCGGTGTAACCACCTCTTTTGGGCGTCGAGAGCGTTCAGCATCATTTGTATCTATACGACGCGTTTAAATCCAGCATACCAGTAATTAATGAGTGATTTTTCAGGGGCAGACTCTCCGTAATACTTATCAAGCTGTTGCTTTGCTTAAACGATATTTTTTGTCCCATCAAAAAGTAGCGTCACCAAAACCTCTGTAACTTGTAAACTAATCGTCAAAATGTGGACCCGTATCGTTTGAAGGTTGGTACTTCCTAAAAATCATATGGGTTTTTTTGAAAAGGGCGACATCTATGTGCCAGACCAAAAACTTTTCAGCCTACGTGTTACACAGAAAAATTAAAAAATATTGATTTTTTTATTAATGGTACATGCTTGAAAAAAGTGTTTTATTTTTCGGAAAAAATCACGTAAAAAATCGTTTATACAAAAAAAAAAATCAAACAAATTGTAAAATCAGTAAATACTTCGCTAGATAATGTAATTTTGATGGTACAGTTAAAATTTCAAATAAATCGGTGATGATTTGAAGAAGTTATGTTTCCGGCCAGTTTGAAAAACGTAATTTTGAGAAAAACGTGTTTTAAAATTATATAAATTTTGTAGATACCTCTAATCTGCGATGCCTGTGCCATAAAATTCGCCTTCTAAACTGATGTTTTGTTGATAGATTCTAGATAAACCTAAATTCTGCTGATAAATAGATTTCTTCAATATTCAGAAAGGTACAGTCATTTAAGCAGCGGGAAGCATAAAGACTCTCGGAGAGTTTGGAAAGCGCTGCGAGACAATTACGCGCATCTGACAAAACACATACTTATAATATTCTTACCCTCATAAAATGCTTTGTACCTTAGTTCCCTTAAGTCCCTAAAGCATTATTTAAGCCAAAAAAAAAAAGTTGATTTTTTTGAAATTTCTAGAGTGGCATTACCCCTTAATTAAAATGATCTTAAAGAATATATCACAAAATACCATACAATATTTTCATCTAAAATTTATAGAATAAAACTCAAAAACCCAATTGGAAACGCCATAAAATCTATTTAAATTATATGTATGTACTTAAAATCAATTAAAATATCTTTGGAGCGATGTCCCAATGTTCTCGGAACCAACAAACAAAAGCAAAGCGACAGTCAAAGCCTTCTATCGATAACCGAATCATTAAGCCAATAATTCATTTGTTTATTATCAATTATTATTGTCGTTTGTTGCACGCACAACCTACTTGGAACGCATATAAATTGAACGTTATTAAAAGGACCATTAAAATAAAGACAAGGAAAAGTGTTGTGTAATGAGTAATATCTTATCTATATATACACATATATATATATATATATATATATATATATATATATATATATATATATATATAGGGTGTTATGCACATTCAACACTTTTTTCAAATTCGAAAGTTATTGAAAAATTATAAAAAGGGCACAACTCGATTTTACCAGCCCAACCTACCCGCTCCAAAAAGGCCGTGTACGAACTAGCTCAAGCGCAGGCCTGTGTTGCCAAACATACGATTTTTTCAACAATTACAGATTTTCAAATTTTAGGTAAAATTAATCTATCAACAAATAAAAATAATAGTAGAAAACACCTAGTAAAAATAATATTTAACTATAATTAAGAAAATTTGTTATTTATTATTTGAAAAGAAATAATTCCTTGGTAACGCGCGAGAACAACTGGATCATTGCCCCGTAACAGCTGATTTTGACCTTTATGTTAACAGCTGTTTGGATTTGGGCAAAATAATAACAGAATTTCAAATAGATTTTTCTCTTAACTTTTCCAAGATTAATACTGAAATGGTAAACGATTTTCTTGTAAGAAAGGTAAGATTTTTTTAGTACTAAAATGAAAAAACAAAGTAGGTCTAAAAAGTATTTCTTTTTTATTTTTAAGTACCTTAAATGTGTAATCGATCTCCATATGAAATATCCTAGGTTATGCGTGATATATTTATAAGTAAACGAACTGTACCGAAAGACACAAACTATCACACTTGCTGCTACATTCCACAAATTTCTTAATTAGTCTCTTTAAAAAAAACTGCAATAACATTGATCTTTACCTCACTTTACCAACGATATATTGCGAAGTTTGTGAACGTTCGCTGTAAATAAACAAACTAAACGTGACTTTGGCGTTTTGGTAGAGGGCGTTGTCACTTGGCCACCCCCAAACAGAGGAGAATAGGGCAAATCGAACCTCCGCTTGAAGAAATTGTGGATAAAAATACATTAACGTCTACAAAAATAATCAACGTTGATAAAAGTGGATTTTCCACCGTTCAGAAAAAAAAAACGTAAAAAGTTTTAGGATTTAAGAGGAAGAAACAAATCCGCGCAATTACAAGAGGAGAAAGAGGAGTTAATACGACAGCCTTGTGTAGTGCCAGTGTGGCTGGACAGTTTGCGCAAACAACATTTACATTCAAAAGAATGAGACAAAATCCTGAATTGGGGAATGGCACACCTTCTAAGAGTGTTGTCACCTTTTCAGACACTGGCTATATTAACTTAAACTTATTCTTGTAGAATGAGTGAAACATTTTATAAGCGAAGTAAAACCAACTCCTGAAAATAAAGTGTTACTTCTGCTTGATGGAAAGACAACGCATTTGACGAACCTGGAAGCATTGAACATAGCAAAGGCTAATGGGATAATAATGTTACTGCCACTGCTAGGCCTTACTACACACCGGCATAAACCACTGGACGTCTCTTTTTTTAACCTATAAGCAGTTATTATATTTAAGCAACAGAAGAATGGTTGAGGCCAAATCCAAATTGTCGAGTAAAGCAATATCAAGTCGCAAGTGTATTTGTAGCTTACCAAAGAGCTGCTATCATTGGCACCATTGTGAACGGATTTGAAACGGCTGTAGTTTGGCCATTGGAGAAAAACGTCTTTCACGAACATTTGTTTAAAGCAGTTGAAAATAGCAAGTAATGAAGGCACGTCGATCTTACAAGACGCTCCTATTATTATCAATAATGAAAACAAGCAATTGCTCAGCAATCAGATCAAATGCAGAAGAAAAATACAACCAAAAATGGTAAAGACATTATAAACAAAAGAAGGAATAAAAAAAAAGAAAGACGCTAATCACCAAAATACACATGGTCTTCGACAGACCCAAATCTCTTCCAAAGCTTCCGACAAAGCCAGCCGACTAAAGATAACATTCCTTTGTTGCTATCGCTGGTTTTAGAACAAAATAAAACACAAAAATGTCCGGCATTGTAATCTACCTCAACAACCCTTTGTTACCACCGCCATTTTTACAATAAAGCAAATAAAATTTTAGTGAATTAAACGTACTAAATTTTTACTTATTATAATAAAATATTGAGATATAAAACTTTTATAATTAATTTCTTGGTGTCAAGAAGTAATTATTTTAAAATGTAACAATTTATATATATATATATATATATATATATATATATATATATATATATATATACGAGGCTGGTTTGAAAAGTCCGTGCAAAAATAAAAACTACTTATGTGTTTGGGGTAAACCTTATTTATTTTTCGACATAGTCTCCTTTTAGGTTTATACACTTCGTCCAACGATGTTCTAGTTTGTTGATCCCTTCCGAATAATAAGATTTGTCCAAGTCTGCAAAATATCCATTAGTGTCTGCAATCACCTCCTCGTTTAAATAAAATCTTTGTCCCGCCAGCCATTTCTTCAAATTGGGGAACAAATAGTAGTCCGAGGGAGCCAAGTCTGGAGAATAGGGGGGATGTGAAACGAGTTGGAATCCTATTTCCATTAATTTTGCGACCACAACTGCTGAGGTGTGTGCTGGTGCGTTGTCGTGATGGAAAAGGACTTTCTTGTGGGCCAATCGCGGGCGTTTTTCTTGCAGCTCGGTTTTCAAACGGTCCAATAACGATGAATAATATTCACCTGTAATAGTTTTTATCCTTTTCCAGATAGTCGATGAGGATTATCCCTTGCGAATCCCAAAAGACAGTCGCCATAACCTTTCCGGCCGAAGGAACGGTCTTCGCCTTTTTTGGTGCAGATTCCCCTTTGGTAACCCATTGTTTAGATTGTTGTTTGGTCTCAGGAGTATAGTAATGTATCCATGTTTCATCCCCCGTGACGAAACGACGCTTAAAGTCCTCCGGATTCTTCTGGAACAGCTGCAAACCATCCTTGCAACACTTCACACGATTCCGTTTTTGGTCAAGCGTGAGCAATCGCGGCACCCATCTTGCGGATTGCTTTCTCATGTCCAAATGTTTATGCAAAATATTATGTACCCGTTCAGTCGAGATGCCCACAGCACTAGCAATCTCACGCACCTTAACTATTCTGTCATCCATCACCATCCATCATTTGATCAATGATTTCTGGAGTCGTAACCTCCACAGGGCGTCCAGAACGTTCAGCGTCACTTGTGCCCATATGGCCAGTCCGAAAATTTTGAAACCACTTATAAACTGTTCTAATCGAAGGTGCAGAGTCACCATAATGTTTATTAAGCTTCTCTTTAGTCTCCTGAGGCGTTTTGCCTTTCATAAAGTAATGTTTAATCACCACTTTTTCGTCCATTTCTTGAAAATCGCTCGACTTCCTTGATTCACATGAATGCCAAACAAAAAGAAATAGACCAATATGGCTGAAACTTGGTGTGCGTTCATTCAAGAGATGCTACTAACTAAACATGACCTCGATACGCGCCGGTGGTGCCATCTCTCGGACTTTGCACGGACTTTTCAAACCAGCCTCATATATAACACATGGGCTGAAAAGTCCCGGGCCTAACAAAGAAAACACGGTTTTTTTGGTTCAAAATTAGCTTTATTCATCAACGTAATCTACATCAAGAGCAACGCAATCATTCCAGCGCCGCTCTAACAATGGCCAAACACTGCTCAGAATCATCAACACGTTCTTGTTTTTGATAAACAGTGAGCAAACGCGGCACCCACTTTGAACAGAGCTTTCTCATAGTCAAATGCTCATGCAATATAAAGCCAACACGTTCTTTTGATACCTTTACGATGTCAGCTAACTCACGCAACTTCACTTTTCGATCATTCAAAACGATTTTATGGATTTTTTTTTGATGTTTTCTGGTGTTACCGCCTCATTTGGACGTCCACTGCGTTCTGCATCATCGGTGTCTCTACGACCACGTTTGAAGTCAGCAAACCAACGTTTTATTGTTGTTTCTGATGGAGCGGAGTCCCCATAACACTTTTCAAGCCATTGCTTCGCTTGAACGGTATTTTTTCCCATCAAGAAGCAGTGTAAAATTAAAAACACGAAATTGTTTTTGATCCATTGTTTTGAAAATAACAAAAGTAGCGTCACTCTTAGCACAATAACTCACAAACTAATGAATAGAATATCATGAAATTTTAACAGCTGTCTTTTGAAGGTTAGTATTAACTGAAAAAAAGGTGACTGCAATAAAACTAGCGCCATCTATGTGTTAGGCCCGGGACTTTTCAGCCCATGTGTTATATATATATATATATATATATATATATATATATATATATATATATATATATATATATATATATATATATATATATTTATTTAAATTGTTGGGCAAAGCCTAGTCAACCTCGCAACACTGTAGTCCAGACCCTCTGGTTAACGATTGGTCCTATTATGTAGGTGTATGGTTTACCAATGGCGGCAATATTCATGTCATTATTTCTTCAGGGTAGATTTTTCCTATATTATTGAGACCCGCTATTTCAGGTGAATTTTCTGCAATCGGTCTAGTGACAAGGAGACGTCAGTTCCAATACCCTGTATATATATATATATATATATATATATATATATATATATATATATATATATATATATATATATATATATATACATATATATATATACATATATATATATATATATATATATATATATATATATATATATATATATACATATATATATATATATATATATATATATATATATATATATATATATATATATATATATATATATATACATATATATATATATATATATATATATATATATATATATATATATATATATATATATATATATATATATATATATATAGACTCTTTACAGTGAGATTCACGGTCCGAACGTATATAACTCAAGAACAAACTGAATTCGTCAAGGCAAACTATATAAAACAATTGAACAATTAAAATATATCCCACTGTCAACTTACATTCATTTGTTTATCCATCCGCCATTTGTTTATCGGATCAGTATGGCCCTTGACCGTCGCTTAATTGTTTCGATGTGTCGTTCAATTGTTTTATGGTCAAGAACGACAAGATTCACTCGATTACACAAAGTGTGCCGTGCGTAATAATAAACAATCCAACGACGACCATTCGTGTAGTCATTTATTATTGGTATTACCGGTCATTTTTTCGTCTGGACAGTTGAATAGGGAGAAGCAGGCGGCGGAAACAAAAGGGCATAAAAAGTCGAGGAAAACTGAAGATTTGTGCTACCGAGTGGACCAAATACACATTAAATTAAAGGAAATAGTAAAACTTAACGAAAAATACTGGAAAAACGTACAGTAAAAATAATGAAGATACGGCCTTGTAAACTAGAAAATATCCAAAACCACCCGTGTGAGAATTTATAATCGTTGTAAATTCTTGCTGAGAGGCTTTAAAGAAGGAACTATATAGTGGTTTATAGAGTGTGCGGTGCGGGTTCAAGGCTCGGTTAGGTCATTATTTCGTTGAACCATTTTGAATAGAACGCTGTTCGAGAGACGCGAACATAAACGTTGACCGTTTCTGCGAATCGGAGTTTGCAGTCTAGACTGGATTATACAGGGTCGGCCAGAAGTATTAGGGGAAATTTTAGTGCCCGATGCCTGCAAATGTCTCGAACTCGATTTTTTTAATATATCTGAAATATTGAGCAGTCGCTACTTTTTTTGCTTTTCAAGTACCGTCTCCGTTACGAAGACTAGCAGGGATGCGGTCTAATTCCTCCTCTTCCCTGCTATGACCCGGTATTACTGAGTTACAGTCTGTCAAGTAAAAAACGTGACTGCTCGTATTCTTGAAAAAATGTCTTTCGAGAACATTTTTCGCCATCAATGTATTCTTTTGGTGTGCTGACAACGGCGCAATTACCTTAGTATGTTGTCCAATCTTCGAGGTATGCTGTCGACGAGATCTTCTGCAATGATCTTCAAATTTCTCGAATCTCAAGAGGCAACTGAGTCAAAGTGCTCGGAGTGTTTCCTCTGAGCTTTCTCTTTACAAAGGACCAAACGTTTCCAATAGCATTGGCGTCCGGCAATTGTGAGAGACACACTAGTATCGTATCGTGGACCCAAGCGAGCCGCTTCGCGACGTGATTTTCGTCCAGCAAAAGTTTCTTTAACGTGCTTCAGAATTTGACATCATGAGCACTCATGGCACACATTGAAACCCAATTTTCATAATTTTGCTGTTCCTTGACGAAGCGTCGATTTCGGGTTCCGTGAAAACAAAGACCAATTTTGGGTTGGCAATACACAAGATCATAGAGCCCTCAACAAAGCAGTATCAACATCAATAAGAAGAGATATTAGAAAGTTTAACACCGAACAAGCAATCGAGGAGAATAAAAGTCTAAAACTTTTGAGATCCAAATTATCTACGGGAACAAAAATTATACAAAAACGAAAGAACGAAGATGGAAGAGTGATAACGGATAAGGAAGAGATTATGAATATTGTTGAAGGTTTTTATAAACAGCTTTATATACATATACAGTCGACACTGTTTATAGTGAAACTCTATATAGTCAAAAACTCTTTATAGTGCAATTTTTTCAAGACCTAGAATATTTATTATACATAGCAATATATACGGATTTTTTCTTTATATAGTGAAAAACTTTCTATAGTGAAATTTCGGTCAACGTTTTGGTCTTTCACTATATAGAGTGTCGACTGTATACAGGGTTACAGGGAAAGTCGTCCTAGATAATTAAGGACGTTATAGTTTAGGTCGTTTCTGACCGATTTGACTCTATGACATGATGTCCTAAACTTAACCGTTTTCGAGATTTTGAAGTTTAAAGATTTTCTAAAAAAAAACATGTTTTTTTTTTGCTTTTATATCGATTTTTTTTTTATTAGAGGTTCTCGAGTGCGATTTTTTGGTTATTTTTAGTTAGTCTGTATGTCAAGTATCAACAATCATCAAAAAAATTGGAACTAGTTACTAACAGTTTCAAATGGCGGCTTGTTAATGTTTCTAAATTACGAATTTTTACCAAGTGTTTCCTATTTTAAATCAATAAAGAGAAAAAAAAATGTATGGAAGTTATTCTGCAAATTATTTTAAAAACTTTTACGTCTTTTTAGCTATCTAAAACGGTATAATATCTACTGGATCTATTGAAAATTCTAAGAAAATGAGATTTCAATAGGCCCAAATGTAGAGTAACATAATAATAGAATTTGGATATTACCAATTACCGGTTTACTACCTGCACCTTCAAACAATTAAAGGGTTGGGTAAGCATTTTTTCCGGTCGGGGTACTCTCTGTGCGAGTGACATTTTCTGTTCACTAAACATTATTGAATGATTTTTAGTCTGCTCATGCGATTCGTCCGTGGTAGACGTGCTATACCGTGCTTTTCAAAAATATCTGTTTTCATCTTCTGACTGTGTGAATTGGCTCGTAACTGGATTTTGATCTCTGCTTGTGAATATGGCAACGAGAGGAATATGCTGACATCCTAATGTGTTACGGATTTTGCGAAGGAGTGTCGTCGCGTGCACGTGATGAATACATACTGCGATATCCTACTCGTCGTGTACCTGATGTCAGCGTATTTGATGGAACTTATCGAAGACTACGAGAAACTGGTTCCGTACAAAGACGGCGGACTGACATGGGACAACCACGTATCTTTGACGAAGACGAAGAAAACGAAATACGACGTCTCTTTGAGATGGACCCAACCACATCTACAAATGTTGTCGCACAACAGCTTGGTATTTTGCAGTGGAAGGTATGGTTTGTAATGCATACTGTTGGGCAACACCCTTACCACTATACGCCCGTGCAAGTCATTGAAAAGGGGATCCGTTGCGACGATTAGAATTCTGCAGATTTATGCTCAATACCGATGTCGAAGATGCATCTTTTTTTTAAAAAATACTATGGACTGATGAGTCGAAATTCGACAAAGACGGTTTTACAAACTACCACAATGCCCACTATTGGGCTTCTAAAGAGGAAGGCAACCCAAACAAAAAAAGAACGAAAGGATCACAAACAAGATTCAGCTTAAATGTGTGGATGGGTATAATTTCAAATTATTTGGTTGGGCCATTCTTCCTGCCAGATAATTTGAATGGCGAGGAATACGACAATTTTTTGCGGAACGATTTACCTAATTTGATGGAAGACCTACCTATTGGTTTGAGACAAAACATGTACTTTCAACACGATGGCTGCCCAGCTCACTACAGAGGAAGTGTTCGTGCATGGCTCAATGACAATTATCCCAACAAATGGATTGGAAGAGACGGACCCATACCTTGGCCGGCGAGAAGCCCAGACCTAACACCGATATGGATTTTTATGTGTGGGGTCACATGAAAAGTCTCGTATACGACCAGATGACTCCTATCGAAAACGTGGATGTCCTAAGACAAAAAATAATTGATGCGGCTGACGAAATGAGGCGGCACCTCACAACCAGCGTTGCGAAAAGTAATTTAAGAAAAAGAATGAGAATTTGTGTTAGAAATAGGGGCGACCATATAGAACATGAATTATAATTAATAAAAAATATTAAATTGCAAGGTTTTTTGTTTTATTTGTGTATTTTTCGTATTTTTACCTAGAACTAAAAATTTACCTTTTGCTACCCGAGCCCGCTTTAGGTGTCATTCTGTGTACAGTTTTTCCTATTAAACTCCTAGTATTATACCTTTTTTGATAGCTGAAAAGACGTAAAAGTTTTTAAAACAATTTGCAGAATAACTTCCATACATTTTTTTTTCTCTTTATTGATTTAAAGTAGGAAACACTTGGTAAAAATTCGTAATACAGACTAACTAAAAATAACCAAAAAATCGCACTCGAGAACCTCTAATAAAAAAAATCGATATAAAAGCAAAAAAAATATGTTTTTTTTTTTTAGAAAATCTTTAAACTTCAATATCTCGAAAACGGTTAAGTTTAGGACATCATGTCATAGAGTCAAATCGGTCAGAAACGACCTAAACTTTAACGTCCTTAATTATCTAGGACGACTTTCCCTGTAACCCTGTATATATATATATATATATATATATATATATATATATATATATATATATATATATATATATATATATATATATATATATATATATATCCGGTTTATAGCGTCACTCTGCGCCTTCCGGTTCCTAGCTTCCATTCTCGCCGATCATCCCAGTCACCTGGTCGTAGATTTCGTTCGGACATTGCTTTTGTATGCCCATATACCAGGTTATTTTCGGCCTTCCCTTTTTCTTTCTTTCGTAGGTGTCCACTGTAGGATTTGTTTTGGGATTCTATGGTATTGCATCCTTTGGATATGGCCGTACCACTTTAATTGTCTCTCCTGTACGTCCTCTATCAGTGTCATTTAATATCCTAGCGAGCTTGGAAATTCTTGCCGATCTTCGCCAAAAATCCATTTCCAGAGCATTTAACCTTCTTTTAAGAGTTTTGTTTAGTTGCCATGTTTCGCACCCATATAGAACTATACTTTTGAAGATGACGTTGTAAATCTGTTGCTTTCCTTGCCTTCTGACATTTTTTGACCACAGAATGGAATTCATGGCACCGATCAGTCCTTTCCCCTTTGCTATCCTCTCTTCCACTTCATTTTCTGTTCTTCCAGTGCTGTCTATTTTAGTTCCCAGGTAAGTATATTGGTCGCATGCTTCAATTTCGATGTTATTGTCCAGTTGCAGGTCCTGCCTATCCCCACCGATCCGCAAGTACTTTGTTTTGCTCATGTTGACTGTGAGTCCCCAATTGTTATATTGGTCTATGAGCTTCCTTGTCATATATTCCAGATCTTCTGGATCTTGGGCGATAACCACCTGATCATCGGCAAAATGTATCGTATAGAGTGTTGTCTCATCGTCTATTTCGATACCCATTCCTCGACAACTCTTCCTCCAATGATCGAGGGCCGCATCAATATATACTCTGAATAACGTTGGGAACAAGCAACACCTTTGTCTAAGACCTTTTGTGACGTGAAAGCTTTCAGATATTTCTTTACCAATCTTTATTCTTAATTGACAATTTGAATATAGTTCTTTTTACGCATATAAATATTTATTCCAGCTCTAAAAGCTAAAGTTCGTAGATATCTACGCTGTACTGACTCCATCTCAGCAATATGGCACTGGTAAGATGGTGACCACACTACCGAAGCATACTCCAAACCAGAGCGGACCACTGAAAAATACAACACTCTAAACGTGCTAGCCGACAATTGCTTACTATATCTGGTAACAAAACCAAGATTTCTGAGACCCAGTCACAGAATATTATTAATATGGTCACGAAAATTAAGTTGACTGTCCAAAAGCACACTCAAGTCACGAATCTCCGACGCCGACTCAAGCAGGGCACCGTTCAAACTATACCAATGACGCTCAATATTCCCTTCCTACCAAAGGAAATGCAGAAACACTTTTTAACATTTAGACTTAAGCCATTTCTTTTTGACCAGTGATAAGAGTCGATTCAGATCTTTCTGCAGACGCGTAACATCGTCTACACTTTCTATTCCTCTGTACAATTTGAGGTCATCCGCAAATAAAAGATATTTAGAATGGTTGAACATCTCACCAATATCATTAATAAACAAATTAAAAATGAGAGGCCCACAGTGTGAACCCTGCGGGACACCTGAACATACCGATATGTTTCTTGAAATATGATTTAATATACGTATACACTGGCTACGTTCAGTCAAAAAACTCTTGATCCACCTAGTCACGCTCGTGCCGAATCCCAGGGTTCGAAGCTTTCCCACCAAAAGCTCATGATTAACCCTGTCAAACGTCTTCGAGAAATCAGTGTATACAGCATCAACCTGCATACCTCTCTCAAACGCGCCCAACAGATACTGCTCGTAACTTAGTAAGTTTGTGACCATGGATCTTCCCCGAGAAAAGCCGTGCTGCTCGTATCTCACAAAGTTCCCACAAATCCATGAAAGTTGATCCGCGACAAGCTTATCAAAGAGCTTCGGTATAGCCGACTGAATACAAATACCCCTGTAATTGGTTATATCCTCACGATTTCCGATTTTTAAATGGGTGTCAAAAAGCTAGTCTTCCAATATTGCGGAAAAACGCAGGAGTCCAACGACAAACAGAAGATACAGTGTAGTGGTCTGCTCAGGGAAAACACACATTGTCTCAGGAATGCTGATGGAATCCCATCTGGGCCATGAGAATAACTCATCTTAAGCTGATTAATGCCTTCAAATACTTCGGCCAATGAGACCCTCACAACGTTCACGTCCAGTACGTGATCAATATTACAGGCTGAAAAGTCACAGTTCTCTTTCATATAACTAGCCGAATTGACTGATACTTTTACTAAAATGCGTCGTAGACTAAGGTTCTTTCTACCGATTTTTTGTCGAATCGCTACAATCACACCTACCAAAAATGAATGATCGCGGACACGTTCTTACTTGACGGACTGTACATCTATGATAAATAAAGAGATTTGTATTTTACCGCTTAGTTCCGGTCTGTAGAGTTTTATAACCAGCGTTTTTTAGGTTGCTTTAAGCAAAATTTAAATGATGGAAATAGGTGCAAATCAGCGAAATTTCTTTTTATTTTCGTACCAGATATTGTTTCGAACAGATTTCGGTTGCGATAATAATAAAAAAAAATCGACAACCAGAACGAAGTAACAATTTAACAGTTTTAATTTTGTTGATCTAGATTTTTAGGTACATAATTAATTGTTCAAATTTAGTTACTTTAATAAACTTAACAAAGAAAACTGTTCGCGGATCAGTGGCGGCACAGATAGTTAAGAGAAAAAATGGACGCCATTTTCATGGCTAGGTAAACAACTTAAAAAAAAAAAACCTCGTATAAGAAAAACATGAACCGAAGAACATTAAACAAACTTAACACTAATTATTTGTCATTTACTGAGGACACTCGTTTGTAGACCAAGGTCTCTTCGTTACACAATTTTACATTTTAATAAAGTATATTTTTTATTTATCACTCTTGTGGATCGAAACATTGCATTCGTACATCCTAGAAACATCGCATATCGCGTTTCCTCATAGAAAGAAATAAATTCATTTTACGAATACAATTACGATTCGAATTAAATTGCAATTTTTATGCAAGAAACTAAAGCTCAAACTCCAAATAACCATACCGTAAAAAATTACATTTTAATTACAGAGAAATTAAAAATGACTGTTGCGAGTTGACCGCGTTGTTTAGGTTCCTTAGGATGCGGTACAAAAACAACACTTCAAATTTGAGGTTAGATTTGTTGATACGAATCTCAAAAAAAGATTTATCGTCAACTGAAAATTAATAAATGAAAACTTCACAGTGACAGTAACCCTACAATAGTTTACCACTGACACTGACTGTTTCCTAGACAGTCTGGTAGAGATTATGGCAACACTGTAATTCTACTGTGACGAGCCAAATTTTACAATGTTCGTCAGAATATAAATTACGAAAATTGGTTCTTAGATGTTCTAAAATAAAGTGTTACCTTCTTAAACGTTGTGTACTTATTTTGTCGAAAGATTGTACAGTAGTTTACAAAATAATTCTCGGCCCCTGTCGTCAAATTTGAATTTTATTCCAGCCCTATACTCATTTTAAAGTACCATTTTTTACCGACTTCAAAAAATAAGGAGGTTCTCAATTCAATACGGATGTATGTTATGCTGTTCAAATGTAGTAATATGTGTGTGTTATACAGTTACGTGCAAAAGTTTTGGGCCAAAAATATTTTTGTGATTAATTGAGTTATAAATGGAGAAGGGAAAAAAAGCAAATAGACCATCATAAACTACTTTAATTATACTAACAACATATACAACTAAAAAATCTTCTACTATAAATAACAATGATTCCTAACAAAAATAACATTTTTCGGTTATTCGTAAGTATCGGGCCAACTTCTAAAAAACTGTGATTTGCTCGGTTATGTTTACATTTCTGATCGTGAATCCAGGTAAACATCAAGAATTTAGTTCACTTCACAATTGTGTATCAGTATCATTAAGGGAAGATGCCGAAACGCACGTCATTAGACATTCGGAAAACTGTTATAAGGTTGTACGGTAAAGGAAAAGTTTCACGTGAAATAGCTGAACTTTTATCCATAGGAAAAACAATGGTTAACAATATAATTAAAAAATAGAAACTACAAATATTCTGAATTATAAACCATGTTCTGAAAGACCAAGGAAAACAAATATCCGTATCGACAAAGTAATTAAAAGAAAAGCAGTTGCAGACGTAAAAAAGAATCCTGCAATTATTGCACGAATAAAATTTAGTTGACATCAGTACGAGTGCCGTTTCTCGTAGACTAACACAAGTTGGATTTGTTGGACGTGTTGGAATAAAAAAAACCGTTCATCATTTGCAAAAATACACCAAAATTGGACAGTTGAAGACTGGAAAAAAGTGCTGTTTTCGGACGAAACTCTTTTATTTTGAAATGATGGAAGAAGATACGTTCGACGACCAAAAGGTACTAGACCTGATTCTCGGTATCAAATACCCACTGTTAAGCATGGTGGTAGTTGTGTTATGATTTGGGGGGAATTTTCATGGCAAGACGTCGGTCTAATAGTTAAAATTGAACATACTATGGACGCTGTTATGTACGAAGATATTCTATCAGAACATATGCTTCCTTATGGACATCAAAATATGCCACGAGGATGGATTTTTCAACAAGGTAATGATCCGAAACATCGATCCAAGCTTTTGCAAGATTTTTTAAGAAAGAAAAATTTTCGAGTTTTAGAATGGCCAAGTCAATTCCCGGACTTGAACCCCATAGAACATTTGTGGAAAGAGTTGAAAATGAAAGTGACAACTCAGAATTGTTCCAATAAAGGTGCTTCTGGAAGAAAGTTCAAGAAGAGTGGGACGATATCACGAGAGACAGAATTCTCAACTTAATCGAATCGACGCCTCAACGATGTGCCGCCTTATTAGCTTCGAAGGGTATGGCTACAAAGTATTGGTAAGAATGTATCTTTTACTACCACCACGTTATTTTTGTTATAAATGATTGTTATTTACAGTAGAAAATTTTTAAGTTGTATTAGTTATTAATACAATTAAAGTAGTCTTCTCTCTTTATGACTCAATTAACCACAAAAATATTTTTGGCCCAAAACTTTTACACGCAACTGTAGTTTATATATTACATATTATTAATATCCACAAAACTACAAAAACCGAGTTTAATGAAACTTTTTGTGTTCGATCAAGTGTTTTTTAACTTAGGTCACGTTGAAAGAATCATTTAAATCGGCTTTATAGTTCGAAAGTTATCTTTATAACAATAATTAACCAACTTCTATTGGGATATATATATATATATATATATATATATATATATATATATATATATATATATATATATATAGATATATATATATATAGATATATATATATAGATATATATATATAGATATATATATATAGATATATATATATAGATATATATATAGATATATATATAGATATATATATAGATATATATATATATAGATATATATATAGATATATATATATAGATATATATATAGATATATATATAGATATATATAGATATATATAGATATATATAGATATATATAGATATATATAGATATATATAGATATATATATAGATATATATAGATATATATAGATATATATAGATATATATAGATATATATAGATATATATAGATATATATAGATATATATATATATATATATATATATATATATAGGGTGTTATGAAAATCGTTTAATATACTGAAATGGATAACGCGTGGAGTCAGTTGAAGACACACCCAATACTTCTTTTTAATATATTTGAACATAAATGAATATTCAGAAAATCACTGGACTCCGTAAATTTAAAACAAAAAATCATTGCGCAGCCGTTGTCACAGCTAAGAAGATCATGGCTGAGAGAGAGAGCGTGAATTTTTATTGCGGGTTGAAGAGAAATTATACACCGCTGTCAACGACAATCTAACTTTCAAATTTCCTTGGCGACCAAACGTTTCGTTTACATAGTGAGATATATTAAGAAAAAATGTTTTTTTTTTTTGTGAAATTATGCAAATTGGCAATGCAAAAAGTGTTTTACGTGTTTCATTGATATTAGCAGATTTTAGTCATAATCGGTTTTTATGACAATTTGCTTAATTAAACAGAATTATTGTCGTGTGTTCATAACCTATATCTGATGTGTGTAATGCATTTTTCCTAGGAAAGTTGTTATTGCTGACGAAAAATACCTTGTTTTACTTATTTTGAACTATATAGATAACGAGAAGTCAATTAATTGCACTGGTAAAACAGATATGGGTATGTAATTAGTTCATTATTTTCTAAATATAATTTTCCAGGCAGTGGAGGCATTGATTTTAGAACAGAAGTTTGTGATTTCCTTGAGTTAGTTTTACGTGTTATTATCGATGGGCGCTATTAACTAGTATTTTTCTACAATTGTTTTATACGTCTATATATATATATATATATATATATATATATATATATATATATATATATATATATATATATATACATATATATATATATATATATATATATATATACATATATATATATATATATATATATATATATATATATATATATATATATATATATATATATATACATATATATATATATACATATATATATATATATATATATATATATATATATATATATATATATACACATATACATATATATATATATATATATATATATATATATATATATATATATATATATGTATATGTATATATATATATATACATATATATATATATATATATATACATATACATATACATATATATATATATATATATATATATATATATATATATATATATATATATATATATATATATACATATACATATATATATATATATATATATATATATATATATATATATATATATATATATATATATATATATATGTATATATACATATATACATATATATATATATATATATATATATATATATATATATACGAGTATATATATATATATATATATATATATATATATATATATATACATATATATATATATATATATATATATATATATATATATATATATATATATATATATATATACATATATACATATATATATATATATATATATATATATATATATATATATATATATATATACATATATATATACATGATACGGCGCTTAAATCCGGATAAATTTAAATTTGAATTTTCCGCCATATAATAATTTCGCCATAGGTCGTTGTTGACGTTCGTGAAAGCCACTTACTTCTAGTAAACAGTCATAACCTCGAAATGACCGTGCCGTTGCGAACAAGTGCGAAGTACAACCGAAGGGCCGCGATTATCGAAAATCTTCGTGTTGAACATTCGGCGACTGAAATAATTCGCTTCTTCGGGTACCCGAGATCAACTGTGTACGACATTGTTGCTGAATATGATGCTTCTGATAAGGCACACCGGTACACGCGAACCATTTACTCTAAAACTGGTTATCGGATAACGTGGACATGTTCTCGTCTAACGAGTTCTGGCCCCCCAATAGCCTGGATTCGAACCCGCTCGATTACTATATTTGGAGCGTAATCGAAAGGGTTATTAAGAAGTCCAGACACCCTAATGTGGCATCTTTACGCACCGCTATCAAAGCAGTATTTGCCAATATGGACAGCCCTGCTTTAAAGAGAGCGTGCAGGCGTTTCAAGCCAAGGATGGAGGCGGTCATTGCGGCTGAGCGAGGTTACATCGAATAATTCCACTCTGGACAGGTCACACAACCGACATGCACACGAATTTTTTTAGTTCATTTCAATCTTTTGACGAATAAAATTTTCTTTAAAAAAAATTTTTTAATTTGTCCGGATTTAAGCACTCTGTATATATATATATATATATATATATATATATATATATATATATATATATATATATATATATATATATATATATATATAACCGGGTATCACGTCAGCCAAACCTCGGAGGTTTGCACCCATGACTAGCTCGGTAAATAAATTCGGTGATTTCTTGTTGGTGCCATACCAGAAGATTGACGCCCTGACCACCTTCGTCTTTCCACCACTCAGCATTGCCGTCAAAGGTTGCCATATTCAGAAGAGACCACTCAAAAACTTGAGCAACCGAATCAAGATGGCTTGTAAGAGATGAGAGTAAGTCCAGGTTTTCTTTATGTATGCGATAAAAAGAGAGGCCCTGGTATCCCGCTATTGGTTAATCTACATGAGGTTATCATCTTAGTCCAGGCCTTCACAATGTTCGACGTGCTTTAAACAAACAACACGAAACAGCTGACAAGCTCAAGAAGATGGTCCGGCAACGCATTGGTCGTTCCCCCAAGCGTGCAGGACGAATCTAGGTGCCTCCCTGGCGACTTAACTAGGAAGTGTGGTAGAAACAATGGCTATATTGTATCTTTATGGACGACAGAATGTGACTCGACTAGAATACTCTCCATTTGTGGTGTTGTGGAGGGGAGGATTAAAGACGAAGAATTTGGTCGAAGAACAATCCAAGTTAGGAGGCTTCATTAAGAACTTTATGGGGGAGACTTACGCGAGAAAGTTACTATAGGGCAACGTCTTCAAAGTGTCCTCCCGGCTTGCAACGGTTTTATTAGAAATGACTTTGCGATCTCTTTCCGCAACAAATCTTGGCTGTTGTTACTCTGAATGCAAGCACAATAGGTAATTAATTAATACGTAATGCACAAAATATTATATGTAAACACGCAAAATTAAGAAATATTTTGAAGCCTGTGCAGCTCTTCAGAAAAGACTTAAATAATATATCGTCCAATATAAATTAATATTTATAACCTTATTAGAAGAGTACCAAAATAGATGTTTGGTACTCTCTTGCAAAATCGATCTTTACTACGAATCAGCCACTATATACATATTGTTGCAAGATTAATATTATAATTGCAGACAAACAAGTTAATCTAAAATTATAAGTAAATTAATAAGCGGGGACGACTTTCTCCCACTTCAAAATTTTGCTTAATTTTGTATGTTTACTTATTATGTTTTGTGTATTAAGTATACAATTGCATGTTGCTCATATTTCGTTTTTCCATTTAGAGGAGCAATAGCGGAGATTTTCTTCTATAAGCAGATAGGAACTAACTTTTTAAGATTAAGAGGAGATATTTTGGTCTACTTATAATGTTTTTGAAGTTGGTTTAATTTTTTTTTTAACTTTAGTCTTATAATGTAAAAAGAAGAGATGTTTTTCTGGGGTACTAGTAACAAATAACCATATGATTCACCGAAAAAGATAGTTTCTAAATTCTTCTCTTCAAGAAATTAACAATTTGTATTAAAATATCTCAGCGAGCAAAAAATACCACAGAATTTACTTTGATACTCGTAATCTACACTACAAATTAAGTAGCAATACTAGTATAACTATAAAACAAGCGAATATTTTACTGAGATCATTATTAAAAGGTATTAAAAATCGATAAAAGATTACTATAAACAATGTTAAAAAGAAAATAAATGGCTATTTATATTAAAAAAACACCTAAAAATACCTCCCAAGCAATTATCAATTTTAGAGACGACTTTTTGGACAAATTCCAAATGTTTAAAACTCATGGTTTGTCGGTGCGCTGTTACACGCTTTAATATCGAGCCATTATCAACGCATTCCAGCTCTTGATTCCCAACAAATTCTATTTAATAATAAGAATACTTTTACTCTGATTTGATCACAAAGTAAATCAATTTGAAAATAACGGGTATTTCCACTCTTCTTTCGCCGAAAGACCTCTAATTTAACAAAAACCACTAAAATTCGCAAATCGTGTTAGCCATGGCCACGAAGAATTGGACAAATGAAAAGAAAACAGGACGACAGCAAAAGAGGTTTTTGACACGTAAAGGAAAACAAAACAACGCAGCGGCCATGCCCAAAATGCGGTAGAAAAACTCTTCAATTTTTAGTTTCAATAGTTACTATTAATGAAGACTAAAATATTAAAGAATAAAAGTGAATCGGTTATTTAACGGTCTGTCGCTCAACCCTCATAAAAAGGCGAACGGAACGTTGCAGTTCTGTTTGAAAACGCACCTGCAAGGTGCACTTGCTTTTATGCATGGCCAACTCGGTCTCCTTCACCCTTTGATTTTAAAACAGTGAAGAGAAAATGTAAAATTAACATTCCTGAAACTACTAATTGGTCAATTTTCAAAAAATTAAATAAAAAAAACATTAATTTTACTTACCTTTTCGCTGTAATTTTTTCGAAACTTGACAGTTAGGGCACAGCACTGATAAAAAACGCACAACTACACCCCACCGCGTTCGAAAACAGACTGGCTGAAAAATTTTCAAGAAATTTGATCGCTGAAACGGGCTAAGAATAACTTGCGCATGCGTAGTGCCTCTTAACTTGTTTTCCTTTTTTACTTTTCTTGATTTTGCAAGTATTTTTTTAGGTTTTATCTTATAATGTTTTTGAATTTAAAAGCGTTTTAAGTCATAAAATGGGACAATTATTCGAAATTAACATACATTTTTGAATTTTTTAAGGTTAGAGTGTCACCTTCGACGAAAGTCATTTTGCGCATGTCGTTGCAGGAAGTGTTTAACTATTTACACCAAATTAGAGGACTATTGATGTCAGAAATAATGGGCATGTTAACTAGCAAATTCCCTAAGCCCAAACAGCCCCAAACTTACACACACAATATTACCAGTATAAAATCGTAGAGTTTCTAGCGACTAATGGACCTCACAGATGTTATTTGTAATTTCGATAAAGAATAAAACACATCTGCGATTTAGAAAATCAGTGGCAATATTACCAAAGTCTTTCATTCAAAAAAATTGAGTTGTCACAAAGTAAATAGCTCCGCTATAGCCGTATATTGTGTGGTTCAGTTTTCAATAATAACGGAAAAAATAACGCTTTACTATAATAGTTCCCATTATGACTCGGCTCATGAAGCCACTTCCATTCTTATTTTGACGTTTGACGCCCTGATTTTGACATTCCAGTTAATTTTTTTGCCTTTGAAAAGATGTCAGAAAATTTACAAAAAAGGCCTGCAAAAGGCATTTTAAAAAATTCCAGTAGTTTTGATAAGCAAGAAACTCATTCTTCCGCAAAGTAAGTAACGTAATATATCCGTTAAAATAAATTAGTTTTGGAGCCAAAACAAATCCTGTGTTTTGGTTGAAATTTTTTTAAAGGATTGTTAAAAATATGAGTCATTTTAGTCATTTTTAGCAGTTAAAACGATCATTTTTATGAGTTTGAGATGATAAAATAGCAGAATGAGTAAAATTCTCGAAACTTATGAGGTAATCACGTGTTTATAGTTGTTACTTTATGACTACTGGCAATGAATTACTGTGACCTACATTGGATGTTTTTACAAAAGAATTTTATTTTTTAGCACTTGTTTTTTGATTATTTTGGGTAGAGAAATTGACTAATTTACAAATTTAATGCGTTACATTATATTCTATTTATAATATGTTACAAAAACAATTGCAAACTTATTCAAATCCAGCCCACCCTTGCTATTCTTGAGACCTGTTGTACTATTTCTAGTACTGCCTTAAAGTCATCTGTTCAAATAGGTATTACTTAAATTTCACCGGGTCATGATATTCAAATAGGTCATTTTTGATTACACAGGGTGTTACAAAACTAAAACTTTCATTTGAAAAAAAATCACATGTGAATCATATGTCTTCTTTCAACACTGAACTAAACTTCTCAGACAAAACAATCCCATTGCCATCTTCAGCACAGGCTCTGGTTTAACTCTGAGTGCTGCCTTTACGTACACAAAAAAAAAGATTTCACCCCCTTTCGACACATATCCCCTTTCAAAAATGACTTCATTCAAATATTGAGCATTTTTTTTTCATAAGGAAAAGATAGAAGTTCCTTTTTTGTTACACTTGAGAAACTTATTTTCAAAACTTAATTTCTAATAAAACTTTGGTTTTTTAAGTCAATGGCAGAATCAGAAATTGGTCCTATTTTATTCAAAACTTTTTTTTTGAGATTTAATCACATATTTGGGTTACTGTGTAATTGTCAGGATTTATTAAATATATTTCTTATTTATAATATTAGTATAGATTCAATACTCATACATTCCTAATTTAGAAGAGCCAAAGAGACAAAATGGGATGAAATGAATATTATAGCAACTTATCATCCTCCTGGAAAAGATTACGGTCACATGAAGATTGACGAGCCAAAAACACCATACAGTTATGATGAAGCAATGGATAATGTTGATGGTTTGAACCCAGAGGAGTTGGCAGAGAGGTAGGTGATTTTTTTTTAGTGTTCCGTACGGAACACTTATAAGATCACTTCGGTGTCTGTCCGTCTGTCTGTCCGTCTGTCCGTCTGTCACACCCGATTTTCTCCGAAACTATTTGTCATAGAAAGTTGAAATTTGGTAGTAATATAGGAATTGATGGCCTCATCAGAGCCATGTAGTTTTGAAAGTTAAATTTTGACTTAAGGGGTTAGTTTTGGGGGGTGAAATCGGAAGTGAAAAAAAAATTTTTTTACTAGGTAATCGAGTGTGGTGTCAAATAAAAGCTTGTGAAAACACGAGTAAAAAATATATATATAATGTAATACTTGCGCGCACTTTTCTTTGTATTATTTTTAAAAAATCGCGAAAAATCGCTGTCCACCCGCCTTATCTCGGAAAGTACTTATCAAAAAATTTTGAAAAAAATTCTGGAATATTCTCCACGGGGTGTAGATTGAATGAAAATTATCACGAGTGCATTACCTGTAATAATTTATCTGGTATATAAAAAAAAAAACAGAAATTTCAAGGTCATCAATTTTCAGTAAAGATTGGAAATAAACTTTGTTGAAACTTATTTGGGATGTATTTTGTGAAGTCACTGATCATTTTATATCACCGTAAGATAAATTTTGACTTAAGGGATTCGTTTTGAGGGGTGAAATCGGAAGTGAAAAAAAAATTTTTTTACTAGATCATCGAGTGTGGCGTCAAATGAAAGCTTGTGAAAACACGAGTAAAAAATATATATATAATGTAATACTTGCGCACACTTTTCTTCGTATTACTTTTAAAAAATCGTGAAAAATCGCTGTCGCCTACCTTATCTCGAAAAGTACTGATCAAAAAATTTTGAAAAAATCCTGGAATATTCTCCACGGGGTATAGATTGAACAAAAATTATCATTACCTTTAATAAATTATCTGGTATAGAAAAAAAACCAAAATTTCAAGGTCACCAGTTTTCAGTAAAGATTGGAAATAAACTTTGTTGAAAACTTATTTGGGGTGTGTTTTGTGAAGTCACTGATCATTTTATATTACCGTAATATAATTTTTGACTTAAGGGATTCGTTTTTGAGGGGTGAAATCGGAAGTGAAAAAAAAATTTTTTTACTAGGTCATCGAGTGTGGTGTCAAATGAAAGCTTGTGAAAACACGAATAAAAAATATATATATAATGTAATACTTGCGCACACTTTTCTTCGTATTACTTTTAAAAAATCGTGAAAAATCACTGTCCCCTATCTTATCTCGAAAAGTACTGACTAAAAAATTTTGAAAAAATCCTGGAATATTCTCCACAGGGTATAGATTGAACGGAAATTATCATTACCTTTAATAATTTATCTTTTATAGAAAAAAAAAAACAAAATTTCAAGGTCACCAGTTTTCAGTAAAGATTGGAAACAAACTTTGTTGAAAACTCATTTGGGGTGTGTTTTGTGAAGTCACTGATTATTTTATACCACCCTAATAAAAAAATTTATTTTAAAAACAATCAACGTACGGAACACTAATTGTGCAAGTTCAACTTGCACTTGACCGGTTTTTTTTTTGTATGAGATGTTCTTTTTATATACTGCAGCATGAGTTTTTGTCATTATTCTGAAGTTACTTTGATTGTAGTCTAGCAATATTATAAATAACTATAAGTTTTATTTATTTTATTATAAGAATAAGAATAGCTGCAGATAAACCTCCAAAAGCCTTAGAACCTGAAACAGACAGTTCGGACGAAGAAGAGGAATTGTCAGAGGAAGAAAAACAGAGGCGTAGAGAATTCGAATTAAAAAGGTAAGTTTCCTTATCCTTCTTACTAAATCTATAAGCGTAAGAGAGTCTTAAGTGAGCCATACATATATTTTAATAATTGCATAATTAATTAAAAACTTACAGACTAATTTGTATGAAATTTAATGGACAGACATTTTTCTGTTCTATTTTGAAAATAACTTACAGAAGATCCACAGGGTGAAATTTGTAAAACTTACCAAATTAAGTTGTGATTTTCCTGATATAATGAGTTTAAATACAAGGTTTGTTGCAATTTCTCTTACAAAATCACTAACCAACGACACCAAAAATCGATTTTGGAATATTTTTGTTAGTTTCAAAGTTTAGAGGGATTCTAAATTACAAGGAAGTATAGTTATGATATTAGCACCTTTAAAACTTTAGTATTGTATTAAGTATATGTTATTTTCAAAATATGAACAGTGATGCCTGCCTTAAGGGAGGAAATACCTTTAGATGAGAAAAAATGAATGAATTTTTACAATTTTTTTCTAAAAAAGGCAAATTTATTTAAAATTTCTCAAACTTAAAGGATCGATTACATATATCAAAGTACAAAAAAAAAATGTTTATTAAAATAATCTCTCAAAATTGCTACGATAGAATATGATCATTGTTTGTGCTTTTGGAGGGACTTATTTTATGACGTATGAGATAGCACTTGCTACGTTGATCTGAAACACAAAAATAATTTTTTTTTGTTCATTATAAATGTAGCTTCCTTCTATATGACATTAAAGAAAATGAAGAAAATTGAGAACTAAAAAAATTAGAGACATTTTTTACAAAAAATTTACTATAAATGGTCAAATTTTCATATTTAAATGCATAACCCAAAAGTTTTTGGAATAGCTTTTAAAAAAATTGGTTTGTCATATTGAAAACGATTTTTTGTTATATTGAAAACGATTTCAGCAGACTGTTTCCGACATGCAGCATAACATAGGGGGTTGGTTCTTGGCAAATAGGCTCACCCTAAACCGTGATAAAACACTGAGTCTGAGGTTTACTCTAAGAAATTCTCCATCAGATCTATCTACAAATGACTTTGTTAAATTTCTGGGTGTGTTCCTAGACCCTGGGCTCACATGGGAGAAGCATGTCTCTGAACTGGCATCTAAACTTTCCAGAATGATTTTCCTTATTCGAAGTTTGGCTAGAAATGTATCTCGAGAGGTTCTCTTAATCGCTTATCATATCGCGACTGTTGTCGTCGCTATTTCTCTGAATTGGGGATATTGACCTTCCCCTGTGTATACATATTCCAGTGCTTAACATACATTAAACAAAATGTGTGGCAATTCACTACCCATGAAAATCTCCATAATTACCCCACTAGAGGTAACCAAAATATAATTCCTAGCTTCCACAGAATAGCTCGGACTCGCAGAGGCACCGACTACTATGGGGTCAGTTTCTTTAATGCCTTACCGGTGGCTGTTAGGGAGCTGTCGGACGAGAGCTTTGTCAGGAAGGTAAAATCCTGCCTGATTGCAAGATCATTTTACTCACTTGATGAGTTTTTGAATCATAATTTTAATGACTTTTAACTATGTAATTAATGTGTCTTACCTTTATTTTGTTCTTTTGATATCTTTAATTGTTCATTGATTTGTAGTTACACGTTTTTGATATTTTAATATTTTAGCATTTTAACAATTCCTTTTGACTTGTGACGTGTAAAAGCACATTGTGTACTTATTACTAATAAATATTTGATTTGATTTGATTTGATTTGATTGATTATATTATTTAATTGAGTTTCAAAAACTTGGTTTTGGGAAAAATGCGTTTAAAGTTTCAAAAAGTAAAAACTGAATGATCTTTGAGGCTTACCGGCTAGTCTGCTATTCCAGGGCCATATAATAGTCCCTCAGCTTCCTCGTAAAACTCATTTTGTTGTATCAATTCTTTGTAAGCGAAAATTTCTCGTTTCATATCATGGACACCATTAATATTTCTAGGAATAGCCAAGCTATATTAAAATGTGAGCTTTTTTATAATGATTCAATTAATTTTAACACATAGACACATCTACAAATACTTATACATGGCTTCAAAATATCTGTCCTGTACCTGGGCCAATGCTAAAGACATTTTGGAAGAGATAATAAAAGGCAAGCCTCCCCTTCTGAGCGTCCGATTGCACCTGCGGCGCGTTCCGAAACCGGGCAGAGGCGACTCACTTTAGCGGGTTATAAATTTGGCGGGAATTCGAATTTTGCTTTGAAACTTTAGGAATATGTTCTTGAGATGTTTTACAATCATTTTAGGAAATAATTTCAAAACGCATTTTTTGAAACTTATATAGGTATTTCCCCCCTTAATTTACGAGTTTCGACCCTGATAAGTAAGTAAGAGTTTTCTTCTTTTTTCTTCCAAAGAAAAAAACACTACAATGAGTTCCACGCTCTCCAATTAGCCAAAAAACTTCTAGAAGAAGAAGAGGACGATGACGACGACGAAGAAGAGAAAAAGAAGCACGGGGACGAAAGACACGCTTAGCCAATCGAGTGCCGGCGTTTAACTGCATAAAAAAAAGTTTGCCAAAATTTTAAATTTTTCTTTATTGTTACGGGGTAGGATTTATGTATTTATTTTTTTAGCTTGGTTTTCTGACTGCTTCGGTCACCACCAAATTGAGATTAGAACCCTGCAAAAGTTAAGAACCAAAAATAAATTTTCCAATGTTTCTAGACTTTCATAATTTTTTGCTTTCTTTAAAAAGACAATTCGTTGGATTAGTCGTGCTGTTGTTTACTTGAATTATTGGAAATATTTGTACAAATCAGGAAATTAATCAAAAAATAGAATTTTGTGTAGGAACCCGATGTAGCATAAGCTGCTCAAATTCGCCATGTTGCAGTTTGAATAATATTATAAGAATTGCAGACAACGTTTTCTATGTTGAAGACATAGTATACATTGAAGATTATAAGCTCTGATTCCTTAAAAATCACTGAAAATGCCTTGTGCTCTCGTAGGCGAAACGTTGAAAATTAGTTTCTGTACGATATGGTCTAAAATTAAACGTCTAAGTCAGAAAAGCGAGTATTTTTTATTGAACAATCACATAGAGCTCAAAAATATTAATGAAATATAGAGAAAATTAATGTAACATATTTCAGGCATTAAATGCTTGATATAAGGGAATATTTATTGTTATTATTTTAGAATTATTTTTACAGGTGAGGCCTAAAGAGACAATGGACTTTTTTACAGAAGTTCTACTTGTATTTTTGACGGCATTTTTACATCAATAATTTTGCTTTTTATCTCATCTAAGTTATAATAAAATTGTCTTGAAAAATAGCAGAACGCTAATTTCTGTTAAACCGCACCAGTTTCCTATGTTCGAATGTTGTTTTCTACGTTGTTCACGTCGCCTTTAAACCTTTCCTGGAAGTATTGGTACTGAATATTGAGCTTCTCTTAATATACGTCTTAAGTACGACACCGTGACACTATATAAAACGTCATCACTTAATATATGAACAGTCGAGGAAATATATAGTAAGTATTCTGCAAAATGCCGACATTCCCAGAGTTTCGATTCGGTTTAGTTTCCTTGCTTTGAGAAACCTCGTTCCAACAGCATCTAATAGACTTTCACTATTTTATTTTTTAATAATGTCGTGGTTGTTATAGGTCAACAATTTATCAAATTATTATGGCCTACTAACGTTTGCAACGCCACAGATTGTCGGCTATAATCACGTTCTGTTAGACCGAGGATTGCCGATTTTACTCTCGCTAAAAACACGGCAATCACATGTCTACCTAATACTTATTGATAAACTCGAGATATTTGGATTAGGAATCGACCCTTCACGCTTGATTTTTCGTTAAGGCTCACAGTTAGACGGTAAAGCTTCGCCCAACAAATTATCAAAACACTTCCATAGACTCAATTCCGCAGGCACTGGATTATCGATTATAATCGCTTTCTGTTAGACCGAGGATTCCCGAATTTACTCTCGCTAAAAACACGGCGATCCTGTATCTACCTAATACTCATTGATAAACCCGAGATATTTGGATTAGGAATCGACCCTTCACTGCGCTCGGTTTTTCCGTTAAGGCTCACAATTAGACGGTACAGGTTCGTCCCACAAATTATTAAAACACTTCCATAGACTCAATTCCAGAGGCACTGGATTATCGGTTATAATCGCTTTTTATTAGACTGAGGATTCCAGAATTCACTCTCGCTAAAAACACGGCCATCACGTGTCTATTTAATACCCATTGAATCGACCCTTCACCGCGCTTGATTTTTCCGTTAAGGCTCACAATTATAGACGATAAAGCTTCGCCCCACAAATTATCAAAACACTTCCATAGACTCGATTCCGCAGGCACTAGATTGTCGGTTATAATCGCTTTCTGTTAGACCGAGGATTCCCGAATTTACTCTCGCTAAAAACACGGTGATCACGTGTCTATGTAATAATCATTGATAAACCCGAGATATTTGGATTAGGAATCGACCCTTCACTGCGCTTGGTTTTTCCGTTAAGGCTCATAATTAGACGATAAAGCTTCGCCTCACAAATTATCAAAACACTTCCATAGACTCGATTCCGCAGGCACTAGATTGTCGGCTATATCGCTTTCTGTTAGACCGAGGATTCCCGAATTTACTCTCGCTAAAAACACGGCCATCACGTGTCCCCCGTTCGCTTGCTTGTTTTTTGGTTAAGGCTCACAATTAGACGATAAAGCTTCGCCCCATAAATTATTAACACACTTCCATAGACTCGATTCCGCAGGCACTGGATAAAATTATATTTGTAAAATTTCTGTTGCGATTTAGATGAGATATAGAGTAAAATTTTGCACGCGTATGCCAATCAAAAGTAAACGCAAATTTTATGTAAAAGTGTCCGGATATCTCTAGGCCTGAGGTTTTTTTAACAAATATAAATATATTTTTGTAAATTTTATTTTTATTCTAATAGAACGGACTAATTGAGCTCAGTCAGACACATACAATAGATTCCAAAATAATAAAAATTAAAAAAAAAAAAGTAAGTAATAGGACTTTTTCTTCCAAAAAAAAAAATGTATGTTATAGATGTTTAATGTTAAAAGTTTTGTCAAATTTTCTTAATATAAAAACATGTAGTTTTGTAGAGATTATATACAGACAGACTTATTTAGGATGGCCTGGTAAGTAAGTTTTCACAAAATATTTGCCCTAATGTAAATTTGAACGTAAGAAGGCTCTTAAGATTTTTGGTACTTTTTAGTCTTTCATAAATATATGAAATTTTTTTTAAAAAAAATAGCAACTTTGTACAAATTTTATTGGAATACTACGGGATAATCTCTTTTAATTATGGCTGTTTTTTGCAAGTTAAAGGGAGACATACATAAAAGGTTGTTTGAGAAAGTATCGCGCGCTTTCAAGTCAAAGTTGAGACAATTGTTTTTTATATCTCAAAAGAACTTTTTTACTCCAAATAGGTGTCATTTTGTTCGATGACTTTCTGCCATTTTTTATCGCAACACCGCATCATCCTGTCACTGTAGAATTCTGTGATTTTTGGGCAAAAACTTGTCACAAGTAATTTTCACAGACCTCTTTTAAACTAACTTAACAGCATTTAGGGAGTTGTCCAGAAATCGAAACAAACGGTAGTCTGACAATGCATTAAAACTTCCCAGCCAAGCTCTCTCAATTTTCATCAAAGATGTGTGTGGTCTGACGTTGTCATGGTGAAAGAGGACACCCTTTCTATTGCCTAGTCTGGCTGATTTTTTTTCAATCGCTTGCTTCAATTTTGTCAATTGCTAAAAATTTTTTTTTCCCCGCCTGAGTAAAGGATTTTACCTTTTTTCATATCCTAAAAATATCGGCGAGGATCGGATAAGATTCTTCAACGTTGTCCAAATGCCGAAACATACATTTTTGTATTTCACAGCACCTTTTAGATAACACGGTAGTGATGCCACGGACATTGTCGCATTTCTGCAAATAACTACTACCTATGTACGTGACCAGGCCAAATATACTTAAATAATTTAATAAACAAGTATACCGACCTGTTGGGATTGAACCTTCTGCACCGCAAGCCATGGGCCGTCACAGCACATAGAGTACGGAATCCATTTTTTTTGTAGGCTACAGGGAAATCCCTAAACGGCTATAGGAGCGCGTGTGCCGAAAAAGCGATTCATGTTGGTTTTGAATCACTATAAATTGTACTCGGTGAGAAACACAGTCCTAGGTAAATCCGTCCAGAGGGATGAGGTTCTCCATATAAAAGACTGCTTGAAAAGGGTTGTACAAGGAGTAATAAGCTGAACCTCAAATGGATGTGAAGTATTAGCGCGACGTGTACTTCTAACATGCACCGCTCTGGGAGGAATTAAGCGGGCCACATCCTTTAAACACTTTCCATGAAAATACTTGTAGAATAGGCTCAAGTCGCCAACCGTTCTTCGATGTTCCAGCGAATCAAGGCCGCCGGTCAGTTCCGGGTCTCCATTCGGACGAACAGCTCTTCCTTGAATAGAATCCAACAAATGCAATGTATGTTTGGAAGCGGATTCCCAAACATGGGAGCAGTATTCCATAGTTGGTCAAATTTGAGCTTTGTAAAGAATTAAGAGTTGTTGTGGAGGTAAAGCTTTCCAGTTCGACTTTAATTGATTCAGCCGATACTTGGTGGAAATCCATAACTAGAAGTTTTGCAAAGCAAGTAAAACACTACTAAAAATACCCACTAAATTTTTATTTTTAACACCATGACATGTCTTGCCGTATGACAGCTTCTTCAGAGAGTTTGTTACAAAATGAGGATAAAATTACTATAATAAATGGTTGGTTCACAATTTATGGCAGGTAATAAAATAATTTAATTAAAATAGATTTAGTAATGGTGAATTATTTAAGTCTAATTGTTCATTTATTAGTGTTCCGTACGGAACATTTATAAGATCACTTCGGTGTCTGTCCGTCTGTCACACCCGATTTTCTCCGAAACTATTTGTCATAGAAACTTGAAATTTGGTAATGATATAGGAATTGATGGCCTCATCAGAGCCATGTAATTTTGAAAGTTAAATTTTGACTTGAGGGGTTAGTTTTGGGGGGTGAAATCGGAAGTGAAAAAATTTTTTTTTACTAGGTAATCGAGTGTGGTGTCAAATGAAAACTTAAGAAAACACTAGTAAAATATATATATATATATATATATATATATATATATATATATATATATATATATATATATATATATATATATAAATGTAATACTTGCGAGCACTTTTCTTTGTATTATTTTTAAAAAATCGCGAAAAAATCGCTGTCCACTCGCCTTATCTCGAAAAGTACTTATCAAATATTTTGAAAAAATTCTGGAATATTCTCCACGGGGTGTAGATTGAACGAAAATTATCACGAGTGCATTACCTGTAATAATTTATCTGGTATATAAAAAAGAAATTTCAAGGTCATCAATTTTCAGTAAGATTGGAAATAAACTTTGTTGAAAACTCATTTGGGGTTTGTTTTGTGAAGTCACTGATCATTTTATACTTCCGTTACACATTTTTTATTTTAAAAGCAATCAACGTACGGAACACTAATTGTGCAAGTCAACTTGCACTTGACCGGTTATTTATTTATTTACTTATACAAATTTGACGGGAAGCCCTATTGTAGTACAATTTTAAAACAGATACAAATGCAGATACAAAAATATTAAAAATTAAAAAGTCAAACACGTGACAAAGACCATGTCTAAATAAAAATATTCAACAAACACATAAACATCCTCAATAACAAAATATATAAAATAGATACAGGTAATGAAAGAACTAACCTCAGAAATATAAAAACAATAATAGTATTAACAATAGTAAACACTGATCAAGTAGAACCTCTACAGAGCCCTCAGCAGCTGGGACCTAAATCCCGAGACAGAGCTGTTAAACATATCGAGCCGCCCATCCAATGAATTCCAAGTCTTCAAAGCTCTATGAATGGGAGAGTGCCTCCCATAATACTTGCGATGGAAGGGCATGCAAAAGAGATCATGATGGCGAAGATTGCCTCTGGGTATATTATTATTAAGGAATTTGAATTCTTCAATTTGTTTATTCCTAAAGATTCTGGTAAATAAGTTTCAGGCCCTTTGTGCAAGTATGTAATATTGCAAAGTTTGCGTTGAATTGGTGGTTATTTTCAATTAAATGATTTCCGTAATTTGAGTTATTTTTTCTATTGATGTATGATGAAGCATGTTCTTTTATTCTTTTTGAAAAACTTCTTCCTGTTTGACCTATATATGTTTTTGAGCAATTTCCAGCATTTAATTTATATGTTCCGGATCTATCGTCTCTATCTGTTTTAGTTTTGTTATTTTTTATAAATTTGCCAAGTGTGTTGGATGTTTTAAATGCTGTGTTAGTTTCTTGAGAAAATTAAATAATAACACAGCATTTAAAGCATCCAACACACTTGGCAAATTTATAAAAAATAACAAAACTAAAACAGATAGAGACAATAGATCCGGAGTATACAATTTCAATTGTGGAAATTACTCAAAAACTTATACCAGGTGTACAAGTATGAAATGTGAATTTTTTTTTTCTAAAAAAATATGTTAAATTCGGAAGAATGATAAAAAGTGCTTTATTCAAAGTATATTCCATCACTTGTTACATATTTTTCCCATCTTTCGGGCAATTTGTGAATACCACGCCAGTAAAAATCTTTCCCGTTTGCTGCAAACCATTCATCGAGCCATTTTTTCACATCTTCGTACGAACCAAAGCGCTGCTCAGCAAGTGCGTGATCCATCGATGCAAACAAGTGGTAATCGGAAGGAGCCAAATCTGGTGAGTAAGCCGCATGGGGTAGAACTTCCCAGCTGAGTGCTTCCAACGTGTGGCGAACTGGTTTTACCGTATGTGATGGAGCATTGTCATGAAGAAAAATGACTTTATGTTGCCTCTTTCGGTATTCTGGCCTTTTTTCAAGCAGCGAACGGTTCAGATCGGTCAATTGTTGTTGGTAACGCTTAGTATCAACCGTTTCCCCAGGTTTTAACAGCTCATAATAGGTCACTCCCCCCAACACAGAGTATCGTCTTTCCGCCAAAGCGATTCGGTCTTGCGGACGATGTAGATGGTGCGCCTGGGTCTACCCATGATTTTTTGCGCTTGGGATTCTCAAAATAAGTCCACTTTTCATCTCCTGTAACTATATGATGCAAAAACGATTTCCTTTTGTACCGAGCGAGCAAAATGTCACACGTGTTTTTGCGCTTTTCCATTTGCCTGTCGTTCAATTCATGTGGTACCCATCTACCGGTCTTCTGAATCTTTCCCATCTCTCGTAGCCGATTGGAAACAGCTTGTTGACTAACGCCCAATTGCTCGGCGAGTTGTTTTTGTGTTTGCGAATCATCTTCGTCCAACAATGCTTGCAATTCCACATCTCCGTATTTTTTTGGCGGTTTTCCACGTTCCTTGTCTGCAACATCGAAGTCACCACTTTTGAAACGCCGAAACCATCGTTCACACGTATCTTGCGATGGAGCATGTTCACCATAAGCTTCTCGAAGTAATCGGAATGATTCAACAGCAGTTTTCTTGAAATGAAAACAAAAAAAAATAATGCTTGAACACAACAACACAACACTATGCACACACTTTTCCAATTTATCACTCGTGCGCGTCTGACACTTGTTCATGACACAACAAAATGACGCCGTGTCAAATCTTTATAGCACGAACTGCATTGGTGCACCATCTGTTGTCTGAAATCCGCATTTCATACTTGTACACCTGGTATAGGTCAAACAGGAAGAAGTTTTTCAAAAAGAATAAAAGAACATGCTTCATCATACATCAATAGAAAAAATAACTCAAATTACGCAAATCATTTAATTGAAAATAATCACCAATTCAACCCAAACTTTGAAATATTACATACTTGCACAAAGGGCCTGAAACTTAATTACCTAGAATCTTTAGAAATAAACAAATTGAAAAATTCAGATTCCTTAATAAATGAACAATTAGACTTAAATAATTCACCATTACTAATTGCATTTTAATTAAATTATTTTATTACCTGCCATAAATTGTGACCCAACCATTTATTATAGTAATTTTATCCTTATTTTGTAACAAACCATCTGAAGAAGCTATCGTACAGCGAAACATGTCATGGTGTTAAAAATAAAAATTTAGTGCAAATTTAAGTAGTGTTTTACTTCTTGCAAAACCTCCGAATTCGAAATAATATTCCCAGCTTTTGAGAATTTCTCTTTATTATGCTTATAACATTTTCATACCAAGACAAATTTGCTTTCAAATCAACGTCCAGCAAATTGAGTAACGACACTAGAGGAACGAAGTGCCCCACATAACTATGTTGGGTTCAGCAACGTTAACTTTTTAGGAAACACGGCCGCTTGGCTTCTTAGTAGCGAATCTGTTATAAAGAAACCCGGTAACTGACACTCGATAAAGAACGCTCTCTGAGGAAATATGAGAGCCATCGACTAAACATTAATTTTAAGCCTTAAATTATAATTTTATGATTTTTTTTGGGCTTTGTGTTAAAAACAAGATCAGTGCCAATTCTCTAAACTTACAGTTTTTTTTTAAACGTCTTTTAAGTAAAGATACAACTCTAGATTTTGATATGAGCCTTTCTCGAGCTTTAAAAAATTTATATTAGAGCTTCCTAACCTAAAAATTGTTTAATACAGGCCTGTTATTAAGGAATACTATAATTTATTTATACCACTTATTTTCTAAAATGAATACCGTCATTTAATATGTCTTAAAATATTTTGTGTTTGTTTTTTTTAAGTAAAAAAAACCAAAGAGTTTCTCTTCTTTACGCATAACGGAAATATTACTTACGTTGCGATTTTGGAATCTTTGACACAACGACGCTACACAACAGTTATCACTACTGCATTACTAATAGTTTATTTTTGCTGGCGACGCGCGTTTCAGTAAACATGTTAGCATCATCAGGACCGATAATTGACTAAACCTAAGATTAAAAACTAGACCCCTTATGAGGGCCTTTCGAAAACTCCGTGCAAAAATGAAGAACAACAAATTTAGTGTTCGGTGTAGTGAGACTCTCCTTAATATTTAATAGCGTGATTCCAAAGTTTCAGTTCAAAAAGTCTCCATACACCTTTATTATATATATATATATATATATATATATATATATATATATATATATATATATATATATGTATGTATGTAAAAAACAACTACGGAACATTTTATTTAGAAGTTGCATTATTGCTATAAAAATGTAAACAAAATTAATGTCAAAAAAGTCTCCATACACTTAACAATTACCAGTTTGATGGATTTTAACGGAAAATAACAATTTAGTTTAAACTAATATTTAGTGAGACCGCCATTGGCCTTGATAATCTCCTGTAACCTTTTTGTCATGCTTGCAACCAGCTTTCTAGTAATTTCTGCTGGCATGTTCTCCCATTCGTTCAATATTCTCTTTTTTAATTCTTCTCTATTTGAAACATTAGGTTTGCGAACGCGTCGTTTAAATTCCTTCCATAAATGCTGGATAGAGTTAACATAGGGTGATTGCGGAGGTGTATGAAGCTGCTGTCGCATTCTCGTACCAAGTTTGCGATATGTTTCGGATCATTGTTCTGTTGAAAAACGTATCTTTTTTCGAGTGCTAATTTTTGGACACTTTCTCTTAAATTGTCACTTAAAATGTTCAGATAAACATGCTGATCCATGGTCCCATTA
Source organism: Pachyrhynchus sulphureomaculatus (assembly GCA_019049505.1). Taxonomy (NCBI): domain Eukaryota; kingdom Metazoa; phylum Arthropoda; class Insecta; order Coleoptera; family Curculionidae; genus Pachyrhynchus; species Pachyrhynchus sulphureomaculatus. The sequence continues at coordinate 119,745,683 of CM032448.1, read as the reverse complement.
ATAAATATAAAATTCCAACCCCTCCAGCGGACATGCATCCCCAAAGCAGAACACTGCCTTCTTGTCTCATCGTGGAACAAATGTTTTTAATATCGAATGCGGTATTCTTCTTTCTCCAAACTTTAGTTTTGCCATCAGACCCAAAAAGGTTAATTTTAGTTTCATCACTAAAGATTACGGATTCCCAAAATACAGGAGGTTTAGTAACGTATTTCCTAACAAAAGCTAACCGCTTTTTGCGATTAGCTTCCGAAATTAATGGCTACTTCTTGGCTGCACACCCCTTATAGTCTGCCCTGTGTGAACAAGTTCTGTTTGTGAACAAACATTTTTCGAAGATAGTTCTTCTTTTAATTTTGGTGCATTTTCTTGGGATTAGAATTATTTGTCTAACAATACTGGCCTCTTCACGTGAAGTCAGTTTCTTGGGAGGACTGGAGCATAGTCGAATTTTATAGGAACCCGTTGATTTATACTGGCTTACAATGTATTGAACAGTAGCATGCGACTTTTTAACAATTTTTCCTGTTCGATTTTCGATCTTTCCACAAATCAATTATGATTTTTCGAACTTGAAATGGAATTTCACAATTTATCTCGCACATTTTTAATACTACTTTGAAAACCCACTGCAAAATTACTAACAACCAGTGACAGATTATAAAGTATGGCCGAAAATTATTCATTTGTTTTCAGTTTAGCGAGCAATAGATAGCTTGATGAAATACGGCTGATTATAACGTGTTTTTTCAATGCAATTCTTGAGTGTATGGAGACATTTTTGACATTAATTTTGTTTACATTTTATAACAACGATGTCATTTCTAAATAAATTGTTCCGCAGTTGTTATTAATACTAATCCTCGTTGGTTAAGTTTTAAATATTAATTTAAACATGTTTTCTCATACTAAGTTGGGAATGTGGAATCTTTGGCACACAACACATGTTTAGCGAAACGCGCGTCGAGTGCAAAAATAAAGTGTTTGGTGTAGTGGTGATATATACTGAGTAGTATGTTTTCTCATAGTTCCTATTAATTAGTTAAACATAACAGAAAAATAGTATAGAAAACGTGGTGTATGGAAACTTTTTGGACTGACTGTATGATGAAGACCAAGAAAACTTCCGTTGATCGTTGCGTCGTCAATTATGTTACATCCTTTCAGGTATTTTAAAATATTTCTTTGGGATATAAGAGATCCCAGAACCTTATGATTAATCTTTAAAAAGTGTTTTTGTATGGCATAATTTTTTTTATAAATTATCTTCCCTTTTTAGGCGTAAAGTGCTGAAAGTCTATGGTTTTTTAACGAAAAAAAATGTCTTGAAAAATATATTAAATGTCGATAATTGCATCTGATTACTCCCGCTGCAGTGACACACTCACCTTTGTAAATTTTAATTAATTTCGTGATTACTAGAGAGAGTTCCTGAAATCTGAGTAAAAAGAGCTTCGAGAGACTTCAACAACTTAAATATATTTATATATATATATATATATATATATATATATATATATATATATATATATATATATATATGCGAAAGTATTGTTCAATTATGAGCAGCTTATGAACGTTCAAAACGCTATTGTGAGTTGCCAAAATTTCTAGGCTTAAATAATTATTTTTGACTCTCCAAAAAATAACTTATTGCGTTCCCGAAAGCTCTATTTACTTCAGTTTTGCGAAAAAATGTAAGAACGATGAAATTAATCAGAAAATAAAATGGTGTCTGCATGACTGTATATCTTTTAGGAGAATTTTTCTTCGTAAAAACAATTTAAAAATAGGTAATAGTTATTATTACAACAGTACTATCTATTTTTTTCTTCTTTTCGTAATCCTTGAGACCTAGAGATGCGGTTGTATTTTTTACAGTAACTCTGCATGCTTTGTTGACTGACGTGCATACAAGATTTTCCACCGTGTCTCTCAGAAATAATTTCAAAAATTTAATTCTATTGTGATTTGAGTAAGACATGGTACAAAACTTGTTACGCCCATACTTGTGAAAAATGCCTGTAGAATTTATGTAAAAAAGTCATCGTATCTTGGGGCCTTTAGGATGTAAATTTTTGTTATTTGCAAGTTCAACGACCTATGAGGACGCTGCCGATTGTTGACAAACTTAGAGGAACGTGAATAAATTTTGTTGGGAACGTGTGGTTAAATTTTCACTTATTTTTGATACTTCCGGCCTTGTATCTAGTTCTTCCTCTTGCCGTAACGCATTTATGATTTTTTACTTAACGTCGACGAATAATGCAGTGTCATCCAGCAAAACAACAATTTGGGTTGTATTACAGATGGAATAGATGATGTTTTAAAAGCCAAATGCTTGCAAAATCTAATAAAATTGTTTAAAAACTCACAAAAATAAATCTCAAACATAAACAAATAGGCAAGTTGGAATTACTCGCTTCCTGAGTTTAAATGTCGGCCGCCAGGGTCGCGTGTTAATTTGGATTTGCGAATAACAACTTATGTAGTATGTGAAAAAAAGAATAAGTTGTACTGTACATGGTGTGAACTAATTCTTATCTAGAACTTTGAAGAGATGATTGTTTTAATGAAAGTAAGGTCAAAAAGTATGAACAGTTTCATCCTCCATATTGTTTGCAACGTTCTAGAAAAAAATATTTTTTTTCTGATGAAAATTAAAAATATACTTATATATAAAAATTACTTTGTGTGTACCAGGTGTACAAGTATGAAATGCGGATTTTTTGTCTAAAAAAACATGTTAAATTCGGAAGAATGATAAAAAGTGCTTTATTCAAAGTTTGCTCCATCGCTTGTTATACATTTTTCCACGCCAGTAAAAATCTTCTCCTTTTGCTGCGAACCATTCATCGAGCCATTTTTTCACATCTTCGTACGAACCAAGCGCTGCCCAGCAAGTGCGTAACTCATCGATGCAAACAAGTGGTAATCGGAAGGAGCCACGTCTGGTGAGTAAGCCGCATGGGGTAGAACTTCCCAGCTGAGTGCTTCCAACGTGTCGCGAACCGGTTTTGCCGTATGTAATGGAGCATTGTCATGAAGAAAAATGACTTTGTGTTGCCTCTTTCGGTATTCTGGCCCTTTTGCAAGCAGGGAACGGTTCAAATCGGTCAATTGTTGTTGATAACGTTTAGTATTAACCGTTTCCCAGCATCGTCTTTCTGCCAAAGCGATTCGGTCTTACGGTCGATATGGACGGTGCGCCTGGGGCTACCCATGATTTTTTGCTTTTGGGATTCTCAAAATAAATCCACTTTTCTTCCCCTGTAACTATACGATGCAAAAACGACTTCCTTTTGTACCGAGCGAGCAAAATGTCACACGTGTTTTTGCGCTTTTCCATTTGCCTGTCGTTCAACTAATGTGGTACCCATCTACCGGTCTTCTGAATCTTTCCCACCTCTCGTAGCCGATTGGAAACAGCTTGTTGACTAACGCCCAATTGCTCGGCGAGTTGTTTTTGTGTTGCAAATCATCTTTGTCCAACAATGCTTGCAATTCCACATCTTCGTATTTTTTTGAGTTTTCCACGTTCCTTGTCTGCAACATCGAAGTCACCACCTTTGAAACGCCGAAACAATCGTTCATACGTATCTTGCGATGGAGCATGTTCACCATAAGCTTCTCGAAGTAATCGGTATGATTCAACAGCAGTTTTCTTCAAATGAAAACAAAAAATTAATGCTGTCCGCGAATGCTCTTTGTTCGGTATAAATTTCAGCATATTGAACACAACACTATGCACACACTTTTCCAATTTATCACTCGTGCGCGTCTGACACTTGTTGATGACAACAAAATGGCGCAGTGTCAAATTTTTATAGCTCAAAGTGCATTGGTGCACCATCTGTTGTCTGAAATCCGAATTTCATACTTGTACACCTGGTACATCTCGAAAATTTCATCGTACCGTACAATTTCTTTTTGAACTAGTGTAAAAAATAGCAAAAATCATTTGTATACACAAAAATTAATCGCAGCTCTTTGTTTGAAACTCATTTTGCGACGACTCCTCAGAACACACCGTCACTCTTACCGCTATAAATAGGTTTCAAATAAAACAAATGCCCTAAAACAGGTGACATTACACTAGTGCAGATTGCTGGGTTGTGCAAGAGAAATATACACCAGCTGGCGTTAATACTTTCTTCTATTTTCGAAAAGTTTTGTTATGTTTTGGACAGACGTTGTATAAATGGTTTTTTTCCATTTTTTTGTTGCAAACAATAAGTAAAGACAGTCTAGATAAGATTAACCAAGTTAACATACCGTATTCAATAATCTTACGTATTATTTTTATTTATTTGCATTATTTTTCTAATTAAATAAATCATATAATGTAATTTTTCCAAGGGTTGCCACATACTTTTTATACATTTACTTAAAAAAAGGGGACAAGACTAAAAACTTTTTACGTAAGCTGGTTAGTTAGTAAAAATAGATTTTTTTCATTAGTTTTCGCTGTAATTTTTCCCAATTTACCGTGCTGTTAATATACCAACCTTAGAAAACTGCGGCAAACCTGCACCAATATCGAATGGTGTCTTCGCTTCAATGATCTGAAGTAATCTCGGAGCGTTTCTTTCTTTTATTATTACTCTGGAAAACCTGTGATAGAAATACTCCCTTGTTGCGACAGTTTCGTTAGATGTATTCTTAGTTAGTTATGTTTATGACATCTGAAGGAAAAAGTAAGTGTAGATCTTAAAGCTAATATTAATATTATTTTATTTTGTATTGTGACATTGATTATCTAAATAGGAAAGTAATATATTTATATAAATGGTTAATATCGAGCCTGTTTCATGATCACCGGTTATTAAAAAAATACGTACAAAACGCTCGACCGACATGGATCGGCAGTCACCAAAAATCCGGACAAATCAAACAACTTCTATGAGAGCACGTTTTTTTAATGAAAAACTAAGTTTGTAAAAATCATTTCACATGACTCAGGGGCATCTATGTTAATAATAAGCATTCAATGAATTTCCCATTCACTTGAATGACGACCTCCATTTTCGGGACTCCTTCTGTAATTCCAAGCTGTTAATATCCGCGAACGCAGCCTCAATAACGGTCATTAATGATGTCCCATTGGAATGCCAAACTTGTTTGTAATCCTTTCAACTATGTATTCAAATCTGGACTATTAGAAGGCCAGAATTCCTTGGACTAAAACATGTCAAAGTTATTTGAGAATCAGTTCTGGGCCAAATGGCTCGTATGAGCCAAAACATCATCCTGCTGGAATCGTATTGAAGGTCCTCTTCGACAGTTCTACACTTCGTCGGCTTGCTTACACCCATAATCGAGGCCACTTTTCGTAACAACTGCCCTGGGTCCTCCGAAATCCACGCTCAAGTCCTTTTGATGACTATAGTGCATTCTTCCAAGTGGCGCTTCCTCGCCGGCGTACTCAAACCGAATTATTTCCATTGTTGATCGCAATGTGCGAAGGCGCGGCTCGTCAATTATACTCGGCACTTGTTTTCGACATGGCGACAATTTTAAGACTAATAATATGTACTTCAGTTCATTCGCTACTCGAACGCCAACAGCGATCTCTGGCGGGACATTTCAATTGACATTTGTTCCGATTTTGGTGACGCACCCTGTAGATATCTCTTCATGTTGATTCCCAGAAGTAAACCTGTTGGATTCCAACGTAACTTTGTTGAACTCGAAACGTTGAACAAGCTCGTTGTATTTATTTATGTGTTAGGTCTCCTGAATTTTCTGACCCGGAAGGTATGGCAATTTTAAAGTTTTTAGTTTTGTTCCTAACTCATCTTTTTATTTACTTTTCTTTTAACAAATTTTTAGTTAAAATACTATTTTCATAGGTGCCATTTTTTTAGTTTGAGTTAGTGCTGTTTTTTTTTTAGCTTCTTGGAAACTATTTATTTTTATAAGGTCAAGTTTACAAATAAGCAATTTTATGTTGCAATATGTTAAAGTAATTGAAAGTTCTTGGCAGTAAAACAATAGATGTAACGTAATTTGTCAATTTTTGACAGGCAACGTTAAATCTATTAATTGCTGTCGTATTTGATTGAGAATCATCATCAAACCGATCCAAATCACTTTACGACATTCTATTTTTATTTTGTCTTTCTTTACTACCTAGACTCAGGTCGGCACAAGTGCGTAAAGTGATCCAGGTCTATCTAATTTCGGTCAATCGATTACGGTATCGACGAGCACCAGACATAACTGCGGCCACTAAGCCACATCTGTCAAATATCAGTAAAGAACTTAGGTTACACATTGACGACCACATTATCAGTATCGGCTAAATGGACACATGTCCGTCTTTCTTGCATAACTAACAACCATGCTAAAGTCGGCTCAGCATCAGTATTACTTAGCTGATATTTAAATCACTTAACATTAAACCGAGACTAATTTCACAACACTTCTTTATGATTCTTAGGAAGTGTGCAATATTATAGTTTATTCACATTCTCTGGAACTTTACCAATGACTGACTACCCACATACAATTTTCAAATTTCCTTTACAAGATTCTGTATATTGTTTTACAAGGACATTACAATTAAAATTTTTTTAAAGTCAAAGAAAATTTACATGGTTACATTGAAACCCGTTGTTTTCTTTGTTTTTTAAACATTTTCCACTTGTCGGCAGAAGTTGAATCCGACTGTGAGGGAAGGCTCTGTTCTTTGAAGCACTCCCCGCGGCAGCTCACTTTTCGACTTGTTCATAATTATCGACGCGGTTGTCATCCAGAAGATGTTGCATCAGGTGGAACAAGTAGTAATCAGGAGGGGCCAGGTCTGAAGAATACGCTGGGAGTGGGCAGAGCGGAAAAACCTCCCATTCAGGCTCTGTCAGTTCCTCTTTAACCGCTAAAGCCACATTAACCCGAGCGTTATTCCGAAGAAAATTGACTTTTTTGCGATCCGTCGCAATGTATGATCGATCGTCTTTGCATCAAATTATCATTCAGACGCGCCAGTTGCAACGTTTGGTGGTGATTGTTTCCCTAAGTTTCGGCAGCTCACAATAGACCTTCCCCTCTATATCCCACGAAATGCACAGCAACGTTTCGTAATCGCGAATATTTCGCTTTGGAAGCGACGTTGATGGTGGCCCAGGATCAAGCCAAGGTTTTTTTTGCGTGTTGAATTATGGAAATATATTCATTTTCATCACCTGTTACAATACGCTATAAGAAATTGTTCTTTCTTTGCTTTATGAGCAAAGAAAGGTAACGTGAAACACATCGGAAAAACCACTTATCGCGTTCCGTTTTTATTCTGTGTACAGTGTACACACGGGATAACCTTTGTTAACTGTTCAGACGTCAAGGTGGCATAACTAACAACTGTAACTGCCTACAGGAGATGTTACCAACAGCGGATTTCAATGCGACGACTACCTAATACTGATGCAACAACTAAATACTGAACAGCCTTATGACACTCTAACTTACACCGTACCTATAGCTGTCGTCCACATTTTTCTTTTCTCATCAATAAGTGTCGCTAGTTGTGTTCGTCGTCGTGATACGTTACGCAAAACCTTATCTGTAAACAGGACTTCACATGTCAAGAAAAGGCAGCCCATTCCGTAAGAAATATATTTAATAATATATTTGGCTGTGCATAAATATATTTAGCTAGCTTACATAATACAATTTTTCCTTCGTAATTTATTAAAAATACTGTATATTTAAGTAACAATAATTTTTGTCGCCGTTTTATAGTTGTGTGATTTTTGGTACAGATGTTTCGTTCTAATAATGGTATCTTTCAAATATATTAATAAGAAGGCCTATTGGAAGACACAGTACAGTTAAAGCGCTATATTTATGCCTACGTAAAATCAATATTAGCTATTAACATTATCAGACGCTTTGTGATAATCACAAAACTATAAAATGGTGACGTGATTATGATAACTCAGTAGTGGTTATTTGCTTTTTATGTAGAATATAGAGTTTTATTTTTGGCTGTTTTGCAGCCAGAACTAATGATTCTTAAATAAAAACTTTTAAAAAAATGTGCGTAAAATAACTTAGGTTTTATTGTTATTAATGTTACATAATGTACACAGTTGAGAAATAACTAACTAGAAACGGAAAAAGAAACTTATTTTATTTTTATAGTTTTGACTGTACAATTTTGCTAAATAGAGTACAATAATTTTATTGACATTTTATTGTATTTGTATTATTTATACCAAGGTTATCCAAACGACGGTCCGCGGTCCACATGCGGTCCGTGACTTATATTTGTGCGGCCCGCGAAGCGATTTTTAATCTTTAGTTTTGGTATAATTTTGTTCATTTTTCTGGCAACCCAAAAAATGAACGGAATATCTATTCGTAGGTATGGTAACATGGGTCTTTCTCTTATTGTTAGGGGAATTCCCGAATTAACAAAAGCGTATTTTGTTTACAAATACGCGTTTGTGTACAGGCGAATAAGTACAGAGCCGTGTTGGTGCACGTTTTTTGTCGTGACTCGTTTGTTTCTATGAGAAATAAGATTCAATTTATTTAAAGTAAAAGTTAGAGAGGGGACTGTTAACACATCTAATTAGAGGCGGAAATAAAGCTATGACTCATCGTAAATTTCGCGATTTTTTAACGGAAATTGACGCAGCGTATGGAGATTTTCCTTTACACGCAGACATCAGATGGTTAAATGCTAGTCAATATTTGCAGCGTTTTTTTTTCTTTACGAACAGAAGTACCTGTATTCTGTAATGCAGTTTACGACTTTCTTGCAGCCAGCCTGATTCTTTTCTATAAAATTGTAGGTATTTTTTTCTTTTTGCACTTGAGCTTGTACTCGGTTCTTCGTCTGACGACATTTTGACTTTTTATTATAATGATATTTTTGGTAGATACTACTAGTAGAAGCTATTAGTAACTCGGGAGAAAATTTTTCTTGTAAATAATGAAAATTAATGAAACAATAAAATCCGAATTCTTGTTTATATAGATAAGCGAATTAGCTCGGGGATCCCCTAAAAACGTCGAGTTACGAGTTGTAGGACACAAGGGTATTCCCCAAAAGATATCGGGAACATTCTGCAATAACTACTTCTCATATAATCGAGGGATTCCCCGCAAAAAACTTAAATGAAAAGGGTTGCCAACTTGGAAATGTAAAATCGGTAAAAAAATCAGGAGATTTTTCTTGTATTCTGAGAAAGCGTGTAAATATCGTTAAATTTCGGTATTGCGGTAGGACAGACCCCATATCGGTAGAAATGCCGAAAAATTCGTAGGTTCGAGACCACTGGGAACACTAAAAAGGAGTATATATCTGACGTATATCTGGTTGTGCATGTTTCTTTCTCCGCTTTTTGATTGTGGTGACACCTGTTAACCAACAGTTGTATTTTAAATTTTTTTAAATATGATCTTTTTAATATCCTCAATCCTAGATTTTGAAGTGAGAACGTCGACAAAAATTCTAATTACCAACCTGTGTGTGCTGAAAACAAAAAAATCCCCGAACATAAACACAAATCGCCATTTTCTTTTGTCACTGTCATTACGCAGTAAAATTTTTCCAGTGTTTTTTGCAGTTTCTCAACGCATTTTTCGACGTTATTCGCAGTAAATTACATAATCAGTAAGTACACTTCATTTTCCACAATTATATATTATTATTAGAAGTGAAACCTACTGGGAAAATACTTCTTTTTTGAATTAAAAATCAGCTGACTTTTGTATTCTTTTCTCTATTGTCAAGAAAGATGAGTCAGTTGTATGGTTTTTTACTAATAATATTTCCGCCCCCATTTAATCAGTTTTATCAAAAATTTCAGAAAATTAGTTTACAAAGAACGATAAAAATTGATCTGTAATTTTCCTAATTCTATATTAGATAAATCCACGGTGCCCTGATAAACTATAGAAAACAAAAGATAGTCGCAGTATATCATATGGGGAGCGCAATTTATTTAAAAAGGATTATTTTAGTTGTGAATAAAAACGTGTGTCAGAGTTATTAAGAGTTTATTTATAATTCCAGACAATGGCTTCACGTAAAAAGGTTCTTCTCAAAGTGATCATTCTCGGAGATTCCAGTGTAGGCAAGACATCGCTAATGAACCAATATGTCAATAGAAAAATTTTCAAATCAGTACAAGGCAACAATTGGGGCAGATTTTTTAACTAAAGAGGTTACCGTTGATGATAGGTAAGAATTTAAAACTTATACTTTTGACCTTTAAAAAAGAACTGTACAGAACCCAAGAGTGGCCCTTGGGTCCAAAGGTCCCTTAAACAGGCTGTCATTATAGAAATTTTTTAGTAATATTTAGGGGTGTAATTAGATTTTGTCATATGTAATTGTAGTTTGTAAAGTATCAGATTAAGTAAGGTTTTCTTTAAAATGAGACACATTTATTTTTATCCTTATTATAATTAATCTTCTAGTAATTTATTTAGGAATAATTATCATCGACCCTGTTAAATACAAAAGACTTTTCAAAGTATTAAAAAATGGCTTATTTCTCGGAAGTCAACTTCTCACATATATATTATATATATTAAGGAAAGACTAACTGTTTTATTTATTAAGTTTTTTTCCTCCCAAATTAATCATCTATTTAAAATCCCAACGAGTGCAGTGAGAACCAATGATGGAAATAACTAGAGATGCAATGGGTCTACTCAGCCAAAACCAGACACTGGGCTGATTTGGCTGGGTACTCAGTTTGGTTTCCTAAGCACCAATTTATTGAAATAACACATAGGCTGAAATGTTTTTGGTCTGGCACATAGGTGTTATGACATTTTGATGATTAGTTTACAAGTTACAGTGGTTTTAGTGACGCTACTTTTAATATTTTCAAAACAATGAAAAAATCGAATTTTCTGTGTTGATTAAACACTGTTTTTTGATGGTGAAAGATAGCCTTCAAGCAAAGCAATGGCTTGATAAGTATTAGGGGACTCTGCCCCTGGAACATCACTCCTCGTGAGGTAGCTGACACCCTGAAGATATCAAAAGAATGTGTTGGTCATATTTTGCATGAACATTTGGGCATGAGAAAGGCGATGTTCGAAATGGGTACCGCATTTGCTCACAGTGGACCAAAAAAAACAATATGTTGATGATTCTGAGTGCTGTTTAAGCGGAATAAAAAGGACTTTTTCATGCGATATGTGACAATGGATGGAACATGGGTGCACCACTACACACTGGAATCAAATCGGCAGTCAACTGAACGGACCTCAGCTGGAGAAAGCCACCCAAAGCGACCAAAGATACAATAGTCGGCTGGGACGGTTTTGGCCTCTGTATTTTGGGATTCGTATGGAATAGCGAATATTGTATAAAGTTATTAGTGCATTTGAAGGCCGAAATCATAAAGAAATGGCCCCAAATGAACAAGAAGAAAGTGCTCTTTCATCAAGACAATGCACCGTATCACAAGTCAATGGTTATGATGGCAAAATTGCATGGATTGAAGTTCAAATTGCTTCCTCATCCACCATATTTTCCAGATTTGGCCCCCAGCGACTATTATCTATTTGCGGACCTTAAAAAAATGCTCACGGAAAAGAGATTTGGCTTCAGTGAAGAACTTATCGTTGAAACTGAGGCCTATTTTGAAGGCAAACATAAATTCTTCTACAAGAAAGGTATAGAAATGTTAGAAAAGCGTTAGACTGAGTGTATCGCTCTTGAAGGAGACTATATTGATGAGTAAAGTCAAATTTAGCAAAAGAAATGTGTTAAGTAGCTATACCAAAAACTTTTCAGCCTACATGTTATATAAAGTAAAGAAATAAGTTATCATGAAAAATTACCTAATGTTGGCAGTGTTGACAGAAGTTCTTATATATATATATATATATATATATATATATATATATATATAACAAGGATTTTCTACAGCTGACGCTGTCTTCCTTCTCTCAGCCTTTGATTCCATCCGTTTCTATCTTCCCAGTCTCCATCTGTTAGACCCCTGTCCCCTGTCCTCCATAGCCTTGTCCACATCGTCTCTCCACGATCGTCTGGGTCTTCCTCTTTTTCTCCTCCCTATAGGGCTTCACTCCATTATTTTCTTTATCCATCTATTATCTTCGCTTCGTCTTATGTGTCCATACCATTTTAATCGTTTTTCTTCAATGGTGTTTATTGCATTCTCTTTGATGTTCATTCTGCTTCTTATTTCTTCATTTGTTATTCTCTCCATACATGCCACTCTACAACATCTCCAATACTCCATCACTACCGCGTTAATTTTAGATTTATTTCTTTTGTTTTGTCCATGTTTCTGACCCGTATGTCATTATGCTTTGTATTATTGATTTGTATATGCGTGTTTTGTTTCTCTTTGTAATGTGCTTGTCCCACAGGATCGAATTTAATTGTTTATGCATGTTCGCGTTTGTCCTAATCTAGCTTTAATCTCTTCTTCTGATGTTGCGTTTTTTGAAATGATGGTTCCTAGATATTTAAATCTATCGGTTCCTTTGATTATTGTTTCATTATCTACTTCTAGATTCTCCATGTTTCCCTCCTTTGTTGTTAGATATTCCGTTTTATCAAAGTTTATTGCTAATCCTGCTTTAGTGTATTCTTCTTTCAGTTTTCTTACCATATAACTGAAGTCCTCATCTTGCACTATGATTACTTGGTCGTCTGCGAAACTTAGAGTATATAAGTAATCTTCTCGTATTGGGACTCCCATTCCACTACATTTTTGCTTCCATTTTTTTAATGTTTGTTCGAGGTATATTTTGAATAGTGTTGGGGATGTAGAGCATCCTTGTAATAGGCCTTTTGATGTTTGGAGTTTCTTCCCTATTTTATGTCCTATTTTTATGTTCACTGTGTTGTTTTTGTAGAGAGCTTTTACTGCGTATATTAGTTCTTTGTCAATGCCTATTTCTTTCATTGCGTTCCATAATCTTTGTCTTGGTACTGAGTCATAGGCCTTTCTTATGTCTATGAAGGCTAGATGAACTTCTCTATTCTTTGCCAGTTTTTTTTTCCATTGTTTGTTTTATAGTGTATATGTGGTCTATACATGAGTTTCCGGCCATAAAGCCTGCTTGGTCTTCTCCAATTTTTCCTTTTATATTTTCCTCCATGATATTTTTAATAATTTTTCCATACAAACGTCCCATACTCGATATTATGCTTAGGCCTCTATAGTTTGTGCATTTTCTATGATCTCTCTTTTTAAATATAGATACTATATAAGCTTTTGACCATTCCTCTGGTATTTTTTCTCCATTTATCGCTCTGTGGAACATGTTTCTCAGCATTCGATGTAATTTATTAGACCCGTACTTAATCATTTCATTTACCACACCCCCAGGCCCTGCAGATTTATTATTTTTGAGTGTTTTTATTGTCTTCTTTACTTCTTCATAGCTTAGTTCTATCTCTTTTATTTCCTTATTCTGTTCTTCTTCAGGGTTCTCTTTTTGGAATTCTTGTCTATCTTCTGTTAGCAGCTTCTTATAATATTCTTCCCATTCGCTTTCTGGGATGTACTCTATATACATCTTCTCTCTATTGTTAGTCCTTAATGCTTTAATTATTCTTCATGACTCTGTACTTCTAGTTCCTCCTATATACTGTTCTACATGTTCGCACGATTTTTCCCATCTCTCGTTCTTTTCTTTGTTTATGATCCTCCTCGTTTCTGCATTTTTTCTATTTATATTTCTGTAGATCTTCTTCTGATTTTGTATTCAGCCATTTTTCATATAGTCTTTTTTTCTCCTTTATAGATTCTTTGGTTTTTTCACAGATTCTAATTTTATGTTTCTCATTCTCGTTGTCTTCTTTACTAATGCTTCTAGGGACGCCTGTTTGATGCATTCTTTTATGTGGTCATACATCTGTTGGAGGTTGTCGTAGTTAAATTCATTTAATTTTTTATCTAATCGTCATCTATATAGGTCTCTTATCGTTTCGTCTTGCAGTAAGTGTATTTTGTATTTTATTTCCTTGTCTGCTTTTTCTGTTATCTCATTAGTATTTCTGTTTTCTTTATCTATTGTTTCTTTTTTGCTTTATTGTCTTGCACCACGGTACTTTTATATTTGCTATTAATAGTCTATGGTCTGTTCCACATTCTGCCCCTCTCTTTACTCTTACGTCTTTTATTTTGATAGTGGTATCGTTTTTAATTATAATGTAGTCTATTATCGATTTTAAGTTTCGTGTTTCTTGCATCCAAGTATATTTGTGGATGTCCTTGTGTTTGTAGAATCCGTTTGTTATTTTGAGGCCGTTTAGTTCACACGGCTCTATTAGTCTCTCTCCGTTGTCGTTAGTAATGTCCTCTCCGAATGGTCCTACGGTATTGTCCTTTGTTTTCCTTCCTGTTCTCCCATTCAGATCTCCCATTATTATTAATTCTTGGTTTTTCTTTACTTTTTGTGTTTCTATTTCTAGTGTTTCCATGAAATTATCTTTTTCTCTTATAGTGCTGTCTTCTGTTGGGCCGTATACTCCTAATATTACCATGTCTTTTCCTAGCATTGTTATATTTAGTTTTATGATTCTTTCATTGATGGGGTCCCAAGATGTTATTTTCTTTTTCCACTTCTTTTTTACTAATATTCCAACTCCGGCCTTTGCTCTTTCTTCCTTCTTTACTCTACTCCAACAATGCATCCCTTCATCAATTTCTTCTATTCCACTTCCCTTTTTCTTCGTCTCGCTTATTACTAAAATGTCTATGTTCATCTTCTTAAACACTTGTATGACTTCGATGTTCTTTGTCCTCCATCTCTGTATATTCCAGGTGCCGAGAGCAGCTATTCTGTTTCGGGATTTCTTCGTTTGGCTGAGTTTTAAGCTTGGGTTAACTATTCACTTTGAAGTAGAATTGCCCCCCCCCCCCATATCCAATGGGGCTCCCTTCTTTGAAGGTGTGGATTGCCACCCGGGAATTTTTGCTTATCTTGTGATTTTTCATCCTACTTTTCAAAAAACAACTAGCATTTCCCAGTTTAGGTTTTACGTGTGTTAGGGTGCTAACTCCTAACGCCACAACCCTCCTCCTTTATCCGGGCTTGAGACCGGCAACAGTGTTGATGAACTACTCAATCCATCTATCAACACTGCAGGAGAAGATCTTAATAAAACATAAAAGAACGAGCTTGATATAATATTGCCAAATTCTACCTAGCCGGGTGTCTAGTTTTATCAAATCCTACTTCCCCAGGTATGTGTTTTACCAGATCATAAAAAGTACTACCTGGTGCATCTCTAGTTGTTTTTCTTTTCCCACCAATCCTTTACTCCATAAATAAAACTACTTTTAAGGGAACATTACACTTTCTCTGTTGAAAATTTCAATAACTTTTATGGGACTGATAAATTCATAAAAAAACATTTTTTTAGCCCGTATTTTTCTGAAATATATGTCTTCAAATACAAGAAAAAAATTTTTACATAATTTTTTAAATGATTTTTTATAGGGGTTTTTTGCAGCCTCATGGAAACCATTTTGAAAATTTTGATCTGCTGGCGTGCATGATTGCAGCTTATTGGAACATCTGAAAAAATATATATATATCCTTAGAAAAAGTATGACTATGGCCCCAGTATAGACTATGATTATTTTGTTTGAGCGAAAATTCACAGAATGGTGGACCTCCAAAGTTGGTGGTCTCAAAAATAGCATTTTTTTTTATAAAAAAAAAAACATTAAAAATTGAGGAAAAAATTTAATTTTTTAGTGTTCCGTACGGAACACTTATAAGATCACTTCGGTGTCTGTCTGTCTGTCTGTCTAGCTGTCTGTCTGTCACACCCGATTTTCTCCGAAACTATTTGACATAGAAAGTTGAAATTTGGTAATAATATAGGAATTGATGGCCTCATTAGAGCCATGTAGTTTTTGAGAGTTAAATTTTGACTTAAGGGGTTAGTTTTTGGGGGGTGAAAATCGGAGTGAAAAAAAATTTTTTTTACTAGGTCGAGTGTGGTGTCAAATGAAAGCTTGTGAAAACACGAGTAAAAAATGTATATATAATATAATACTTGCGCGCACTTTTCTTTGTATTATTTTTAAAAAATCGCGAAAAATCGCTGTCCCGGGCCTTATCTCGAAAAGTACTTATCAAAAAATTTTGAAAAAATTCTGGAATATTCTCCACGGGGTGTAGATTGAACGAAAATTATCACGAGTGCATTACCTTTAATAATTTTTCTGGTATTTAAAAAAAAACAAAAATTTCAAGGTTCAACTCATTTGGGGTGTGTTTTGTGAAGTCACTGATCATTTTATACATCTGTAACAAAATTTTTTATTTTAAAAGCAATCAACGTACGGAACACTAATTGCGCAAGTTCAACTTGCACTTGACCAGTTTTTTTATTCTAATTTATACTGGGACTATTGTTGAGTAGAAGAACATATTAAAATTTCGGACCGATCGGTTAAATGGTTTTTAAGTTATCATGCACGCCAATTACAAAAACGATGTCTTGAGAAAAACGCGTTTAAAGTTTTGACAAACGAATTTTCACATATAAAATCTACTTACGTTCAATCAACTGTGCCTGCTTCACTGGAGGTTTTATTTATAACGACTTTGAATAGAACCTCAGCTGTGATTTTAATATTTTCGATGATTTTATAATAAGTTCTTTCATAAAAGCCCATTTCTGAATCCATCAGACCGCGATTCCACAGCCGAGTAATCTCATTACAAAAATTAAATGTCTATTAATTTCATATGATTTCTCAATTTTGAGCTGAACAAAAATATTTATCTATCAGATCCACAAATGTCAGTTTGTCCTTTGGATCCACAAATGTCAAATTTCGACAGTGGTCACCAAGAATTTGGACTCCAGACAGTGGTAACTGAGAATCATGGCATTCGTTTTCTCATCGCCAGTGAAACTGGGACTTTTGTGAATTTTGAAAACATACTGATGCAAGTTAGAACAATTTACACTTGAATGAACGATGGGAGTTTGCGTGTTCTGACTTGTGTCAGTACATTTTCAGAATTCTCAAATATCCCAGTTTCACTGGCGATGAGAAAACGAATGTCTTGATTCTCAGTTACCACTGTCTTGAGTCTGAATTCTTGGCGACCACTGTCGAAATTTGACATTTGTGGATCCAAAGGACAAACTTTGACATTTATGGATCTGATAGACAAATATTTTTGTTCTGCTTTCGACCTTTCAGGTCTCATCAGTTAGGCGGAGAAGCCTAAGAGCTAATTTGATTTGATTTTAAATCTTGTTGGTTCAAGAAGTAGTTTGCAAATGAGAAGAGCAAAGTTTGCTCAAATTTGCCAAAGGAACAAAGGTTTTACCAGTTCTGGCATCCTTAGCATACTACAAATTCATTTGATCTTTTGTCTTTCGACTCTTGACCTTTGTTGATCTGAACATTCTTTTGTTGTAAAGTTGTAAAAACTAATAATTGTACTATACAATAATTAAACGTCGGATCATTGCTTGGACTCAAATCAGAAGTTTTTACAATTTTTTCTCCAGATGTACCAGCAAAATTAGAATTACTTTCATCTGAAAATTGATTACCGTAAAACTGTCTTATACGTGGTCTGCACACTCGCTTCGAACTAAATTTCCCATATTTTTTATCCATTTTGCACAATATTAGCCGAGACCTTTACTAAGTAATGTTAGCTCTGCGAGCGATATTTTCGCAGGCCAGCGTACCGTTTGCTTTGGAGCTACAGTTTTGCCTCGAACTGAAAAGATATATCCATTATAGTAAACTATCCTTTTACCTGCTTCTATCTTTCTCAGAATCATAAAAGTAGCAGCAGATGTTGGATGCAGGTAGAGCAAAACCTTTGTAAACGGCTGAAAGGTAAGTTGCCACGTCGCGCGGTCGATTTGGCCTGCCTTACACTTGGCGCTATAATCGTCTATAACTTCGAAAGTATTTGAAATTTCCTCTGAAATTTTCAGAGAATATTATTGAAATATAATGCTTTCCAATACTTTCTAAAAAGTCGATTTTTCCGACCCGGGAAAGTGTAATGCTTCCTTAATAGAGCATTTCAGGTATTATGTTTCCATTTAGATACCTAATTTAGTTTCTTGCATGTGCTACTTTTTCTATTATTCTACTTGTCATCTACTCCTAAGTAGGTAAATTGATGTTTGTTGATTCTACCCCTACGAGTAGGATTTTTTAAAATTCTTCTTAATAGTAAGAAGAAGACTGTATAAGATGGAAAAATACACATTAAATTTGTTTTTAATGACTTATGCTAAGAAATAATTTTGTAAATAATAAAGGTTAATAGTTGTTTAAACTATTTTTCACAAGGTACTTTATCAAGGCTATATATAGAAGTGTTACTCATAAATTCATCATGTTATTTTAATTAGTTTCATATTTATTCTAAGTAATTCCCCAAATCTAAGCAAATAGAGAAAACTTATTTCTTAAAAGAAAGCATAAAATTATTCTTGAATTATTAGAGTTTACAGATCAAAATTTATAGTTGTTGAGATTGGATCGTGACTAATTGGATTTCTGTCCCGACGCTTCGCCTAAGATTATATGAAGTATTTATTATATATATTTTATTCTTCGAATTTGGATTGATATTGAAGAAGCACAAATCAAATCGTTAACCAAACTGTGAGCCAGTATATAAATCGTTTTCCATGTGTGCAATTAAATAACCCAAGTCTATTAATGTTCCAGGAGTTAAACGAGAGGTGTTGATTAAGTTTACAATTAGGATGTCGAGTTTACTGTTTTGATGATGTTAAGTAATCACTTCATTGATCTCCACATATTTGTCCTTGCTCTCGACTACTGTTGCATTTCTCTTTCCAGCTGAATTAACCAGTCTTGACTCGGTGATGTTTAGTTCTTTTAGGACACATTTTTCATCAGCTGAGAGGTTGCTGGCTTGGTGGATGGTCATGTTTCATAATTGCGACTGTTTTATATCAAATTACTTCGGCCTAGGTAGGTGGTAATTTTCTGATTGTCGCTTTAAGACTTGCTGGATTATTTTTTGGTGAAATGTTACCATTCTGACCTTTCAACAAGACCGATTTTTGAGTTTTAATTAGTTGCATTGTAGATAGGTTAGCTGCTGTGTTCTGCAATGGATCTTCAGATTTTTCTTCTCCAGCAAAATTTCAAATTTTCTTTAGCTTAGCATACGAAAAAAATCGTCACGTAATTCGTTAAAGCTGTAAAAAAAAAACCTCTAAACAAAACGCCATGGAAATGAACCTCCGAGAGGGTAACCCTTTATTTTGAAATGTTTTAAAGTCCTGGGTTTGTTGCCAGATGTAGCTGAGATATTCACAATGTATGCCTCAAATACATTCACCTGGACGTTGGTTATTTTATTGCATAGAGGAAAATTGCACAAACATAATCTTATTTTTATTATTCTGGTGGTCGTTGATTTTGACCCGGTTTGGTGACGTAAATTTTATATAAATTAAAGAAAAAAACCTTCGTTTTGTGAAAAAGTTGAATTTTATGGTTTAATTAAAAAATTAGACACAAATATCAGCAAAATAAAGCAACAATTACCATAATTGACAAGCCAACTTCCAAGAAGGGGCACTTTTTTATAAATATCTACAGCCCAAAATATATACATCCTAAAAAGGTTGTAAATTTTCTATCTACCTATAAATTTATTATAACACACTTATAAAATCACTTCGGTGTCTGTCTGTCTGTCCGTCTGTCTGTCTGTCTCTCTGTCCGTCTGTCTGTCACACCCGATTTTCTCCAAAACTATTTGACATAGAAAGTTGAAATTTAGTAATAATATAGGACTTGATCAGAGCCGTATAGTTTTGAAAATTGCGAAAAATCGCTGCCCCCTCCTCTCGAAAAGTACTGATCAGAATAGTTTGAAAACGTTTTAGAATATTCTCCATAGGGTGTAGATTAAACGAAAATTATCACGAGTGTAAAATTTCAAGGTCATCAATTTTCAGTAAAGATCGGAAAAAAAATGAGAGAACTCATTTGAGATGTGTTTTGTGAAGTTTTTGATCATTTTATACCTTTGTAACAAAAATTATTTATTTTAAAAGCACTGAACGGATGGAGGACTAATTGCGCAACTCCGACTTGCACTTTGCCGGTTATTTTATTATATCGTCCACATTTGAGTTTTATTCTTTCACGTACACACGTATTTCGCTGGCAGAGTGTATATATTAGTTTTTTAATTATTAAATACTTTTTTGGATGATTTAAACAAGGTAAGCTTCTAATTTCTTAGTATATTTGGTATACAGTGCGTAACGTATTACACTAGCCAATTTGTATAGTTCAAAGTTTTCCATCAATATTTATTTAATTAGACAAACAAGGTAACTTTCTGATTTTCTAATGAAGTGGATTGTATTAAGATATCCTTTAGTGTTTATTTTATAATTGCATTTTTGCAAGGAAAGTACTCTATAAATCATTTTACCAATTTTTTTTAATAGGACTGTAACAATGCAAATATGGGACACTGCGGGCCAGGAGAGGTTCCAGTCATTAGGAGTAGCATTTTATAGAGGTGCAGACTGCTGTGTTCTAGGTAAGCTCCATTTATATATAAAATTTGCTTGAAAACATAATCATCATTACATCTTGTTGTTAAAACAAGCGAACCGAACACGGTGTGGCGGAAATCATACGAACCAAAGCACGTGAAGTCGAAAATTCGACTTTCCGAGGGAAGAATGTTAGCCACTGTTGTCTGAGACTGGAACGGAGTCCTACTGATCGGTGATGGTTCTTTGTATTATTTTAGAAAATGGCCAGAAAACGCTATCCCCCTACCCTATCTAGGAAAATACTGATCAAAAATTTTGAAATAATTCTTATAATAGTCTTCGTAAAGTGTAAATTGTGAAAAAATTGTCACGAGTACATTACGTTTGATAATTTATCTGGTATAAAAAAACTAATTAGCTTGACAATATGGTGGAGGTTTTTTAATATACTTTTCGGTGCACACACTGGTGGCCAACGGGTAGGTAAAAACAAAACAATTTTATATTATATATATATATATATATATATATATATATATATATATATATATATATATATATATATGTTAGCTTTTATTTAAAAAAAAATAATAATTTAAACACTTTTGGGCAATTTCGACAACAATAACTTTTATTAACAATTGCATTCAGACATCTAACAAAGCTGGCCGACTACTTCGGCTCTCTAAACTATAATTCATAGTGCGTAACAAAATATCTCTGTTACCTAAATCTCATTAGGGTTACATAAACACTTTTATAAGCTATGGTCATATCTGTCATAATAACTAAAATTAATGGTTTTGGGACAAATCAATAACAGTAACTTAAGTATAGTTAAATCTACATAATGTAAACACGCCAGTCTGCCTGAAAACAATTATAAATAGTTAATATTCTTCTTCTCATATTGCATCCTTCGACCTATCCTATTTTTTTTTCAACCAGGCCTGGAACGAGGGTTTTTCCATATAGAAAATGCTAACAGCTAACATATATATTTTTAAATAATCTAATTGATTCCAAAAAATCCCAGGTTTTATTAGCATATCTCCCGGTTTTGTTTTCATTTATATATAAACTTCTATATTTTTAGAGAGTAAATATTTACCAATAAAAAACGAATCAATTGATAAAGAGGTACTTTAAGTTTTATAAGCACGACGAAATAAATAATATAGGTTTCTGTATCGTCTTCTTTGTATTTCGCGCTGGTCAAAGGGATTTAAATTATCGCGTATTTGCTTGCTTTAATCTAATATAAATAAACTCATTTGAAATTACAAACAGTATTATGCTGATAACATTTATACTAATTTGATGAATCAACACGGGACTCTTTCATAGATATGAGATTATTTCTCGGCTATAAAAAAACGATATGTCTGATGAATACATACATAAAAAAAAAATTTTATTTATAAAAATTTTTGAAAATTAACTGGTGAAAAATAAGAGTGTTGTTAGAGTTTGAAACAACCAGAGTAGTTCTAGAGTGCCGCTAACGGATATTTTTGAAAATAATACACGAATTTTTGCATCCGATTCCTTACATTACAATTATACAGGGTTGTCGAAAAAGTATTGGGTCTTTTAAAGTCAAAGTTGAGCAATTATTATTTCATATTTTGAAAGAACTTTATTAAACCAAATATGTGCCATTTTGTTCGATGACCTACTGCCATTTTTCTGGCAGTACCATCATCCCGTCACTCTAAAACTTCTGTGGTTTCTGGGCAAAAAATTGTGACAACGGGTTTTCACAGGCCTTGTTTTGAACTAACTTAACACGATTTAGCGAATTCTGCAGATACCGGAACAAATGGTAGTCTGACGGTGTAAGATCCGGGCTGTACGGTGGATGCAATAAAACTTTCCAGACAAGCTCTCTCAATTTTTTCCGAGTCATTAAAGGTGGGCATGTTCTGGCGTTATCATGGTAGAAGAGGACACCTTTTCTGATGTCTAGTCGTGGGTCGCTTTTTTTAAATCACTTGCTTCACTCTTATCAATTGCCGCTAATTGGTTAGAAACTGACTTCACAAACTAATAACTAGAGACCGGATTATATGTATTTGCATATTTTCATATGCATTTGCATATTTAGACCATTCTCACCGATTATTGCATATTTTACCCAAAATCTAGTAATGATGCATATTTTCCCTATATTTACAATATTTCTCGGTATTACTAGGCAATTGAATTGCTCAGGGTATTGTTAATGTCGCCGTCTGGAACCGACCTTATCGCCGGAACGTTACCTACAATAGTCTAAACATCGATTAGGTTATAGTGCCAAGGGAATACCCAAAATTACGACGGTATTTTATTCCTTTGTTTCTTGGTCGGGATATTAAGTGATAAATAGTTAGTTTCTAAGAATATTTGTTTGAGCGTGGAATTTAATTGTGGGTGCATTAAGATTAGAGCCTTCTTCTTCCTATTTGGTGGCCTGCAAAGAACTTGACGAGGCAAATCATTCTACGATCGCCAGATTTGTGAATGAGGGTATTAAAAAAAATTTCCTGAATCTTCTGCAGATGAAAGAGTATTTATATTTCTCTCAGATGCTGCTCCCTATATGATCAAGGCAGCCAAAGTCCTCCAAGTATTTTATCCAAATTTAATTCATATGACGTGCTTTGCTCACTGAGTCCATCGACTCGCTGAAGAAGTATGATCCACGTTTGGAAATGTAAATAAACTGATTTTATAAGCAAAGAAAGCGTTTCTGAAGGCACCTGCTCGCAATAACGCCTATAAAGAAAAACTGCCAAATGTGCCTTTACCTCCCGAACCAGTGGTAACTCGATGGGGAACATGGATTGAAGCTGTACTATTTTACAATGAACATTTCGAGGCCATCAAAGGTGTAGTAAATGACTTCGATAGTGCAGAGGCTATGGCAGTTCATCAATCCAAGGAAGCATTTAACGATTCTGATATTAAAAAAAAACATAGCTTTTCCCACATACCTGCGGGTATTAAAAAGCTTGAAACTCGAGGTTTGGCGTTGACCGAATCAATCCAGTTAATGAATAAAATCCGTCAAATAAACTTCACATTGCCAGATGTATTCCCGCGTAGAGTTAAAGAAAAGTTTGAAAACATTTTGTGCAATAACCCAGGCTTTGACCCTTTGTATCAAATTTATAGTTTTATTAATGGGACGGGTGAACTTTTGCCAGAAACAATAAGTGCTAACATAGCACCTAAATTCAAATACTGCCCAGTTACCTCAGTGGATGTGGAACGGTCTTTTTCCACTTATAATCGAAGACACAATCTTACTACCCAACATTTGGAACAATACCTTATTGTTTACGTGTACAAGAATACAAATGTTAAATAATTTTAAAAAATGTTAAATAATTGTTAATTAAATTTAAACATCGTCAATAACTTGTTAATTTTATTACTTTTATTATTATTTAATATTGCATATTTTGACCCTTTTCATGCATATTTTAAGCATTATTCATGCATATTTGCATGCAAATTTCAAGATTTTTATGTTGCATATAATCCGGTCTCTACTAATAACTCTAGTTTTTAAGTGGATATCAGAACCATTTGTAAAAAATATTTCCAAATTGGTTTTTCGTTGTTCTCGTTTCTCGTTCAACTTTTGTCATTCTTTTTTTGGGTATTTCCAAAGCTGCACAGAACTTGACAGACAATGATCTAACTCATCTCATACTAATTCATCGAGGGATTGAAATAATCATTGCGTTAGATCTATTAGTTTTTTTTATTTAATGTCCTTATCTTTTGAAAAATAAAATTACGAACAATAATATTTCGCTCAGATGGCATAGTTTGCTCTTCTAGGATTTTCAAGCATTCTTGATTTAATTTCCCGTCTATTTTCACCAAACTTACTGCCTTACTGCCACCAAAACATCCCCAAACCAGAACGATGCCATGTCAGTGCTTAATAGTTGGCATAGTGCAAACTTCTAAAACACCTTGGTTAGTTGAACGCGTTTCAGTCTTGTTATTTGCTGGCGGTAGAGTACAGAATTTGTTTGTTTGGCCGGGCTGCAGCAGCTCTTGTTTTTATAGTGCCATCTCCATTACTGAAGTTGTGCTGTAATCACGGCGAATTCTTCCCTATCCTGGGCAATTCTTAATAAAGTATGGGTATCCAGACCTGTCCAATCTCGTATATTTTTCAGCCAGGAACATTTTCGACGCCCCACACCTCTTTTCCCTTCAATCAACAACCGGAGCAGTGAGTGACGTGACCCCTATAAATATATCCCACGTAACAAGTTTTTTTGTCTTTTAATAAGTAACAATAGTTCTCTTTCTCTACCCATTCGACGAAGTACATCTTCATTAGTAACACGCTCTGTCCAAGAGATCTTCAATATTCTGCGCATGTTGAAGATCTCTTAGACAGAGCGTGTTACTAATGAAGATGTACTTCGTCGAATGGCAGCAGCTCACGATGCACAATTCCCTTTCAATCCCACCAAACACACAGGATCACCTTTTTGGGCTTCAGTCCGGGCTTTACCATCGTTTCTGGAGCTTCATTCTTTTTCAACTACTACCTTTATTGCACACTATTGTCATATGTGATTCGCTTTTTTATGATCCGTGATCGACCGCTTCAGAAATGGTTCGATTTTGTTGCGTTTGTATAGCGATTCGCAGAATCATGTAGCCAGAGCTTTTTTTTGTAGCCAGGTTTCGGCAAATGGTTTAAAACTGTTTGGTGATGGATATTTAGTTTCTTGGCGATGTCATGGCTACTTCATGCCGATCTTGCTCATCTTTTGCCAAAATTCTATTAACTTTTCCTGTCATCAGTGCGAGGACCATCTTTAACATCGAAATTCGTAAAACGAAAATGACTGAACCATCTTTTGGCTGTCGCTTTTGGTAACGTATCTTGACTACAATTTTCTTCATAAGCCTGCGCAGTATTTGGGTCATTATCGAAATAAAATTGTAAAATATAGCGAACTGTATCTATATAAATGAATTCCAACAGTTTTTGCAGTGTTATATGCCAGCTTTTAACTAATAGGCCAGTCGCCAGGTGTTTTGAGCTCTCACTAAATGTTAACAGTCTGCGTTTTGGCATACAGGTAGTTTTTTGCACGCAGAACATAATAATTAAAATTTTGCTAAAGTTTGATGTACGCTAAGCCTACAGAATCTAGAATAAAATCAAAAATTGAGTATTTCGGTAATATCTCGAAAAATAAAACAGATATCGAAAGACTAATAGCACCACGTGAAAAAGCGGAAAATCTTACAAAAAAATAGTATCTGGATTTTTTCCAGATTTTTTTTATTAGCGTGAAAATTCTTAAAAATTCGGATAGGTGATTCAAAAAGTGTAGTGCGCCAAAGAGGTTAATTTGAAAGTGTACGCGCACCGTACTATAGCATTGAAAAAAAATCCTTGTGCATATAGCATTATTATATCTTGAGTTTCAATATGAGAATAATTAAAAATACTCACACTGTCTGTGTTATTTAAAAATTAAGCTTTAAAATATGGAATTTTGCCTGCTGTAGTGCGCCGCTGGCAATTTTATGATCAAAGCAGTACGAAATGGTCAAAAAAAGTCGGACAATTTCTTTATTTTTTAGTTACAATTAAAAGTATACTTGATATTAGATTAGATTTTTTGTAATTCATGCTTTCATAATAACCGTATTTTTTGCTTATTATTAATCATACAACTTAAACTTAAAATAAAAATAACCGGTCAAGTGCAAGTTGAACTTGCACAATTAGTGTTCCGTACGTTGGTTGCTTTTAAAATAAAAAATTTTGTTACGGCGGTATAAAATGATTAGTGACTTCACAAAACACACCCCAAAGGAGTTTTCAACAAAGTTTGTTTCCAATCTTTACTGAAAACTGATGACCTTGAAATTTTTGTTTTTTTATATAACAGATAAAGTATTAAAGGTTGTGCACTCGTGATAATGTTCGTTCAATCTACACCCCGTGGAGAATATTCCAGAATTTTTTCAAAATTTTTTGATCAATACTTTTCGAGATAAGGTGGAGGGACAGCGATTTTTCGCGATTTTTTAAAAATAATACAAAGAAAAGTGTACGCAAGTATTACATTATATATATATATATATATATATATATATATATATATATATATATATATATATATATATATATATATATATATATTTTTACTCGTTTTTTCACAAGGTTTCATTTGACACCACACTCGATGACCTAGTAAAAAAAAAATTTTCACTTCCGATCTCACCCCCCAAAACTAACCCCTTAAGTCAAAATTTAACTTTCAAAACTACACGGCTCTCATGAGATTATCAATTTCTATATTAGCACCAAATTTCAACTTTCTATGTCAAATAGTTTCGGAGAAAATCGGGTGTGACAGACAGACGGATAGACAGACACCGAAGTCATCTTATAAGTGTTCCGTACGGAACACTAAAAAATAGGTGGGAAATGAAAGATGAAAGTTTAAGCTTTAAGCAACACGTAGGCTGAAAAGTTTTTGACTAAAACACAATTTTTTTTGCAAAATTCGACTTCATTCTTCAATATAGTCTCCTTCAAGAGCTATACAATCAGTCCAACGCTTTTCTAACATTTCTATACCTTTCTTGTAAAAGGATTTGTTTTTGCCTTCACAATAGGCATTTTTTTGAGGTCTGCGAATAAATAATAGTCGCTGGAGGCCAAATCTGGAGAATACGGTGGATGAGAAAGCAATTCTAATTTCAATCATGTCATCGTAATCATTTACTTGGGACACGGTTCATTGTCTTGATGAAAGAGCACTTTTCTCTTGTTCATGTCTTTGCGATTTCTGCATTCAAGCACATTAGTAACTTTATATAATATTCGCTATTGATGGTTTTTCCCTTCTCCGCTTAGCCGATAAAAATTATTCCATGCTCATCCCAAAATACAGCGGCCGAAACCTTCCCAGCCGACTGTTGTGTCTGTGGTCGCTTCGGGCGGCTTTCACCGGCAGCTGTCCACTTAGCTGACTGCCAATTTGATTCCAGTGTGTAGTGATCGATCCATGTTTCATCCATTGTCACATATCGCATGAAAAAACTCCTTTTTGTTAAATCAGCCACACTGTTTTTGGTCCACGGTGAGCAAACGCGATACCCATTTCGAACAAAGCTTTCTCATGCCCAAATGTTCATGCAAAATATGACCAACCCGTTCTTTTGATATCTTTTGGGGTGTCGGCTATCTCACGCAATTTCACTTTACGGTCTTCCAAAACAATTTTGTAGATTTTTAGGCGCCCGGAGCGTTCAGCATCATTTGTATCTGTACGACCGCGTTTAAATTCAGCATGCTAGTAAATGATGAGTGATTTTCCAGGGGCAGAGTCCCCGCATGAAAAAATCCTTGCTGCTTTGCTACCCTTCGATATTCGTTTCTCAATCTCCATGTCGTCATCAGCTCTATTAGTGATTTTCACACCCAGGTATTCAAAATGGCTAACTTTCTCGAAGTTATACTCTTTACTTCCTTTGCTCTTAATTTTTATCTTTTCTCCCCTAGGTCCTTCTTCAGCTCTCATTTCAAAATACTTTGTTATTCTTCGTTTCCCTTCTCGTATAGTCGGTGAAAATTATTCCATACGCATCCGAAAATACAGAGGCCAAAACCTTCCCAGCCGACTGTTGTGTCTTTGGTCGGTTTGGGCGGCTCTTCATCGGCTGCTGTCCACTCAGTTAACTACCGATTTGAATCCGGTGTGTTGTGGTGGATCCATGTGTCATCCATTGTCACTTATCGCATGAAAAAATCCTTTTTATTGCGCTTAAACAGGCCCAGACAGCGCTCAGAATCATCAACACGCTGTTGTTTTTGGTCCACTGTAAGCAAACGCGGTACCCATTTGGAACAGAGCTTTCTCAAGCCATTGTAACTAAACATTAACTAAATAAATTAAATAACCGGTCAAGTGCAAGTTGAACTTGCGCAATTAGTTTCCGTACGTTTTGCTTTTAAAAAAAAAAAAAAAAATTGTCACAGAGGTCAGTGACTTCACAAAATACACCCTAAATGAGTTTTCAACAAAGTTTGTTTCCAATCTTTACTGAAATCTGATGACCTTGAAATTTTTGTTTTTTTTTTATATACTATATAAATTATTAAAGGTAATGCACTCGTGATAATTTTCGTTCAATCTACACCCCGTGGAGAATATTCCAGAATTTTTTCGAAATTTTTTGATAGGTACTTTTCGAGATAAGGCCCGGGACAGCGATTTTTCGCGAATTTTTAAAAATAATACAAAGAAAAGTGCGCGCAAGAATAATATTATATATATATTTTTTACTCGTGTTTTCACAAGCTTTCATTTGACACCACACTCGATGACCTAGTAAAAAAATTTTTTTTTCACTTACGACTTCACCCCCCAAAACTAACCCCTTAAGTCAAAATTTAATTCTCAAAACTACATGGCTCTGATGAGGCCATCAATTCCTATATTATTACCAAATTTCACCTTTCTATGTCAAATAGTTTCGGAGAAAATCGGGTGTGACAGACAGACAGACACCGAAGTGATCTTATAAGTGTTCCGTACGGAACACTAAAAATGGTACTTACTTTTTAAATGTTGACAAATTGCATACATTTAATAAAAAGTTGATAACTAGTTGAAAGAGTAGAGTACAAATGTCGCAGAGAACAAAACTACAACATTCAGGTGTTTCAACCAAACCGACTAAAAAACACGAACAAATTTGTTTTTTCTTTGATGTACCGACTCGAGATGGGAAAGTGTTTTGTTTACTAAAAACACTGTTCCCCGACAAACATGTTTTCGGAACTGTTTATTTTTTACAAAACATCTTTTTGTTGAGAAAAACAGTTTTTGTTTGTGTTTCGTGCTATGTCCGTTTGGTGGCAACCCGGCTTCATGTCCAAATGTTCATGCAGGGGCAGAGTCCCCGTAACACTTATCAAGCCATTGCTTCGCTTGAACGATATTTTTTCCCATCAAAAAACAGTGTTTAATCAACACTCGAAATTCGATTTTTTCCATTGTTTTGAATATATCAAAAGTAGGGTCACTAAAACCGCTATAACCTGTGAACTAATCGTCGAAATGTTGAAATTTTGGCACGTATCGTTTGAAGGTTGGTACTTCCTAAAAATCATGGATTTTTTGAAAAGGACGACATCTGTGCGTCCGACCAAAAACTTTTCAGCCTACGTGGTATAAAGTATTTATATTTCATTTAAACATCCAGGTACAAAGAAAACAGTTATTGAAAACACAAAAATTAATTACTCGAAGAAATTAAATGAATTACGTATTCTCTGGACCGTCGTATTGGATCTGCCATTTTGAATTTTTCAAATCTGTTATCGGGTTCTTAATCAGCACTCCGAGAAACCCCTTAATAGCCAATTTCAAAATATTTAGCGTTAAACAGAAACGGTAATTTAATCATAAATGAGGTTTGAAGCATGATTTCCACTACACCTGAAGAGGTTAAACCAGCCATTGTATTTTAAATATATTTTTTTTTAAATTACGGTAAAACTAAAAAAAAATCTATCTACTATTTGTTTGTAAAGTTTCCTGTTCTTTCACGTGATTCTATTAGTTTTTCGATATATTTTTTGTTTTTCGATATACAGTGCATTGTGAACTTTATAATCCGGATTTGATAGTACTAGGTAATCCGGACCTGCGTTTTTAGACATCTACTTAATTCAAACTACATGGGAAAACTGAAATCGATAGTGAGGGGATTCTCCTAACTTCCAGTGTAATGCATCTGGGATTCACACAAACTGTAGGTGCCTTTG
This sequence comes from Pachyrhynchus sulphureomaculatus, assembly GCA_019049505.1. NCBI lineage: Eukaryota > Metazoa > Arthropoda > Insecta > Coleoptera > Curculionidae > Pachyrhynchus > Pachyrhynchus sulphureomaculatus. The sequence continues at coordinate 119,715,363 of CM032448.1, read as the reverse complement.
ATTTGCCTACAACGCATCGCGTATCGCGTCTAAAGGTTAAGGACTTTGTAATTGTTTTTTTATTGTCACAAGTACAACATACCTACGTTCTATTTTAATTTATGTGGTTCATATAAGTATGTAAGCGTTTTTTTTTTCCGTATATGTACCTACATATTAAAATGCCTTCTAAAAGAAAACATATTACACTAACAATAAAACAGAAGTCCGATATATTAGGAAGACTAGTTCTTGGTGAATGCGGAAAACTGTTGGCAAATGAATAGGGAGTAGGAACATCCACAATTTCGGATATAAAAAAGAAGCAAGGGAAAATTAAAAGGTATGTATGATTAATTTTAAAGATAATTTTGCTCTCACTTACTATGGACGTGTAGCTTCTTTTAGATTTATTTCCAAATGTGTTTCCGGTCCTGGCGTCAGAAAAACCTTACGAACAGCCGAATATCCAGAAATGGAAACTCGTTTGTATACATGGTTTTGTACGCAACGATCAAGGCATGTCCCAATTTCCTACGAAATTTTATCAGGCAAAGCAAAACAATTTTACACTGAAACCTACGGGAATGATAATTTTACAGCTAGCAGAGGCTGGATTTCTAACTTCAGAAAAAGACATGGTCTGCGTGCTTTAAAAGTTTGTGTGAAAAACTATCCAATGATGAAAGTGCCGTCGATCCTTTCCTAACTTTATTCGCAGTTAAGATAAAAGAATTAAAACTTGGACCTACTCAAATATACAATGCAGATGAATCAGCTCTGCATTGGAAAATGTTGCCTGAAAAAACGCTGGTTCGTTCTCAGGAAAAGACCGCACCAGGTTGAAAAATAAACAAAGAACGCGTTACCTTTCTAGCATGTTGCAATGCTGATGGATCAAAAAAAGTTGTTAGTGATAGGAAAGGCAAAAAAATGTGAACATACCTGTCGAGTACAAATCATCTGCCAATGCATAGATGACTACAGCAATTTTCTTAGACTGGTTTCATCATTCTTTTATTCGTCAAGTCAAAAGTCATTTAAGAAATCTTAACTTGCCTGAAAGAGCCCTGCTAACCGTTGATAACGCTTCGAGCCATGGAACAATAGAAGAGCTGACTAGTGAGGATGGACAGTTTACAACACAGTTTTTTAACTCATATTTTATCAAATAATGAAGAGAACCTTGTTAGGTTATTAAAAAGCATTAACCTAAAAGATGGTGTATGTCTACTATGCAATTCATGGGAAAAAGTCTCCAAGTCTCCCCTGAAGTCTTGAAAAAGTGCTGGCACAAAATTATGGCTTATGTGGCAGATACCAACCCAGACACTGAATATGATGCTGAAGATCTGATTCCTCTGAGTGAATTGCGGCACAATTTGCTTTCCACGAATGAAGAAATGAAAAGTAAAGCCTGAAATTTTTCTTTTAGTATTTTTTTGGTTAATTCGTAAATATTTAACAGATGTTTCAGATATGCTAAATGTTCTCACTGAGCAGAATCTCACGAACGTGGAAATATGTAATTGGCTTGAAAATTATGAAGATTTGTTACCACTGGAAGACATAGATGATACAGCTGAACAACACGAGAGTGATAATGAAGGTTCAGAGTTAAATACTAATACAAACCGGATTGTTAAGAACACTGTGAAAAATGATGAGGCAGTTAAAAGTTTCAATGTGTGCATGAGATGGGCAGAAGAAAATGATATCCCTCTAAGTGATGTTCTTGTACTTCAAAGATTAAAAGAAATTGCTTTTATGGTGAACCAGAGAAGGGTCAAGCAAACAAAAATTTCTTTGATTGTGTTAGCCGATACTTGTTGGAAATTCATAATAAAATTATATAAAAACAACACTATGTTTTAATTTCCAATATATTTAAAGTCACTTGACAATTGTTTCACCATACAATGGCTTCTGCAGAAGTAAAAAATTACAAATTTTTTTACAAAATAAGATAAAACTTGATAAGATATGCTTCTATTTTAAATATTATTCTATGTATGTACTATTTTTTAGTTGTTTCGTATTAAATGATTCGTTTTTTAATATAAATAATGTCCTGCTTCAGTAATTCGAATTATTTACTAATTCGGACCACCGCGGTTTTAATTAGTCCGGATTATCGAGGTCCCACTGTATTTGCGAAAAACCGAATTTTTCATTTTATTTTCGATTTTGTAGGTTTAGTGTACACTTTAGAGCAGCAAACTTTTTTTAATGTATTCTAAAAAACTACCTGTATGCCAAAATGCAGCCTGTTAACATTTAATGAGAGCTTTTCGTCAAAATTTGCCTCTAATGACTGGCCTGTGACGCTAAGTGTGACTGTATGCGACTTAAATTACCTGAAATATGTGATGCGAAAACTATCTAACGAGGAAAATACTCACTACGTTTTCTTCAACTTAACATATTAATTGTTATCAATTAGCTAATGATTTAATAGAAGTTAATTTATTAACTAAATTATCAGGAAACACGACAATGTAATAGAATTAAAAACCGCTAGACTGTAGTAATTTGAGAACCCAGACTTTTATTGCCACTACGTCATGAGTTATGTTTGCGGAAAGTCGCCAATAACATAATAACTATTTATGGAACATTTACCTCTTCCGCAATTCGTTTTTACAAAGAAACAATTTTAAAAATCGATGATTCACTCAGGAAAACCAACTTATAATAACATTTTTAACAATAATACGAGGTGCGGTGTAAATGTTCCAGGACTAACGCTATATAACATGAATGCGAAATAGTACCGACTCGGGCCCGTAGGCGGCGATAGGTACATCTCTAACAACATTGCGTGACCAGTTTCGACGTGCTAGCTCGTTCACTTTTTTCTGTATGTAAAAGATGGTGGGAACTGTGCATTCGGGTGCAGGAGAACTACTTTGAAGATGAGAGCAGCAGTTCAGATTTTATAGCGTTAGTCTGGGAACTTTTGGATCACACCACGTATAGTGTTGATTGTAAAATAGCAAATAAACCACACTCTTTAATTAAATTATTACACGGATTCCTAGTTGCACATGTTCAGCTCATATTGAACCTGTTACATGATGTAGATGTAAAACGCTATATATTTACTTATTCCTTCTAGTGTTCGACGTAACGGCTCCCAATACATTCAAATCGCTCGATAGCTGGAGAGACGAGTTCCTGATTCAGGCCTCGCCTCGGGAACCCGAAAATTTCCCCTTCGTGCTGCTAGGTAACAAGGTGGATCTGGAGCCGAGAGCAATCAGCGCGAAGAGAGCCCAACAGTGGTGCCAAAGCAAGAACAATATACCGTATTTCGAGACCTCGGCGAAAGGTAAGTTATAAAAAAACTTGAATTAAGACGAAGATGTTGGCAGTTTTTATGATAGTTTTACAGGCACTTTTGATGCGATTTTTAAAAGTAAATTTAGCACGGTGTCCCTGCTAATTTAAAATTAAATACATATTGCTTACATTTCTTGCATATTTGGTTTAGAAGGACAACAGCGCAGATTGGCTGAATGTCGTCTTCGATACCACCCTTTTTCCCCTTTCTTAGTGATTAACCATATACAAAACTACCCTTTAGATAATGCCGATACACAAGCTCTCTTGTTTGGTTCTTTCCTCATGCTTCCTAAAGTCTCTTCTTTAGATACTAGGTGTCGCCATAAGTATTAAATAAGAAATATTTTTATTTTACTGTCATATTAGCCGCTTATTTTAAAACTAGTTCGAAATTTATATGATATTTGATGAAAAGCCTAAATTAAAACCTTGTACTAAAGAGGATCCGAAGAGCGTTGGAAAATAACACATTTTTCTTCTTTTTTCTGTTCTTTTCTAAATCTTTTAGTCGGATAAAGATTAAAAAGAACCCGTTCAAGCTCCTCTTTACAACCATGACGAAAGTGAGATACGGGCAATTTTCTTCTTTCCCTCTAATTTTTCTATACTACTATGTTAGAAAATGGCTTGATTATTTCTCACAATTTGAGGTGGTCGTCAGCATGTGTTACGCATTTCGAACAGAGCTTTCTCATGCCCAAATATTCATGTAAAATATGATCAACACGTTATTTTGATATTTTTAGGGTGTCAGCTATCTCACGCAATTTCATTTTATGGTCATCTAAAATAACTTTGTGAATTTTTTTGATGTTTCCCGGTGTAACCACCTTATTTGGGCGTCCAAAGCGTTCAGCATCATTAGTGTCTGTACGACCGTGTTGAAATTCAGCACACTAGTAAATGACGAGTGATTTTCCAGGGGCAGAGTCCCCGTACACTTATTAAGACATTACTTTGCTTGAACGGAATTTTTTTCCCCATAAAAAACAGTATTTAATCAACATCAAAAGTAGCGTCACTAAAACCACTATAACTTGTAAACTAATCCTCGAAATGTCACGAAATTTTGACACATATCGTTTGAAGGTTGGTACTTCTTCAAAATCATATGGATTTTTGAAAAGTCAGACCAAAAACTTTTCAGCCCATGTGTTATATATATATATATATATATATATATATATATATATATATATATATATATATATATATATATATATATATATATATATACAGTTGTGGTCCAAATAATAGCAATGGTTCCATAAAAATAACTAAAACTGTTGAAAGGTAACTGCAAAATTCCATTAAGGCAAAAAATATTTTATCGTTTAAAAACTTATCAACTGTGCTGAGATTTCAACAAAACATATGTATATAAAAATAAATATAAAAAAAGTATTTACGTTTTTTGTAGCAGGAATGAATTTTGCTTGGTCAAAATAATAGCAGTGTTCGCTTAACACTGGTGTGTTTCAAACCTAAATGGTTTTTGCTCCTTGTGTTCGGTTAAATTGTCAAGTTTAGAATAGTTTTGTGTCAGATCCATCAACACTTTTTCTGTTTTCAATACAACTATGGGAAGGAAGAAGCACTGTTCTCAAGAAAAACGTGAACTGATAAGAAAATTGCGTCGTGATGGAAAATCTTACATGCAGATTCAAAATATTTTGGGAAGCTCAGCTAAAATGATAGCAAACGCTTTAAGATGGCAACCTACATCTGAAACTCGCGGTCGTAAACGCAAAACTACATCCAGATAGGACACACTTATAGTTCGAGCTTCAAAAGCAAACCCATTTGATTCGTCAACACAACATCAGGAGATTGTGGGAGGGGATGTAGTTCCTAGGACGATACGACGACGACTTAAAGAAGCAAAGTTACCAGCAAGAAGTCCGCGTAAGGTACCCTTGTTAAATAAAAGACACAGAAAGAGGCGATTAGAGTTCGCAAGGAACATATTGAATGGCCTCTATTTAAATGGCGTAATATACTGTGGTCCGACGAAAGCAAAAATTGTATTACAGTAGAATCTCACAAATTAGAACCACTTTGTGCACCGGGCAGTTCGAATTTCTGGATATTTTTTTTTACAAGAAAATGATAAAATTATAATAAAACTAGTTATGTAAGCTTTATTTTAACACAAAACAGTTTTTATTTATTAACATTTAATTAATTGAACATATTAAATTCATAGAAAAACTTTTTAAAAGTTTTTTAATTATTAGGTATTTAATTGGTTTTTAACATAAAATCAGTAATACTTGTTTGTTTTTTTGATTTATTTAAACTGGATACAACTTTCACACGTATGAACACTTCACTTTGACCTTCAGTCATCAACTGACCCAAATTTGTACGAGCATATCAAATTTCACACGCATATGACCGAATTGTACACCACGAATAACTCGGTGATTCCCCGTTTTATTTTTACTTTAATGAGCGAAAAAAAATAATTTGTAGTGAAAATACAAAAAAAAAGTAAAAAAACTTCCAGAAATTAGAACCCCCTGTTCTAATTTTAGAGCGTTTAATTTGGTTTTTTTTTCGCCTATTTAGTTCAAAATCATAGAAAAAAAATATTTTCTAGTGGAAATAAAAACCAAAAAAAAAACAACACTTCCAGAAATTGGAACCACAGGTTCTAATTTCAGAGCGTCCAATACATTGAAATGGCCGGTTCTAATTTCTGGACGGTTCGAATTTGTGAGATTCTACTGTATTTGGAAATGTAGGCCGCAGAACATACGTTAGACTCCCTTTAGGAACAGCATATCAGCCTCAGTACACTATTAAGACAGTTAAACATGGAGGTTCAAAAATAATGGTATGGGCATGTTTCTCCTACTTCAGAGTAGGGCCTATATTTTGGAATAAAAACATAATGACCGCCAGTGTTTATGTTGAAATTTTACAGGACGTTATGTTGCCCTATGCAGAATATGAAATGCCACTTAAATGGGTTTTTATGCATGACAATGACCCAAAACATCGCAGTCGATTATGTAAACAATTTTTAGAAAAGAAAAAAAATTAATGTCTTAAATTGGCCAGCTCAAAGCCCAGATCTGAACCCGATAGAAAATCTGTGGGGAGATATTAAAGATAGCGTAGCACGTGAAAAACCTAAGAATCAAGACGAGCTCTGGGCTGTAATTAGAGATTCTTGGAAAAGCATTCCTGTTTTTAGATGTCAAGATTTGGTTAACTCTATGGCGCGACGTTGTGAAGCTGTCATAGCCAATAAAGGGTTTACAATTAAGTATTAGGTGTGTCTGATGCTCATAAAAGAAAAATATTGTTAATTAGTTGTACAGTTTTTTTTAACAGTAATTTTAGTAGAACACTGCTATTATTTTGTCCACCATAATTTTTAGAAATTTGTCGTTTTTCTGTGATTTTTAAGAATTTAATTAATTAGCCTTATATTACTTTGATGCGTCTTAGGTGGGCTTCAAAGTTACCATATTTATGTTTTAGTTGTTCTATTAAAAAAAACTTAATAAATATGTTTTCATAAAAATTTAGTAAGCACTGCTATTATTTTGACCATAACTGTATATATATATATATATATATATATATATATATATATATATATATATATATATATATATATATATATATATATATGGGTTACAGAGAAAGTCGTCCTAGATAATTAAGGACGTTATAGTTTAGGTTGTTTCTGACTGATTTGACTCTATGACATGATGTCCTAAACTTAACCGTTTTCGAGATATTGAAGTTTAAAGATTTTCTAAAAAAAACATGTTTTTTTTGCCTTTATATCGATTTTTTTTATTAGAGGTTTTCGAGTGCGATTTTTTGGTTATTTTTAGTTAGTCTGTATGTCAAGTATCAAAAATCATCAAAAAAATTTGAACTAGTTACTAACAGTTTCAAATGGCGGCTTGTTAATGTTTCTAAATTACGAATTTTTACCAAGTGTTTCCTACTTTAAATCAATAAAGAGAAAAAAAAAATGTATGGAAGTTATTCTGCAAATTATTTTAAAAACTTTTACGTCTTTTTAGCTATCTAAAACGGTATAATATCTACTGGATCTATTGAAAATTCTAAGAAAATGAGATTTCAATAGGCCCAAATGTAGAGTAACATAATAATAGAATTTAGATACTACCAATTACCGGTTTACTACCTGCACCTTCAAACAATAAAAAGGGTTGGGTAAGCATTTTTTCCGGTCGGGGTACTCTCTGTGCGAGTGACATTTTCTGTTCACTAAACATTATTGAATGATTTTTAGTCTGCTCATGCGATTCGTCCGTGGTAGATGTGCTATACCGTGCTTTTCAAAAATATCTGTGTTTCATCTTCTGACTATGTGAATTGGCTCGTAATTGGATTTTGATCTCTGCTTGTGAATATGGCAACGAGGAATATGCTGACATCCTAATGTGTTACGGATTTTGCGAAGGAGTGTCGTCGCGTGCACGTGATGAATACATACTGCGATATCCTACTCGTCGTGTACCTGATGTTAGCGTATTTGATGGAACTTATCGAAGACTACGAGAAACTGGTTCCGTACAAAGACGGCGGACTGACATGGGACGACCACGTATCTTTGACGAAGACGAAGAAAACGAAATACGACGTCTCTTTGAGGTGGACCCAACCACATCTACAAATGTTGTCGCACAACAGCTTGGTATTTCGCAGTGGAAGGTATGGTTTGTAATGCATACTGTTGGGCAACACCCTTACCACTATACGCCCGTGCAAGTCATTGAAGAAGGGGATCCGTTGCGACGATTAGAATTCTGCAGATTTATGCTCAATACCGATGTCGAAGATGCATCTTTTTTTAAGAAAATACTATGGACTGACGAGTCGAAATTCGACAAAGACGGTCTTACAAACTACCACAATGCCCACTATTGGACTTCTAAAGAGGAAGGCAACCCAAACAAAAAAAGAACGAAAGGATCACAAACAAGATTCAGCTTAAATGTGTGGATGGGTATAATTTCAAATTATTTGGTTGGGCCATTCTTCCTGCCAGATAATTTGAATGGCGAGGAATACGACAATTTTTTTCGGAACGATTTACCTAATTTGATGGAAGACCTACCTATTGGTTTGAGACAAAACATGTACTTTCAACACGATGGCTGCCCAGCTCACTACAGAGGAAGTGTTCGTGCATGGCTCAATGACAATTATCCCAACAAATGGATTGGAAGAGGCGGACCCATACCTTGGCCGGCGAGAAGCCCAGACCTAACACCGATGGATTTTTATGTGTGGGGTCACATGAAAAGTCTCGTATACGACCAGATGACTCCTATCGAAAACGTGGATGTCCTAAGACAAAAAATAATTGATGCGGCTGACGAAATGAGGCGGCACCTCACAACCAGCGTTGTGAAAAGTAATTTAAGAAAAAGAATGAGAATTTGTCTTGGAAATAGGGGCGACCATATAGAACATGAATTATAATTAATAAAAAATATTAAATTGCAAGGTTTTTTTGTTTTATTTGTGTACTTTTCGTATTTCCCCTAGAACTAAAAATTTACCTTTTGCTACCCGAGCCCGCTTTAGGTGTCATTCTGTGTACAGTTTTCCTATTAAACTCCTAGTATTATACCTTTTTTGATAGCTAAAAAATAATTTGCAGAATAACTTCCATACATTTTTTTTTTTCTCTTTATTGATTTAAAGTAGGAAACACTTGGTAAAAATTCGAAATTTAGAAACATTAACAAGCCGCCATTTGAAACTGTTAGTAACTAGTTCAAATATTTTTGTTAATTTTTGATACTTGACATACAGACTAACTAAAAATAACCAAAAAATCGCACTCGAGAACCTCTAATAAAAAAAAATCGATATAAAAGCAAAAAAAAAACATGTTTTTTTTTAGAAAATCTTTAAACTTCAATATCTCGAAAACGCTTAAGTTTAGGACATCATGTCATAGAGTCACATCGGTCAGAAACGACCTAAACTATAACGTCCTTAATTATCTGGGACGACTTTCCCTGTAACCCTGTATATACATACTGATAAATCATTTTTAACTTGAAATACACAATACTTGTATGTTAAGTAAAACCACTTAATTTTATAATGTCACAACGTTCAATGTTTAGTTTTTAATTCAATCTGTATTTTTGTTTATTTTTCAGAGGGCCTTAATGTCGAACAAGCTTTCCTAGCAATAGCCAAAAACGCACTGGCGCAACAAAATTCTACAGTAGATTTGTACAACGAGTTCCCCGACCAGATCAAGCTGACCCAAACGCAAAAACCGAACGGGGGTGGAGACTCGTGCGCATGCTAGAAAAATGTTGATACTGAAAAATAATCTATAGGTTAGGTGATATTGATGGAGAGATTCTGCGGTAAGAGGGACCGCCCTGGTCTGTGGACGTATTAATGTAGTTATAGTAGGGTGAAATTGGTTTTACTAACATTACAAGGGGAGTCCCTATTATGATATTGATCAATGTTGTATTTGGGGGGCTCCTTAAGGCAAGAAAGACTTGTTAGGCCTTGTCAGTTTGTATTAAATTTTATTATACAGTAGAAAATAGGGCGTTTTTTTCAATTAAGCGATAATTACCAGTGAGAAACACCAGTTGCTACCGGGGTTATTTGTATCCAGCACTGTAGCTTTTTTTGGGTTTTAAATCTAGACATTGGTTGAGTTCATAGGCCAGGGTTTATATCAGCCCTTGTGAACGTCATACGCAGCCAAACCATTTTTTTTTTTGGGTTTAATATGTCAGTTAGCTAGAAATTAATTTCGAGAATTTTGATTTTCATGTAAATATCCTTTAAAACATATACAAATTTTAGCCGCTTAATATTTGATGAGAAATTATTTCAGCAACGCTGTAGAATTTTATTCTTGTCGATTTTTATCGTTTCAGCCGCCGGTCTTTCAATTTGGTAAATGGTTGTTTCAGATTTTTAGCTATTTGACGCTTACTGATTTTCAACGATTTATAATAAAATAGAAATGTCCAGAATTACTGCAAACAATTAGAATATCAGGAGTATCTATAAAAGCTCTATTTAAACATTAGTACAACATAGGGGACTATACAGGTCGAACAGGCTTACTGCAGTGCATGTCAATGGAACAAACAAAGTCAGAAAATAAAACAAAGTAATCCGGTACGGTAGAGTGGACTCTACATACTTTGAGAACGAAAAGTACGGTGTGTACTTCCTTTAAAGAAAATAAATTTTCAAAACTCCGAGAAATATTCGTAATTCTCGCGAAATTAATCGAGGAATAAGATAGGAGAATATATTTTAAAACTACAAATAGATTGAAGATAGCGAATCGACGGAATTTTCAAAGCTCTATGTTTTATTTTTTGAATCGTTTAACAGGAATATTGACCGCGCTTGAATTTATTAACTTGTTTGTTCTTTATTTAGGCGTTATGTACAGTAGTTTGCTTGTTCAAACTTATAAATATTGTTATCACAGCCGGTTAAAATTAAACAAAAATGATAATTCTGAACATTACCGCAGAAAATATAACTGTCGCTACAGAAAGACAAATTCTTGGGATGAAACGGCGCCGCAAATTGAAGCCGACTTGTTACCGCGAGGGCACTACGCTGCGCATCTTTATCCTCCAGTGCCTTATCCGTTTCGGAACGTTGGCTATTAACATAGCAATCCTGACCTTATTGACGGCGCTTCGAAATAGCTGAACAGGCGTAAGTCCAAGCTATTGTCTTAAGTTATATAGCCAAGAATGTCTTCTTCTCCCTGGACCTCGTTTGCTATCTATCTTTCCCTGTATTACCAGCTGCAAGATACGGTATTTATTAAGTTTGATAACGTGGCCAAGATATTCAAGCTCTCGTCCTATAATTTTGATTGCAATTTCTTTGTCCTTGCCTATTCGGCGCAGAACTTCTAAGTTGGTGATATTTTCGGTCCACGAAATCCTCAGAATCGGGCGGTACACCCACGTCCCCAAGGGTTTATCAACTTTTTTCATTAGTGTTTCGGTCATCGTCCACGATTCTACACTGTGTAGCAAAACAAGGAATACGTAGCATTTGGCTAATCTAACTTTTAACTGGAGTGACAAACAAATCATTGCATGTAAAATAGTCTTTCCATACGATTAAAAGATGCTCGAGCTTTTTCAATTCTCGACTTTATTTCGACAGATTGCTCTCACTTTGCATTAACCACTGTTCCCAAGTATATATAGGATTCCACGGACTTGATAATTTGGGTATTTAACTGAAGCTATCTTGCTGCTTGTTGAGATTTGCTTATTATCATCCACTTGGTTTTCGATATATTCAGGTGGAGACCATACTCTTCGCTTTCCCCTTGAACCTTTTCAACAAGATCTTGAACTTCATCGAAGTCCCTACGCCGCGCGCATATTTACAACTCGACTGCGGTAGCGAACTGGCTTCGTTTTGTTGCAATGTATTGTTCCACCTGTTTGTCTTTCTCTAGTGATAACTATATTTTCTGCGACATTACTTTTATATATTTTTTTTAGATATTGTGAACTTAAAATAATTTATTAATATTAATTTTTATATAAGGGGTGTTATGAAAATTGATTAATATATTTAAAATAGTCAATCCTTGTATAAAGTGCTACTTCGTAAAAGTAATGATAAATGGCGTTCCTTGCTGCTAACTACAAAAAAGGTTGCGTTGGTTTTTTTAATACTTGCGCCAATGGTTATAAGAGATCGACCACCGTTTCCGATTTTCACAATAACGAGATTGTCGCAGCGTTGCCATGCTTAAAATCCAAACTCTCTTACCTTATATCATAACAAGTTAAACGAATTCTACTGCTTTCAGTTTAAAAACACACCGGACGCTACGGAAACAAACTACATTTAACTTTTCGTGTTTTAAAATCACCATGCGAAGCAATTTTTAGCTGCGCAAAAAATCGCTATGTTTTGGTTAAAAAAATAATTTGACTCTCAATATAGTTTCATTAGCAACACACGGCACTGTGTAAAAAGATCTAGGAATTAATTTTTTTGCCATTAACTTTGAAATTGCTCGGCAGAACTCAAACTCGGTCTATAAATTCTAGTAAAGAGAAAAACAATTTCAACGTGAAGTACTCAATAATTATCACTAAATTTACTATTTATTTTTAAACGCACAAAGTAATGAAACGCCGGGAAAAGTTTAAATTTACACAAAAATACTCATCGCAAGCAGTCAAAACTTAGTTGTTAAGTTAAGTTACTTTAATCTAACTTTCGCAAAAGAAGTAGGATCATCAATATAATATGAGTCGTATCGGGTTGACCCAAAATGTCTTGAAGAAAGGTCATAGAAAACGACAGAACTATCGGGTAATTTTCATAGTAACTGTTGTGAAACAGTAATTTCTATCAAGATTTAGTAAACTTTTTACAGTACTTAGATTATCCGTATATATTATTAATGGTTAACAGTAGTTTCTAGATGTTCCCCTTTACATTTCAGATGCGAAAAACATCCAGAAACTATCTGCCATCTTCTAAATAACATAAATATGGTCCCCGGAAAATTTCCTCTAAATTAGCATGTTGTTAGCAAATTGTCAAAAGAGGCGATGTAAATTAAGGGGGAAAAATGAACATTTGGCAGTATTGTCAACGGACGTCCCCAAAGAACCGGTAAAATGGGATTTTTAGAAAACTCCGAAAATGTCCGAATTGATAAAAAAAAAAAATTTACAGTTGATCCAAGGAATCACCCATTTGAATATATGAAACTATTTTTATAACACCCAGTATTATAAGGCCTAATGAACGTTCTTAACTTTTGAATTTTTTTTACTGTTTTTGTTACCGATTTAAATTTTCTTACAGGGTCCCGGTTATCTGCAGTAAGTCCCTAGATAATGTGCATATTTAATTTTTTTTCTTTTATCAGATGTGTGTAATTTGTATATACAAAAATAAATCAAAGCGCCAAATTAATTTTTGCGAGTTCTTGATTCTTTTTTTTTCTGAACGCACTGTACGATATGTTTCAGGAATGAGACTCTGGAAAGCAAAACAAAAGCGTAAGATCATAACACATATATCAGATTTCAAATATCATATCAGGTTTGGTTAATATCAAAATTAGTTTAAATCCAAAAAAATACGCTTTTTTCAAACAGTTTCACCTTTGACATATTTTTCATTGCGACAGGCTTCCATGTCGCAACTTCTTCATATCTGGACACACCCGCAGTATCTTCGTTATTTTCTTGTTCACACGAAATTAGTAGGAATCTATTACGTTTTATGCTTGTCGGGTTATTTTTTCCAACGCGAACTTACCCTTAGAATAGCATCAAATAGAAGATGTGAACGTTCAGTGGATCTTAAAAATAATATAAATTTAGTGAAATTTTTATTTTTATGTTTTTTATTAATAAGTCTAAAGTAATCTGAAAAATGGTAAAAATGTGATAAATATAAGAAATTTCTTGCATAGATTTAAAAATTATATGAAATTTTTAGATATGCTTTAAAAAAAATAAGTTTTAAAATTGCAAATATAAAAAATGTATTAACATAACACTAGTATGGTACAAGGTTCGACAAATGTTTATTTTAATTTTTTTAATGTTCTCTACAGGTATATATTTAGGTAATATAATTGCCTAAACTATATTTTAAAAGATACATGATGAGCCAAGAAAATGCAGGTCGTTCGGAACAACATCACCCTTCCTTTCTTAATTCATATTTCTTTAATTAATAACTTGTAAAACTAAAATAAAGTTATTTACGACCCTCCCACCTGTTGAGCCACGTCGGGCCGCGCATTTTGTAGTAGTATCACGACTCGTCAACCAAGCTAGGAGCGAGAGAGAGCTGAGCAAAAACCAGTTCTATTACGCGGTACTTGTGCAACGTAACAGTGAGTCCTGCCAAGCGTTTTTTTTTTTGTGTTAATAGTTTACATATTGTAAAATGGGATAAATAGTTTCAACTGGGGATAGAATAGATTAATCGAGCCTTCTTGGAGAAGTTAAAGATGAGTTGAGGGGTACGTAGTTCTTGGATCTCAGATCACTTTAGTCATGCTGCCATAAAAGTAGACTACCTACGATATAGCCTTAGAAAATCAATCAAGAAAGCGATAAAGGTTTTCATATGGCAGTGGTTACCGTTGCAATTGACAGGGGGTTCCTTCTACCTAACAGGCAGGAAAAATAGGCTCTTTTTGGAAATTTTTTTACATTCTACTATACAAGCAACAAATAATCTGCTTTGAGGTTTTAGTATATGCATATTAAAATGTACAAAATAATTTTTTATTTTATGGTATTGTACAAAATGGCGGCGTACTAACACGCAGAACAGAGGCATCTGTTTTTTGGAGGTGTTCCGCGGCCGGCAGTAGAACAATTTTAATTCTCCATCTGGAACAAACAAACAAATTTTTTTATTATTTACATTAGTTTTGCTGGAAAAGTACACACGATTATTGAAAAATGTCAATTATTCAAAAAATTGTGAAAGTTTGTAAGAAAAATTTCATTTTTGTCTCCTAAAAATTGGCCTTTATTTGTGTATAAAAAAAGTAATTGATTAATCCTAATAATCGTGTGTACTTCCCTAGAGAACATTATTAAAAAACTAGTTAGTTAAAAGCTCAAATTAATCGGATGTAAATTGTTGGAGTTATACTGCCGGCCGATTTAAAAAACGTAGTTTCGAGAAAAAACGCGTTTAAAATTTCAAGACGTTTTCCCAATGAAATTTAAAATTTTGGGATGCCATTTTTTTTTACCTTGATGTTGCCAACTCTATTTAATTTAAGAAAGTATTAGCCGTTACTGCTAAATTAAATATACCGACTAAGTCAAAACACTCCCAACAGGCTGCGCGCAAAGTAAACGCCTTTTCGTGCGCTGCGACTTCTTTCAGAAATTAAGTACTAGAAGCTAAAAAAAAAATTTCAATCTAAAATTAGGCTATGATATGTTTTTTTAGGGTTATAATACGTCATTTAAGCAAAAAAAAAAGTTCATTTTTTCAAAAATTGCAGGTAGATAAAACCCCTCAAGTACCCTACGATATAGCCTTAGAAAACCAATGGAGAAAGCGATAAAACGTTTTCATATGGCAGTGGTTACCGTTGCGATTGGCATTAGATGCATGGTTTTTCTGTCAACAGTAATACCTTACCGCTGTCATTTGAAACGGTCTTGTGAAGTAAATGTATTTGTTTTAGTGACTTTTTAAATTGAATAGAGGTTTTTTTTGCCGCCTAAATCGCATTTAATACTGAGAAAGCTGTAGAGGATTTTAAAAAATATATATTATAACCTTAGTATATTTAAATTGTCTGTATATAATTTATTTTTAGTCGTGTTTAGATGAGCTAGTTAAGTGGTATAGAAATAGTGATAACAAACCTTCATTTTTTGCTAAATTTGTAAAGCTTTGTTTGTGGTTAAAAAAAAAAACTGCTAAAATCAAACCCGTTCTTTTTGTTGATGTGTGGGCAATGGATATGTAATTTGGATTTTTCATGCATGTTTACGCTTTACGTTTTTTTTTTTTAATATATTACAGCGTTAGGTAAAAATTTCTAGCTCTAGGAAACTTTTACCCAGCTCTGGTTTCTAAATGGTTTTAATTTTAGGATTATCGCAAGTTGTTCTTTAAAGTGGACGTGCGTTTTTTTTAATCGACATTTTTCCATATTCTAGTTTTTGGTATATTTTAGGTTTCGTGCAGGATTTTTCCGAAATAAATAAGAAATTAGCCAAATGAGGATTAAAAAAATGCATGTGGACGCCGTGTATATAAAATATTATCAGTTATATTGCCTATTATACCTAAATCGTATGGTTATTTAAAAATTTGTATATTGTAGAGTATTATGTAACAAATAAAACACTAAGGAAAAAACATTTTATTGGTTTTTATTTGAAAATGTAATTACGAAATAATCTACTGAAAATATGGTATTTACTAAATTGCAAATTACTTTGCATTAAAAACACGTTGTGCTTACAAATAGGTATACAGAGGCACACACATTAACATTTTATAAGAGGGGAATATATGTGTTTTAGTAATTCTTTCTATATAAACCTACTCTTAAAAAAAATTCCAAACTTATATACAAAGTTTAATTACTATTTACTTATTTCCTAGTTGCAGTGCTAAATTTTATATATATATATATATATATATATATATATATATATATATATATATATATATATATATATATATGGGCTGAAAAGTCCCGGGCCTATCATATAAAGACAGCTGTTAAAATTTCATGATATATAGTTATTGTGCTAAGAGTGACGCTATTTTGTTATACAAAACACGGATACATACAATTTTACACTGCTTCTTGATGGGAAAAATACCGTTCAAGCGAAGCAATGGCTATAAAACGTTGGTTTTGACTTCAAACGTGGTCGTAGATCTTTTGGACGTCCAAATGAGTCGTTTTGAATGATCGAAAAAGTGAAGTGCATTTCTGTTCAAACTGTTTTATCAAAAACAAGAACGTTTTTGATGATTCTGAATAATGTAATGATGTTTCTTGATGGAAATTATGAATAAAGCTAATTTTGAACCAAAAAAAACCGTGTTTTTCTTTGTTAGGCCCGGGACTTTTCAGCCCATGTGTTACACACAAATTAACAACTTGCTGCTTTTCTTATCCTAACAACTTGCTGCTTTTTTTTTTTTTTTTTACTTCAGCTAAAACCACTTTTTAGATCAATTTAGATTCTAATTAGCAACCTTAATTAAAATATTACACATATTCTAGTTATTAATTTTTGCAGTTACGCGTTAATAATACCACCGAAAAATTACATTAAAATGCTTTCGGTGTAGGGAAATATGGAATCTTCTATTTTTCCTTGGTACCAGAATGAAAATAACAACCGAATATTAAAATCTCTATCCTTTAGAATGTTGAATCAATTTCGGTTTGTATGGTTTAAATTTATTTTTGTGTAAAATTTTACGTACACTTTCCCTGTCGATCTCCAGTTTAGACTTCGAAATAGTTCTAACACTGGTTTTGCCTTCTTCCACTACACTTAAGCACACATCTAACTCGGTATGTTTACGTGCAACACGATTTTTTCGGAAAATATTTCCCACAGATCCAGTCGATTTAAACTTTTTTATAATTCGGCTCACGGTAGATTGCTGCAAGTTTTTTTCAGGATGACGCTCGTTAAAAACATTTGCAACAGTGCGATGAGGTGTATTTTCCCCACCCAATAAAACAATTTCAATTTTTTCTTGAAGAGAAAGCATTTTGTGACACCATCTGTTTCTTTCCATTCTAGTTTGAATTGCTAACTAAATATTTGACAGCTTACGACACCATATTGCGATCTCTAGTTCTCAATTGTTTCCAGAGCCTACTATTAATAAACGCATAGAAATATCGAGTTTTGCTTAGCGTGTTAATTTCTCTGTTTAGCTCTTTTGAGAGCAATAGATAGAGTATTAATTTTAAGT
The DNA here is from genome assembly GCA_019049505.1 of Pachyrhynchus sulphureomaculatus. Classification (NCBI taxonomy): domain Eukaryota; kingdom Metazoa; phylum Arthropoda; class Insecta; order Coleoptera; family Curculionidae; genus Pachyrhynchus; species Pachyrhynchus sulphureomaculatus. Next base: position 119,697,543 of record CM032448.1, on the reverse strand, counting down.
ACAAAGACACAACAATTAATTCAAAACGAAACTGTGAATGAGGAAGAAATAGGAACAAGTAACAAACAAAAAAATATTTGGGATTTCCATAATTTACTAGTTAAAAAACAACCCTCTACAAATAATTCACATGTACATGGTTTAAATGAAGAATTTAAGCACTATTTATCGGAGGCAGTTGTGCACTTGAAGTGTGAGCCAATATCTTTCTGGCAGGAACAAAATACCTCTATGTAACATTCTATTCGCTCAACAACCATTAAATACCTGTGTATTGTGGGATCATCTGTTCCTTGTGAGTGTCTTTTTTCAGGCGCTAGGAACATCGCAAATATAGAACGAAATCGGTTGGATCCCAGTAGATTAAGTAGACTTTTATTCCTCAAAAGTTTAGATATTAAATACTGGGAATTGTGAATTACATATTATTGATAACAGTTGGCATTCTTTATTCTTTCAATAAATAAAAAAATATAATAAAAACGATGTTTCATCGAAAATAACTTTTTTCACACTTATTAATAGTTAATTTTTAAAAAAATTATAGCTATAGTTAAATTAAAAACGATGGAAGATAGATTTTAGGATTTTCCAGGTTTTGGTAAAGAAGGTCCAAAAAGATCGATTTTTGAGAAATCGATCTTTTGGGTCTCGATTTTTTTGTGAATCGATTCTTCAGGCTTCGATTCGAATCGATTCAAAAATCGATCTTTTTTTTAAAGAATCGCCATCCCTAATATGAGACCCATTCTGTCTCTTTTACTTTGCGCTTGGGTGCTGAATTCCCGCGTCGAGTAAGAGAGACAGAACGACTCTCATATTATTTCGTTCTCTTTCTATGAGCACCATGCTTTTCGCAAGAACTTACCTCCTTTATTCTAATATCTATATGCTTTAAATGCTGTTTGAATGTTGGCGCGTAAAATATGACACCATACAGCGCTGTCAAATTGTGATATCTGTCCCTCACTACACGGTTATTCTTTTAAAAAAATTTCAACTTTAAATATTATAGATTTTTAACAAATCGGTAAAAAAAAAAATATTTTTATTTCAATATTTTTCTATTTTTTTTTTAACTAAATATTAGTTTTTTAAAAAATTCGTAAGAAAAGTTCTTAAGACATATACGAAACTATGCCTTTTTATATACTTCATTGGCCTATTGCATGTTAATTATGTGCACTTTGATTATGAATATCTCGCTTCACAATCAGAATTTTTTTTTCTTTAATAAATGAAAAATTTATATTAACATCATATTTCAATTTCCTCAAATTCTTAAGAAAAGCGAATTTACGAGTGAACTACCTTAAATTAAAGTGGAAACCATTTGGCAACATTGTGTCTTGCGGCTGTACGTATTTGATTTCTCAACGGAATTAAATACGGGAATCGCGGGAAATGTGACGAATTAGTAAACAGGAGAATCCAGTTAGAAAGCAGTTTAAAAGTATTTGTATATTAAAATAGGCAGACGTGGCAGGTGAAAACGAGATAAGGTGTCGTTCTCCGACGGGTGGACTGGGGACGCCATCTTTCCGCTCGAGCTTAAACTGCGTCAACAACAAAAGGAAACGGCAATCGTCTGTCTACGCGGGAACGGCAATGGAAAACAAGGGGGACATGGGGAAGATTGAAGCTATGTTTCAACAAATAAATACGAGCATGAAACAGATAAATGAAAAAAGGGAGTCAGGACATGAAGGGGGTGAAAGAAGAAAATATACAGTTTAAAAAACAATTGGAGGAACAAGCGGAAAAAATAGAAGAACTAGAGCGAGAAGTTAGACGGAAAAATATAATTGTAAGAGGAATAAAAGAAACAAGAAACGAAAGCAAAGAGGAGACGGAAGAGAGTAGACACGTTACTGCAAAAGTTAGAGATGGAGGTGGATGGAAACACAGACATCGATGAAATACGGAGAATCGGGAAGCTCATACAAGGACGAGAAATACCGACACGAGTAAAGTTTACAAAAGAGAGCCTGAGATATAAAGTTATCAGAAAGACAAAAAATCTGAAGGGACTAGATATTTGGGTAGAAGAGGGATATCTTAAGGACATACGGAAGCAAAGAAGAATACTAGTACTACACTTGAAGGAAGTAAGAAGCAAATGGCACAAAGCCTTCCTGGTGTACAATAAATTGATAGTAAAAGATAGGTCATACATGGCTAAAGATATAAAAGCACGACAAGAGAACAGACATGATACAGAAACAAACATGAGGCCAAAAAGAACCGTATATGAAAGATCACCGGAGAACCTGGACCTAAATTGAAAAATAAGAAGGGCAAGCGTCACATGCTCAAAAAACCAAATAGAATAGACGAGGGAAGGAGAAGAGGATGGAAGACGAAGTTGGGAATGAAAAGGGTCTACGACTTGGATAATAATAAAAAAAAAACAGGCGCAGGGGTATATTAAGATAGGAAAGTGGAATATTAAAGTCTTACAGGAAAAGAAGAAGAACTAGCGAATGAAATGGAAGATTATGGTCTGGAATACATGGGAATAACGGAGACTAAAAAGAAAGTAAGTGAGAGAATGTAAACAATTGCGGAGAAGAATGAAGAATATACATTGATGGTGGCATATGGGCCAACAGAGGATGCAAAAAAAGAGGAAAAGGAGAAATTCTTCGAGGCTCTACAAAAAGAAATAGATGACAGTAATAACAACACAATTATCTTAGGAGATCTAAACGGGAGAGTAGGAAACGTAAATAGAGAGATTGAGTGGTGCCTAGGAAAGAAAGGGGAAAATGCTAAAAACACAAATGTGGAACACAAGGACAAATACACAAGAGAAATCGCGAGCAGAAAAGAAAAGTCAATAATAGATTACTTCTTGGTAACCAAAGATATATGGAAAAAGGTGAGAGACATAAAAATCAGAAGAGGAGCAGAAATTGGTGGTGACCACTATTTAGTGGTTATGGAGGGGCAAAAAGAAACACTGGAAATGAAGGAAGAGACGAGAAGAAACGTGGAAAATATAAAGATAAGATGCTATAGACTAGAAAGACAGGAACTCGGAGACAAATATCGAAAGCAGATACAACAAAATATGCAAGGCAAAACGGGTCGGGAAACAATAGAAGATATGTGCACGAAGGCAATACTAAAAGCAGCCGAAGGGGTGTGTGGGACCGCAAGGATTGTAAACAAAGAATACAAAAAGTCACAGAGGTGAAACGAAAAACTAAAGAACGCAATTAAAGGAAAAAGGAGAAAATGGAAGAACTACCTAAGCAAGAAGACGCAACAGGATTACGAAGAATAAAAGAGAAAGGAAGGTGGTTAAGGACTTAGTAAAAGAGAGCAATGTGGACGGAATTTGGAGCAAAAATGAAGAAGGCGTACAACGAAAATCAAAAATTGTTCTGTGGAGCGATAAGAAATCAAAGAAAAAACAAGGAAACATACGAAAACACATAAAGGATGAACAAGGGACAATATTAACAGAAGAATAGGAAATCATGAAAAGATGGAGACAGTACTTCAAGAACCTTTTAGAAAGGAGAGATATAACACCACAAACAAACAGATCAAGTAACCTGAAGCAGACAAGGGTTGAGGAAGAGAGATGAACGTGAAAAAGAGATAACCAAAGAAGAAATCAAAGCGGCAAAAAACAAAATGAAAGCAGGCAAAGCGCCAGGACAGGACAACATAACAGCGGAAATGATAAAAGTCGGAAACGAAGAAATGGTAAGAATATTGCAAATATTGATGAACAAAATATATACGGAAGGAACCGCACCAAAAGAATGGCAAGTGGGAATCATAGTACCAATATTCAAAAAGGGAGACACAAGAGACTGTAATAACTTCCGAGGAATCGCACTACTCAGCGTAGTACGAAAATTATACGCACGAATGATGGAAAAAAGGCTGAGAGAAAAACTGGAGGAAACACTAGAAGACACACAATTTGGTTTCAGACCAAACAGAGTCGGGCAAGTGAGCGAAAAAGTGCTAAGAGAAGCAGGAGAAGTACACCTATATTTCATAGACCTGGAAAAGGCTTTTGACAGAATAGACAGAGAAGACATCTGGAAGACCCTGGAGAATAGAGAAATTAATGAAAGGGCAATAAATGGAATAAAATGTCTATATGGACAAACAACAAATTATGTTAGAATAAGAGGTGTTCTCGGTAGTGATAGACGAGGCCATAAAAACAGCAAAAAGACAAACAAAGATATACTCGCTAAGGTTCCGGAACATGGAGAGAGAGTTAGAATAACAGAGATAACATACGCTGACGATATGACACTGATCGAAAAAAACGAGAAAAATCTGAACGAAAGGCTAAAGGTGTATAACGAAAGCTTGGAACGCATGAACATGAGTATAAACGTGAAAAAAACACAAAGAAAAGATACAACAGGTGGAGAGTTTCAAATATTTGGGTGCAATGGTGACGAGGGATGGAGAGCTGGATGAGGAGATTAGGGCCAGGACAGAGGCAGGGGGAAACTTTAATAGCATCAAAAACACGTTCCTAGGCAAAAAAGAAATACCAAAATCAACAAAATTACAAATATTCAAAAAGGTGGCGACACCAATAATTAGATATGGACCCGAAGTGGGGACAACAACACGGAGTCAGAGAAGTAGGATACAAAGCATTGAAATGAGATTCCTCAGAAAGATTGAGGGAAAGACAAGACTGGATAGGCTAAGAAACGTTAATATACGGGAAACACTGGAGATGAAGCCGATACAGGAGAGAAATAGAAGAAAATCAATTGAGGTTTGGACATATACAAAGAATGGGACAGGAAAGACGGGTGAAACGAGTATATGAAGCAAGAGAGAATAGAAAACGAAGTCGAGGAAGACCACGAAGAACATGGAGAGAGGAAGTAAGGGGAGCAATAGAGCAGAGGGGAGTGAGGTGAGAGGAGGCAACAAGGCTGGCTCGGAATAGAGAAGGAGGAAGAGAACTATGAAGATCCCAATCTAACTCGACCCACTCACACCAGCCTACACCGAGAGGTATCATGAATAAGGATTAAGTAAGTAAGTAAGTAGAATGTAAGTTTCCAAGCCAGCGATAAAGACATAATGTAGAGTATTACACAAATAAAACACTAAGGACAAAAGATATTAATTGTTTTTATTTTAAAATGTAACGCACAAAATAATTTACTAAAAATATACTATTTACTAAATTAAAGTAATTCATTAAAAACACGTTGTGCTTACAAAAAGGTATACAGAGGGTCGTACACATTAACATTTCATAAGAAGAACATGTATTTTAGTGATTCCTTATGAAACTTATGAAACTACTGTAAAAAAAAATTCCAAACCTATATACAAAGTTGAATTACTGAGGTAAACCAATACACTTAAATTTGTCTTATTTCCTAGTTGCTAGGCTTGCTACTATTAGAGTTATATGTATACAGGGTGCGGCGCTTAAATCCGGACAAATTTAAATTTGAATTTTCCGCCATATAGTAGTTTAGGTATATGTCATTGTTGACGTTCGTGAAAGCCATATACTTTTAGTGTGTGTCAGTCATAACCTCGAAATGACCGAGCCGTTGCGAATAAGTGCAGAGTACATAAGAAGAGCCGCGATTACCGAAAGATCAACTGTGTACGACATCATTCTTGCTAAATATAATGCTTCTGAGAAGACACCCGGTACACACGAGCCATTTAGTCCAAAACTGGTTATCGGATAACGTGGACATGTTCTGGTCTTAAGAGTTCTGGCCTCCCAATAGCTCGGATTTGAACTCCTTCGACTACTATGTTTGGAGCGTAATCGAAAGAGTTACTAACAAGTCTAGACACCATAATGTGACATTTTTACGCACCGCTATCGAAGCAGCATTTGCCAATATGGACAGCCCTGCTTTAAATAGAGCGTGTGAGCACTTCAGGCCAAGGATGGAGGCGGTCATTGCGGCTCAGGGAGGTTACATCGAATAATCGAATAATTTCTCTCTGGATTTTTTTCATTCTAATTTTTTGACGAATAACATTTTCTTTTAAAAAAATGTTTAATTTGTCCGGATTTAAGCACCCTGTATATATATACATATATATACATATATATACATATATGTATATATATATATATATATATATACATATATATACATATATGTATATATATATATATATATATATATATATATATATATATGTATATATATATATATGTATATATATGTATATATATATATATATATATATATATATATATATATATATATATATATATATATATATATATATATATATATATATATATATATATATATATATATATATATATATATATATATATATATATATATATATATATATATATATATATATATATATATATAATATATATATATATATATATATATATATATATATATATATATATATATATATATATATTATATATATATATATATATATATATATATATATATATATATATATATATATATATATATATATATATATATATATATATATATATATATATATATATGTATATATATATATATATATATATATATATATATATATATATATATATATATATATATATATATATATATATATATATATATATATATATATATATATATATATATATATATATATATATATATATATATATATATATATATATATATATATATATATATATATATATATATATATATATATATATATATATATATATATGTATATATATATATATATATATATATATATATATATATATATATATATATATATATGTATGTATATATATGTATATATATATATATATATATATATATATATATATATATATATACAGGGTGTTATGTAATTCACTGCATATATTGAAATGGGTGACTCATGGGGTCATGTAGAAGCACATATACTGAATGTTACCAAATTATTTACGAAATCATCCTGCACTGAAATACTGTTTTGCCAACCATACGACAATTATAGATTTTCAAATTTAAAATTAACAAATCAAAAAAAAAAAAATAGATAATACATCCCAAACTTAGTACTAAGTTTATATATTATTTAACCATAAAATTTTTTATCGATTATCTGAAAAGAAATAATTCTTTGGTAACGCGCGAAAACAAATGGATCATTGCCCCTTAATAGTTGATTTTGAAAAAAATATTTAGGGCATCATTTTTTTAAGGTCGATTTCTTCCCTTATTATTGAGATTCGCTATTTAAGGTGAATTTTCTGCAAACGGTCTTGCTACAACGAGGAGTCAGTTCCAATATATCCAGTGAATTCCATAACACCCCATATATAAGATACTTAATTCCCAAAATATCCCTGATGCTGTCACATAAAATCGTCGGGGAAACGTCGGAGATTAATCTTATAACACAAAATTTTTTTATCTGACTGAAATCCATAAAAGTATCTACAGCTCTTTATTTTTTTATTTTGCTGCTTCTAAAATTCCATTAAAGAGGCTAAAAAATTATTGACGCCTATGGAACGTTAGGAACTCAATTTTTATTTCGAAACGTTTGTAGGCTTTATTAATTTAGCAATATTTTTTGTCTTCTGTAAAAAACAAAAAATCTGAATCTCTCAAAGCGCTACGTGATTTAATACACAATGGAATTAACCAGAAAAAAAACTAGTCACTGCTTCAAGCTCTTAAAGTAGAGTTGGGGAGTTCCATTACGGCTAGCCCCTTTTTCATCCACAAAATAATAAAAAAATTTGCCTTAGATTAAAGTGACATTGCTTTCTTAACAAAATCTAAGTATTTAGCAATATCAGTAAAAACTACATAATGCGAAGAGTCACATCTGAATCTGTTCTGTAGGGCGACACTTATCGAAACGAGTCCTCTGATCTGCCATATCGGATTGTTCGGGTCTGAGCCGCTCTTGGGAAGAACAAGACCTCCTCCTGAGTCACCGTTGCATACTGAGGTACCTGGGGGATATATTTAAAACAAATATTTTTAAATGACTACATACTCCAGTCAGACTAAAATTTTGAAGTGAAATCGTCGGATACTGCTACTTTTTTTTAAATACAGGAGGTAGGGATGTCATTTGAACCTTCTGGTCGGGAGAAATTGGCCGTCTGATTTCTGGACATATATAAATGTTTAAAACCGTTGTTCAAGTAACTGAAGCTCTCCAAAAGTGCTTGAGGCTCTTTTAAAGTGCTTGAAGTTTTGAAAGAGGGTCTTAAGTACTTAATATAAGTGTTTTTTTTTTTCAGTTAAGGAAAAAAATCGACATCTTTGCAGAAGATAAGGTTAAAGTAGCACAAGTCGTCGCAAAGTGGAATTTTTATATTGTGACGTTTTCCACTAAAATCTACGCGAAATTTCTAATCAATTTTAAAAGCATTAAATGCCAACATAGGAATTTAATAAAAAAAAAACGCATTCGGTTTGTTCATAATATTCTACTTAGAGAAACAAAGCTATCAATTCGTAATCTGCATTGAGATTAGTTCATTGTTCGAAGCATATATGTATATATATATATATATATATATATATATATATATATATATATATATATATATATATATATATATATATATATATATATATTATATATATATATATATATATATATATATATATATATATATATATATATATATATATATATATATATATATAAATTATATATATATATATATATATATATATATATATATATATATATATATATATATATATATATTTAAATTCGAACATACCAATATCAAATTTGACAACTGGTAAACTAAATTTGACAAATGCCGAATTTTCTTCGCACAAATTTTAGGGAACTCTGCTTTTTTCGATTTAATTCAGAAAATGAAATGACGTCTGATCCGACTTATTAGAATGACGTCGACTATACCTGTGTTATTAATTGAAATATGCATGTATTGTTCTCAGAAAGATAGTTTATTATACATTTAAGATAGATAAATAAATTACAACTGTTCTTTTATCAGCAATACTTGTTTGTAATGTTAATCAAGTCTCTGTAAAAAATTAACTACGAGATGATGACGATGCTTTGTTGCCAAGCCTAAAGGTGTCAGACCAATGTTATTTTTTGCATTAACATCTGCTCCATGATTCACTAAACTTTTGACTACAGCTCTGTGACCGGTTGATGCTCCATAATGCAGAGGCGTGTAATCATCGTTAGTTTTTACATTAACATCTGCTCCGTGATTCATTAAACTTTCAACTACATCTTTATGACCATATACAGCCGCGTTATGTAAAGGTGTCTTGTCATTGATATCTTTTGCATTAACTTCAGCTTCGCGATTCATCAAATTTTCAACTACAGCTGTGTAACTGATTATTGCTCCATAATGCAAAGGCGTGCGACCATCATTATTTTTTATATTAACATCTGCTCCGTGATTCATCAAACTTTCAACTACATCTTTATGACCGCTTGCAGCCGCAATATGTAAAGGTGCCATGCCATTGATATCTTTTGCATTAACTTCAGCTTCATGATTCATCAAACTTTCGACTATTGCTGTGTAACCGATTAATGCTCCATCATGCAAAGGCGTGCCACCACTATTATTTTTTTACATTAACATCTGCTCCATGATTCATCAAAAATTCAGCTACATCTTTATGACCGGTTGCAGTCGCGATGTGTAAAGGTGTCTTGCCATCGATATCTTTTGCATTAACTTCAGTTTCATGATTCAGCAAGCTTTCTACTACATCTGTGTGACCGCTTAATGCTCCATAATGCAAAGGCGTTCGAGCACAATTATTTTTTACATTAACATCTGCTCCACGATTCATCGAACTTTTAACCACGTCTTTACGACCGGATGCAGCCGCGATATGTAAAGGTGTCTTGTCATTGATATCTCTTGCATTAACTTCAGCTTCGTGATTCATCAAACTTTCAACTACAGCTGTGTGACCGGTTAGTGCTCCAAAATGCAAAGGCGTTCGACCATCAGGAGATTTTACATGAACATCTGCTCCGTGATTTATCAAACTTTCAACTATATCTTTATGGCCCAGTACAGCTGCGATATGTAAAGCTGTCAAGTCTTTGATATTTTTTGCATTAACTTCAACTCCGTGATTCATCAAACTTTCAGCTACATCTTTTTGAGAGTGTCTAATCGCGATAAGTAAAGGTGTCATACCACAGAAATCTTTTGCATTAACTTCAGCTCCGTGATTTATCAAACATTCAACTACATCTTTATAACCGTTTATAACCGCGTTATGTAAAGGGGTCTTGTCAGTGGTATCTCTTGGATTAGGTTCAGCTTCATGATTCATCAAGCTTTCGACTACAGCTGTCTGACCGGTTGATGCTCCATAATGCAAAGGCGTGCGACCATCTTTAGTTTTTATATTAACATCTGCTCCGTGATTCATCAAACTTTCAACTACATCTTTATGACCTTTTATAGCCGCCATATGTAAAGGTGTCTGGTCATTTATATCTTTTGCATTAACTTCAGCTTCATGATTCATCAAGCTTTCGACTACAACTGTGTAACCGGTTGATGCTCCATAATGCAAAGGCGTGCTACCATCGTGAGTTTTTACATTAACATTTGCTCCGTGATTCATTATGCTTTCCACTACATCTGTATGACCATTCATAGCCGCGATATGTAAAGGTGTCTTGTCAATGTTATCTTTTGCATTAACTTCAGCTCCGTGATTCATTAAACTTTCAACTACAGATGTATGACCAGTTTCTGCTCCGCAATGCAAAGGCGTGCGACCATCGTTATTTTTTACATTAACATCTGCTCCGTGATTCACCAAACTCACATTTACGTATGTATGTCCATTTTGGGCGGCAATATGTAGAGGCCTCCAGCCATTTTTATTTTTTGTATTAATATCTGCTCCGTGATTTACTAAACTGTCAATCACATCTGTGTACCCTCTTTCTGCTGCAAAATAAAGAGGAGTACAACCATTACTTTCTCTATTCACATTGGCACCGTGTTCTAACAACCAAATGACTACCTGGTTATGACCAGATTTTGCTCCTTTGTGTAAAGGTGTATCTCCATTTTTGTCAACAACATCTATTAAAGCTTTATTTTCCAACAGCGCTAAAACAACATCCTTATGTCCATGCTCCGCAGCTAAATGTAGGGCAGTTACCTTGTCAATATCCCTGCATTCATCCACATTTATTCCAGCTTTTAAAATTTCCAAAACATATTCTAGGCAACCACTTGAGGCAGCCTCCAGTAGAGTAGGCATTTTCATTTCTATTTTTAAAATATATCATCATCGGGAAATTTATCTTCATATTTGTCCATAACAGAGCATTTATGACAGATAAAAATAACTTTTTTCAAACGAGAAACGTCTAGAATATCACAAAGTATGGCAAAGAAAATTACTTCTTCGCTACTGTTAAGACTTTGAGTAAACTCGATGACCAACAAATTAGTCATATCTGGAAGCGTCTTGTTGTGTATCAGCTGTGCGAACAACTCCTGCCATTTTATAACAGTTTGATTGTTATCACCAAAATATTTTAAAATATCTTTGTTATCGCTTACTTTTGCTTGAACTTTTTCCAGAATTTCCGATATTCTTGTTGTGCCATCGTCCAAAAACCACCGATTCAGTAATAATACGCGCAGGTCAGGCGATAATAAAAATTCAACCACAGTCTTTTCTATAAAATCCATTCCACCACCTTCCGTTGTTACTAATTTCTGCGCCATGATTTATAACAACACTACATTATTGATTATCGAAAATTTATTGAATTAGTCGTACATTTTTCAAGGTTTATATGCTAAACAAGTCCATATCTAGAAAACCCCCGTTATTTAAATATTCAAGCGCATGTAACGGTAAGATAGTGTTATCAAAAAAAAATGTTTTATCGTGTCAGTCAATAGCTTTTTGCCACTTCAAAATACAGATATCAGCTGGAAAACAAAAATGATTTATTATATTTGGGTTCAGCTGATGAACACTGATTGTGAAATATTTTCGTTTAATTAAAGGGATCAGTCCACTTTACCACCTTGAGAAAAATCTAATTTTTTTTATGAGCGTTTTCGAAAATATATGCCATGAAACATGTTGCCCCAAAATTTGATAAAGATTCGAGCATTCCTTCTAACACGTAGACTAAGAAATTTTTGGTGTAGCTACTTAAAACACTTTTTTTTGCAAAATTCGACTTTATTCATCAACATAATCTCCTTTAAGAGCGATACAATCAGTCCAACGCTTTTCTAACATTTCTATACCTTTCTAGTAGAAGGATTTGTCTTTGCCTTCAAAATACGCCTCAGTTTCGGCAATAACTTCTTTACTGGAGCCAAATCTCTTTCCTACGAGCATTTTTTTGAGGTCTGCGAATAGATAATAGTCGCTGGGGGCCAAATCTAGAGAATACATCAGGAAGCAATTCAAACTTCAATTCATACAATTTTGCGATCGTAACCATTGTTTTGATGAAAGAACATTTTTTTTCTTGTTCATTTGGGGCTGTTTCTTTGCGATTTCTACTTTCAAACGCATCAATAACTTTATATAATATGCGCTATTGATGGTTTTTCCCTTCTCAGCATGGTCGATGAAAATTATTCCATGCACATCCCAAAATACAGAGGCCAAAACCTTCCTAGCCGACTGTTGTGTCTTTGGTCGCTTCAGGCGGCTTTCACCGGCTGCTGTCCACTCAGCTGACTGTCGATTTGATTCCTGTGTGTAGTGGTGGATCTATGTTTCATCCATTGTGACATATCGCATGAAAAAATCCTTTTTATTGCGCTTAAACAGGTCCAAATAGCGCACAGAATCATCAATACGTTGCTGTTTTTGGTCTACGGTGAGCAAACGGAGTGCCCATTTTGAACAGAGCTTTCTCATGCCCAAACGTTCATGCAAAATATGACCAATACGTTCTTTTGATATCTTTAGGGTGTCAGCTATCTTATGCAATTTCTCTTTACGGTCATCCAAAACAATTTTGTGGATTTTTTTGATGTTTTTCGGTGTAATCACCTCATTTGGGCAGCCAGAGCGTTCAACATCTGTACGACCGCGTTTCAATTCAGCATACCAGTAAATGATGAGTGATTTTCCAGGGGCAGAGTCCCCGTAACACTTATCAAGCCATTGCTTTGCTTGAACGGTATTTTTTCTAGTCAAAAAACAGGGTTTGATCAACACAAGAAGTTTCCATTTCCATTGTTTGAAAATATTAAAAGTAGCGTCACTAAAACCACTGTAACTTGTAAACTAATCGTCGAAATGTCATGAAATTTTGACATGTATCGTTTGAAGGTTGGCATTTCCTAAAAACCATATGGATTTTTTGAAAAGGGCGACATCTATGTGTCAGATCAAAAACTTATCAGCCTACGTGTTATATATTTGAGCACGTTATTAAATCGGTCGTCTCTGTCCCTGTAATTATAAACTGTTAATCATTGTCTGAGACCTTTTTATTGAATTTTTCGAAGCAAAAGAAGACCTTGAGGCCTAGCTAGACTGTTATTTCGAAGCGTGTTTCGAAAGTAAATAGTCCAGGTTAGTTTTTAAACGCGATTTTCTCGAAACAACGTTTTTGCATGCACCGTTAAAGTTTTTTTCGAAACAGCACGTGTGTGGCTATGGTTGGAACTAGAATAAAGTCAAAATTGTTATTTTTACTATTTTTTTGGCATAAAAATTGCAAAACAAAATTCACGATTTTTTTTAACATCCGCCATTTTGTTGTTTTTGCATAAAAGTGAATAATCCTAGCTCGGGTCATAGCCACAGTCATATAGATTGTAAATCTTTTTGGTTTTTGTATTTTAGAGCAGCCAAAGTTGAAAAAAACGTTTTTGTTATCGAGGTATAAAATGATCAGTGACTTCACAAAACACACCTTAAATGAATTTTCAACAAAGTTTGTTTCGATCTTTGTTGATGAATTTTTGTTTTTTTATATAACAGATAAATTATTAAACTCGTGATAATTTTCGTTCAATTTACACCCTGGGAGAATACCACTGTGCAACATTTTCGAGGTCATCGAATGTAAACTAAATTCTGACTTCAGTTTCTGGAAGTGCCCACCCAAACCAGCAAAACCATATTTGGGTTTTGATAGTTTAGTTCGAAATTTTTTTTTTTTTTGCCATCATCAATTTTTTTGTTCGAGCTTTGGTTTTGCACGGCTATATCTCGTAAATTATTGGGAATTTCTCAATGCAATCTTGAGACGAAATGTTCTTCACACTAAAATACACAATTTTTGTGAACATGTCGAGGCCAGATTTTCACTCTTTCGGAGTGTTTTTAGTGCAGAAGGCCCGAAAAAAAATGCAATTTTTTCACATTTTCGACCATAACTCACAAACCGTGCATATTTTAGCAGCTTGTGTGTAGCATGGAATTGGCGCGCACTGTGCTAGTATTGGTACAGTACCATATATCTAACATGTGCGCATGTTAAGTATATGGCACTGTACCAATACTAGCACAGTGCGCGTCAATTCTATACTACACACAAGCGATTCCCCGTTCAAATGTGTGTGTGTATTTATTCCAGCGTGTGTGTTTGTGTACCATAGCAGTTTACAAATTTTTTTTTTAATTTATTTTCCAAAAATAGATGCTAAGGGTTAGTAAACATTCAAAAGTGAGCTAAAAAACCAGTTTCTTGAACATAAAACTTGAAAAAAAAGCTGAAATTTTGGTGTGAAATTCCTTACAACGGCCAAAAGAACTATAAGGATCAATTTTAGGTTAATGCAATGTTCAGCAAAGTTACTCGTGTTTATACAGAGAACATTTTTGTCAAAGACAGTTATGCTAAAATATGCACGGTTTGTGAGTTATAGTCGAAAATGTGAAAAGATGGCATTTTTTCGGGCTTGCTGTACTAAAAACACCCCGAAAGAGTGAAAATCTGTCCTCGACATGTTCACAAAAATTGTGTATTTTAGTGTGAAGAACATTTCGTCTGAAGATTGCATTAGGAAATTCCCAATAATTTACGAGATATAGCCGTGCAAAACCAAAGCTCAAGCAAAAAAATTAATGATCCAACTAAACTATCAAAACCCAAATAGGGTTTAGCTAGTTTGGGTGGGCATTTCCAGAAACTGAAGTCAGAATTTAGTTTACATTTTATGTGTTGCACTGTGTAGTCCAAAATTTTTTCAAAATTTTTTGATCAGTACTTTTCGAGAAGAGGGGAGGGGGCTGCGGTTTTTGGCAATTTTTTAAAAATAATACAAAGAAAAGTGTGCGCAAGTATTACATTATATATATATATATATTTTTTTACTAGTGTTTTCACAAGCTTTCATTTGACACCCTGACTTAGTAAAAAAAAAATTTTTTCACTTCCGATTTCAACACTCAAAACTAACCCTTTAAATCAAAATTTAACTTTCAAAACTACACGGCTTTGATGAGACCATCAATTAGTACCAAATTTCAACTTTCTACGTCAAATAGTTTCGAAGAAAATCGGGTGTGACAGACGAACGGACAGACAGACAGGCAGACGGACAGACAGACAGACACCGAAGTGATCTTATAAGTGCTCCGTACAGAACACTAAAAAGACATACATACACTTTTTGATTAATATAATCGATTATCGATTATGGAAAAAAGAAGTACCCCAAATTATTTAAATTTTTGAAGGTGACCCCCTCCCTTCAGAAGGGTGAGGGTGTCGCGAAAAAAACATCATCAAAAGTGTCCTCTTTTCCTCAAATAAGTTTGCTAAATGCTACTAATCTGCTATAAACTGATTTAAGTACTTAGAACTTTCCGAGATAAGTTATGTGTACAGTGTATGGTAATCTTTTATTTCACTTGGACTACCCTATAGGTATGTTATACATAATAAAATAATTCGATATGTAGGAAATTCAAGGCGTTCCTTCCGCAACCTTTTAGAAAATCGCCTTAAAAATTTTTGTCAAAATATTTTGTGAAACATGTCATTAACGTGTTTCATACTTATCTCTTTCAGCATACATAAGCGAGTATATAATAATATAATTTAAATATGACTTCTGGCATATGACCGCCACGGCTGGCTCGGACGTAGTCTAATCTGGAGGTCCAATTTTCGATGACTTTTTCCAACATTTGTGGCCGTATATCGGCAATAACGCGGCGAATGTTGTCCTCCAAGTGGTCAATCGTTTCGGGCTTATCGGCGTAGACTAGCGACTTCACATATCCCCACAGAAAATAGTCTAGCGGCGTTAAATCGCCCGATCTTGGAGGCCAATTCACGGGTCCGAAACGTGAAACTATGCGGTTACCAAACGTTTCCTTCAATAAATCAATTGTGGCACGAGCTGTGTGACATGTTGCGCCGTCTTGTTGAAACCACAGCTCCTGCACATCATGGTTGTTCAATTGATGAACGAAAAAGTCAGTAATCATGGCTCTATAGCGGTCACCATTGACTGTAACGTTCTGACCAGCATCGTTTTTAAAGAAGTACGGACCAATGATTCCACTAGCCCATAAAGCACACCAAACAGTCAGTTTTTCTGGATGTAACGGTGTCTCAACATACACTTGAGGATTATCATCACTCCAAATACGGCAGTTTTGTTTATTGACGTATCCATTCAAACAAAAGTGAGCTTCATCGCTAAACAAAATTCGCTTATGAAAATCGGGATCAACGGCAATCTTGTTTTGGGCCCATTCACCGAATCTACGCCTTGCTAGGTGATCGTGTGGCTTCAATTGTTGCACGAGTTGGATTTTGTAAGCACGCAAACCAAGATCTTTCCGCAAAATCTTCCATAAAGTGGATGGACACATATCCAATTCCTGTGCACGATGGCGGATAGACTGATTCGGGTCTTCCTCTACGTTACGCTCTACAGCAGCAATGACTTCTTCTGTACGCACTGTACGACGTCTCTGTGGATGCGTATTATCATTTAGAGTAAACGTGGTGCGAAAACGTTCCATAGTTAATCGAATTAATTGCTCTGATGGACGATTATGTTGACCGTAAAATGGACGTAGTGCGCGATACGTATTTCGAACAGAACCATGATTTTCAAAATAAATTTGCACAATTTGGAAGCGTTGTTCAGGTGTGGTTCAGGCGTCAGTCTATTCATGTTGAAATGCCTAACCAAACTAAACATAAATCACTTGACAGCTGACAAAATGGCCGCCAGTTAAAAAAGTGTTGCCAACTTAAAGTTTTATACCTCTATAAAAAACACCCTTTACATAGTTCATTCTAATTTCAATCCTTACCTAACTTTGATTAAAAAAAAGCTTTGTACTCATTTATCATGTTTTGATGTTTTTTAAACTTGGTGTTAAGTGTTGCTAATTTTAAAACTTAACCTTTTGTAAACTTTATTTTATTGAATGCTGAACGCAACCCTTTATGGGCAATTCTTTAAATTTTGAAAATACCAATATCAAATCTGACAACTGGTAAACTAAATTTGACAAATGCCAAATTTTCTTCACATTTTAGAGAACTCTGCTTTTTTCGATTTAATTCAGTAAATGAAATGACGTCTGACCCGATTTATTAGAATACCGTCGACTATACCTGTGTTATTAATTGAAATATGCATGTGTTGTTCTCAGAAAGATAGTTTATTATACATTTAAGATAGGTAAATAAATTACAACTGTTCTTTTATGAGCAATACTTGTTTATAATGTTATTGAAGTCTTTGTAAAAAATTAACTACGAGTTGATGACCTTGTTTTGTCGCCAAACCTAAAGGTGTCAGACCAATGTTATTTTTTGCATTAACATCTGCTCCATGATTCACCAAACTTTCGACTACAGGTGTGTGACCATATACAGCCGCGTTATGTAAAGGTGTGTTGTCACTGATATCTTTTGCATTAACTTCAGCTCCATGATTTATCAGACTTTCAACTACATCTTTACGACCTTTTAGAGCCGCGATATGTAACGGTATCTTGTCATTGATATTTTTTGCATTAACTTCAGCTTCATGATTCATCAAGCTTTCGACTACAGCTGTGTAACCGGTTGATGCTCCATAATGCAAAGGCGTGTCACCATCGCTAGTTTTTACATTAACATCTGCTCCGTGATTCAACAATCTTTCAATTACATCTTTGTAACCCTTTCCAGCCGCGATATGTAAAGGTGTCTTGTCATTGATATCTTTTACATTAACTTCAGCTTCATGATTCATCAAGCTTTCGACTACAGCTGTGTGACCGAATAATACTCCATAATGCAAAGGCGTGAGACCCCTATTATTTTTTAGATTAACATCTGCTCCATGATTCATCAAACTTTCAACTACATCTTTATGACCGGTTGTAGCCGCGACATGTAAAGCTGGCATGTCTTTGATGTTTTTTACTTTCACATCTGCTCCATGATTCAACAAACTTTCCACTACATCGTTATGACCGTTTACAATCGCAAGATGTAAAGGTGTCATGTCATTGATATCTTTTGGATTAAGTTCAGCTCCGTGATTCATCAAACTTTTAACTACAGCTGTGTAACCGGTTAATGCTCCAGAATGCAAAGGCGTTTGACCATCCTGAGTCTTTACATGAACATCTGCTCCGTGATTTATCAAACTTTCAATTATATCTTTATGACCAAATACAGCCGCGAAATGTAAAGGTGTCATGCCACTGACATCTTTTGTATTAACTTCAGCTCCGTGATTCATCAAACTTTCAACTAAATCTTTATGACCGTTTATAACCGCGATAAGTAAAGGTGTCATGTCACTGATATCTTTTGCATTAACTTCAGCTCCGTGATTCATCAAACTTTCAGCTACATCTTTATGACCGTATACAACTGCCATATGTAAAGGTATCTTGGCATTGATATCTTTTGCATTAACTTGAGCTTCGTGATTTATTAAACTTTCAACTACAGCTATGTAACCAATTAATGCTCCAGAATGCAAAGCCGTGCGACCATGGCGAGTTTTTACGTTAACATCTGCTCCGTGACTCATCAAACTTTCAATTACATCTTTATGATCATTTACAGCCGCGATATGTAAAGGTGTCATCCCACTGACATCTTTTGCATTAACTTCAGCTCCGTAATTTATCAAGCTTTCAACTATATCTTTATGACCTTCTTCAGCCGCGATATATAAAGGTGTCTTGTCATTTATATCTTTTGCATTAACTTCAGCTTCATGATTCATCAAGCTTTCGACTACAGCTGTGTGACCGGTGAATGCTCCAGAAAGCAAAGGCGTGCGACCATTGTAAGTTTTTAAATTGACATCTGCTCCGTAACTCATCAAACTTTCAACTATATCTTTACGACCTTTTATAACCGCGATATGTAAAGGTGTCGTGACATCGATATATTTTTCATTAACTTTAGCTCCGTGATTCATCAAACTTTCAACCACATCTTTATCACCCTTTGAAACCGCGAAATATAAAGGTGTCATGTCACTGATATCTTTTGCATTAACTTCAGCTTCGTGATTCAATAAACTTTCAACTACATCTTTATGACCATATTCAGCTGCTAAACGTAAAGGGGTCTCCTTACCATATTTAGTTTTTACATTAACATCTGCTCCGTGATTCATCAAACTTTCCACTATATCTGTATGACCATTCACAGCCGCGATATGTAAAGGTGTCTTGCCAATGTTATCTTTTGCATTTACGTCAGCTCCGTGATTCAAAAAACTTTCAAATACATCTTTATCACCATATTTAGTCGCGAAGTGTAAAGGTGTCATACCATCGACATTTTTTGCATTAACTTCAGCTCCGTGATTCATCAAACTTTCAAATAAATCTTTATGACCATACTCAGCCGCGATATGTAAAGGTGTCATACCAAGGACATCTTCTGCATTAACTTCAGCTTCGTGATTCAGTAAAATTTCAACTACGGCTGTATGACCGGTTAATGCTCCACAATGAAAAGGCGTGCGACCATAGTTACTTTTTACATTAACATCTGCTCCGTGATTCACCAAACTCTCATTTACGTATTTATGTCCATTTTGAGCGGCAATATGTAGAGGCCTCCAGCCATTCTTATCTTTTGCATTAACATTTGCTCCGTGATTTACTAAACTGTCAACCACATCTGCGTACCCTCTTTCTGCTGCAAAATAAAGAGGAGTACAACCATTACTTTCTCTATTCACATTGGCACCGTGTTCTAACAACAAAATGACTACCTGGTTATGACCAGATTTTGCTCCTTTGTGCAAAGGTGTATCTCCATTTTTGTCAACAACATCTATTAAAGCTTTATTTTCCAACAGCGCTAAAACAACATCCTTATGTCCATGCTCCGCAGCTAAATGTAGGGCAGTTACCTTGTCAATATCCCTGCATTCATCCACATTTGTTCCAGCTTTTAAAATTTCCAAAACATATTCTAGGCAACCACTTAAGGCAGCCTCCAGTAGAGCAGGGACTTTCATTTCTATTTTTAAAATATCATCATCGGGAAATTTATCTTCATATTTGTACATAACAGATAAAAATAGCTTTTTTCACAATAGAAACATTTAGAATATCACGAAGTATGGCCAAGAAAATTACTTCTTCGCTACTGCTAAGACTTTGAGTAAACTCGATGACCAATAAATTGGTCATATCTGGAAGCGTCTTGTTATGTATCAGCTGCGCGAATAGTTCCTGCCATTTTATAACAGTTTGATTGTTATCACCAAAATATTTTAAAATATCTTTGTTATCGCTTACGTTTGCTTGAACTTTTTTCAGAATATCCGACATTCTTGTCGTGCCATCGTCCAAAAACCACTGATTCAGTAATAATACGCGCCGGTCAGGCGATAATAAAAATTCACACACAGTCTTTTCTATAAAATCCATTCCACCACTTTCCGTTGGTACTAATTTCTGCGCCATGATTTATAACAACACTACAATATTGATTATCGAAAATTTATTGAATTAGTCGTACATTTTTCAAGGTTTATATGCTAAACAAATCCGTATCTAGAAAACCCCCGTTATTTAAATATTCAAGCGCATGTAACGGTAAGATAGTGTTATCAAAAAAAAAATGTTTTATCGTGTCAGTCAATAGCTTTTTGCCACTTCAAAATACAGATATCAGGTGGAAAACAAAAATGATTTATTATATTTGGGTTCAGCTGATGAACATATTTTCGTTTAATTAAAGGGATCAATCCACTTTACCACCTTGAAAAAAATCTAATTTTTTTTTATGAGCGATTTCGAAAGTATATGCCTTGAAAAATATTGCCCCAAAATTAGAGCATTCCTTCTAACATGTAGACTGAAAAGTTTTTGGCTGCTTAAAACACATTTTTTTTTGCAAAATTCGACTTTATTCATCAATGTAGTTTCCTTCAAGTGCAATATAATCAGTTCAACGGTTTTATAACATTTCTATACTTTTCTTGTAGAAGGATATGTCTTTGCCTTGAAAATAGATCTCAGTTTCGGCGATAACTTCTTCACCGGAGCCAAATCTCTTTCCTACGAGCATTTTTTTGAGGTCTGCGAATAGATAATAGTCGCTGGGGGCCAAATCTAGAGAATACGGTGGATGAGGAAGCAATTCGAACTTCATTTCATGCAATTTTGCCGTCGTAACCATTGACTTGTGAGACGGCGCATTGTCTTGATGAAAGGGAATGTTTTTCTTGTTCATTTGGGGCTGTTTCTTCGCGATTTCTGCCTTCAAACGCACCAACAGCTTCATATAATATTCGCTATTGATGGTTTTTCCCTTCTCTGCATGGTCGATGAGAATTATTCTATGCACATTCCAAAATACAGACGCCAAAACCTTCCTGGCCGACTGTTGTGTCTTTGGTCGCTTCAGGCGGCTTTCACCGGCGGCTGTCCACTCAGATGACTGCCGATTTGATTCCGGTGATTGATGTTTTTAATGAACTGATGTTGCTCAGGCCTAAAACCTCAAGTGGGCCTGATGGTGTCCCGCCTCTATTATTAAGGAAATGTGTGTGCACCTTAAGCAGACCACTTCACTTCCTGTTCAATCTCTCATTGGATTTGGAAGTATTTCGTGATTATTGGAAAACTTCCTATGTAACCCCAATTTTTAAATCTGGTGATCGTAGCGATGTGACTAATTATAGGGACATCTGCATACAGTCGACCATACCAAAGCTTTTTGACATCGGTCACTTCTTGTCTTTCTTGGCACTGTAGGCGGGTTATCATGGATGAACAGTATGGCTTTCAGCGTTCTCGCTCTTGTGTATCTACTCTTCTGACATATGAGGATTATCTGTTGGGCGCATTTGAGAGGGGTTGTCAGGTTGATACCATATATACTGACTTCTCCAAGGCGTTCGACAACGTGAATCATCGGTTATTGTTGAGCAAACTTGGGTCGCTTGGGTTCGGCATTCACATTCTTCGTTGGCTGGAGAGTTTTTTAATGGGCCGTCAGCAAAGTGTAAGAATAAATAATTATATCTCTAACCTAAGTATAGTGTCCTCGGGCGTTCCCCATGGCTCTCACTGTGGCCCCCTATTGTTTCTCTTATTTGTAAATGACTTGAGGAATTTCCTGACCAATACGTCTTTTCTCATGTTTGCCGATGATCTGAAATTATTCAAAATTATTTCTAGTCCTGTGGATAGTCTTGTTTTGCAAGCGGATGTTGATATATTTTTCCAATGGACAACTTTAAACGGCTTAAGTCTGAATACTGATAAATGCTCCTGTATATCATTTTCCAGATTAAAAAGTCCTATGCAGTTTGATTATAGTATAAATACAACCATTTTAAAACGGGTACATGAGATTAGGGAACTTGATGTGATGTTTGATTGTTCTTTATATTTCATCGGCCATCAAATGTGTGTGGTGCAGCGAGCCGGTAAGTGTTTGGGTTTTATTGATAAATTTAGTGCCGATTTTTCTTGTAATGTGTTTAAATCATTATATTGCTCGGACGTTCGACCGATTTTGGAGTATGCAAGCCCGGTGTGGTCTCCTTTTTATAATGTCCATATTTATCGGTTGGAGAGTGTCCAAAAAAAATTCTTGCGTATCTGTTCTTTTAAACTGAAAATTCCTTTAACTGAGGGACATACCAACTATGACCTGGTACAAAGATTGTTAAATATGTGCAGTCTTCAAGACAGACGAATGCAAGCTGATCTACATTTCTTATTTAAGCTACTAAATGGATATATTGACTGTGAGTACTTACTTAGTAAATTATCTTTTCATACCGTATTTTACCCAGCTAATGTCACCAGAAACTATGGCTTGCATAGTCCAATTTTTAGAATGCAGCATAATTTTGATAAATACAATTTGTCAATTGATGGCCTAGTACACCGATTCAAAAATATGGTCAAGCAACTGACCTCACTATAGAGTCTCTTTAATTTTCGGGTAGTTTCCCATTGGTATTATATGTCAAGTACTGTTTACCTTTAAAGTGATTAATTTAGATTGTAATATCCTGCATTCGTAACATTTATCAAGCCATTGCCTTGCTTGAACGGTATTTTTTCCCATCAAAAAACAGTGTTTAATCAACACATGAAATTCGATTTTTTCATTGTTTTAAAAATATCAAGAGCAGCGTAACTTAAACCACTGTAACTTGTAAACTAATCGTCGAAATGTCATGAAATTTTGACACGTACCGTTTGAAGACTGGTACTTCCTAAATATCATATGGATTTTTTGAAAAGGGCTACATTTATATGTCAGACCAAAAACTTTTCAGCCTACACGTTACATCATAAGTTATGTACTAATATAAATAGTTTAGGTTTGTCGTTGTTATATTTAAAATGTTCCTGTTGTGCATATTTTGAAATAAATGGTACTTTTAATTTGGTTTTATTTGCTGAAAAAAATTGGCAGGGTACACGGCCGGGTAATAAATTATCCGGCTAATCCGGGTACCCGGTTTTAGCCAGGTAGACCAAGTACCCGACATATTCCTTGTTATAATTATTACAACTTATCATATAAATCCCACTTCTATCACGTTCGTGGATTTTTTCTTTCGGACTTCCTAGGATAGTCTTCAAGTTGTCTGATGACTTATAGGCTTACGTGAGGCTCACATTATTAAATACCTTATTAACTCCTCTGGTATATTTTGGATTATATGGTATTGAAACATATTTCGATTTATTCTGGTCACGAGCGATAACTGTACGGATTACTCGACTGTAACTAATGCCCCGTTTTTGATGGGTCGGTTCCGCTTGAGTAATTTACAATTTTAGTATAAATAGTCTAATTTTTACTCTTAGATTTGGTTAATCATCGCTCCAGGTAACGTTAACAAATTTGGTGAAATGCACGTCGAGCACAAAAATAAAATGTTTGCTGTAGTGTTGATTACTATTGGGTAGTGTAATTTTTTAATTAAAAAACACAAAACTAAACAATGTCAATCTTTTCCTGCTTATTTAGGTGGAAAATTATGTAATTCTTGTCTCATATACGTGACTATACCAAAATAACTCAAAGCAATTTTCTTAGAGAAATGTTGCTACTTCGTAGCCGATTTCTTGAGTGATATTATGACAGCATGGTATCTGCTAAACATTTGGTCAATTATCAGCAAAAAAAAAAATGTATCTAATTGCTATAATTAACATAGATCTATTATATGAAATTTCATTTTAACTATCACCAGGCGGCGTTCCTTTATATAAGTTAAAAAAACATACTTCTTACCATTTTTGAATCCTGCGCAAAAGGTAGAACTACTCGTAAACCTGGAATAAAAATCTGGGAAAGAGTATATGCAAGTTTCTTGTGACACTATTGGCATCGAAGCTTTTGTCAACTGTTCTGTCACTTTACCGGTTTCATCAAATCCCCAACCAACCACCATACCTATTACAAAAAATAATAATATCAAATATATATATATATATATATATATATATATATATATATATATATATATATATATATATATATATATATATATATAAAGATCACATGGACATGACATGACACTGGTACTCAAAGAAATATCAAAATTATACACCAAATTAGCAATGGAGAAGAACCGGAGAATATTTTTAACCAGATGTAAACATTTAGACATATATCCAAAATTTTTAAATTTTAATACCTCACATCTGAGTTTCACAGGTACGTACTTTGAATCAAAACTAAATAGTATCATATACAAAACGAAATTAAGCATTCTCAACTTATCTATTAAACAAACAACTAGAAATATTAACGAAATAAATAAGCTAATAAACCAACACGAGGAACACATTAAGATACACTTACCCGTGAATATTGCTGAAACATTCATTAATTTCGTAAATAAAAAGTTTCAACAAATTCATAAAAAAATAAAAATAAAGCAACAAAATAAAATTCAATATCTAATTAATAAAACAAATAATGATACAAAAAATGAAAATACAACTTCGATATGGTTAGAAAATATTTCCGATACATTGATACCGAATGAAATAGCAGAAGTTTTGTCCTTGGGTTCTAATTTTGCACTAGATATAACCACAGAAAAAAAGTTGCCTGTTGCAGAATATATTGCGTCCATTGAGTCAGTAATAAATGATAAAGCAAGTGAAGAGAAAGACACAATTAGAGCTAATATAACTAATATTATAACCAATCACAAAACTAAAATTAAAAACAACAAACAAAAAATGAACCTAATGCAAAAAAGAATCAAAAAAAACTTATACCGTACGAAACAATTTATTAAAGACAACCCCCAGAGTGTAATAGCAAAACCAGATAAAACTAACAAAACTGTCATAATGAACACCAAAGATTATGAATCCAAGATGGCAACCCTTCTTAATGACCAAAATACATATAAGAAACTTAATAGTGACCTCACGAACGTTTTCCAAAAGAAAAACAACGCCTTTATAAAAAAAACTATTAAATAAGAATGAAATAAGTAATGAAGAAGCCAAAAAGTTAATTATAAACAACGCAGTGTCACCTAAGATTTATGGTTTACCCAAATTGCATAAACAAAACATACCGCTAAGGCCAATCGTATCATGTTTAAAATCACCTCTTTATAACCTTTCAAAATACCTAGCCAAATGTATATCTAATATTACAGGTTAAAGGTAAAAATAACTATTTTATTAAAGATTCATTCTCATTTAAAGAATTCATTGACACGATAAACATACCACAAAACTATAAACTTCTTTCACTAGATGTTGTGTCATACACAAATATACCTAAAGAACTTATACAGACTGCCATAAACAAAAAATGGAATCTATTGACAGAACACACAACAATATCAAAAGAAAACTTTATTAAAGCAGTTAACCTCACTTTAAATACTAATTATTTCCAATATCAAGATAAATTCTATCAACAAATAGAAGGGTGTGCCATGGGCTCTCCTATATCCTCAGTAATAGCTCAATTGGTTATGGAGCATTTAGAAGAAAGTGTTATAAATAATTTAGAGTACAACATACTATTTTTCAAAAGATTTGTGGATGATTGTTTATTGGCAGTTACAACAGATAACACTGCATGATTTCAACAGTTTCCATCAAAAGTTGCAATTTACTTCAGAAATCGAAAATAACAATGAAATACATTTCCTGGATACAACTTTAATTAGAAAACATAACAAAATAATCACTAAATGGTATACTAAACCAACGTGGTCTGGCAGGTATTTGAATTTCTACTCTAATCACACAAAGGCACAAAAGGTAAGTGTTATTGTCGGTTTAACAGACCGGGCAATAGCGCTGACCTCACCAAATTTAAGACCGAAAGCACTGAATCAAATGAAATCAGTGTTAATACAAAATGGATTTAGAGAAAACGACATCAACCAAACAATAAAAACAAGAACATACAAATTCTATAATAAAAAAATCGAAAAAGAGGAAACCAAAGAACAAAATCAGAACAAATTTCTCCCACTGCCTTATACACGCGATTTATTAAAAAAACTAGAGGGCACTCTAAAAAAACATGACATAACTGTTTGTCACAAAACGCAGAACAAACTAAGCTCACTATTTACAAACTTGAAAAGCCAGGTACCAACCATGAACCAATCCAACGTAGTTTATTCGGTACCTTGTGCAGATTGCCCATTGCATTATATTGGTATGACGACCCAATTATTAAAAAACAGACTCAATGGACACAAGTATACAAAAAATGCAACAAAGGCACTTCATAAACACACAACGGAACTTGGACATGATTTCAACTTTAATGAAACAAAGATTTTAAACAGGGCCATTAATATTGGAAAACTTGCAATAAAAGAAATGATCGAAATTAAAAAAAAAATGAGAAATTTACAGTCAATGATAAAGTGATAAAAAAAGAATTAGCCATATTTATACAAATTTAATAAGGTAATATTTTAAAGTGTATACTCATCCTTAATATATTAACAAAAAGACTACCCGCTTAATATTCAAAAAAAAAAAAAAAAATTACGCATCAATAATACAAAATAAAATCTACATCGATAAGAATGCCACTATGACTTGTCAGTAGTAAATAAAATATGTGAGATTCAAGGTAGGTCCCATGTGATTTTAATTTTTAAAGATAGAACTTAGAATTTATGTAAATAGTTTATGGTTGTGTGTGTTAAATAATTTGTGTTGTACTAATGTACCTAAATGTAAATTATTTTTATATTTTTATATTTTGTATAATTTGTAGAAATAAAGAAAAAAATGAAAATGCTCTAAACCAAAGGGCGAAACGTAAATTTAAGTTTCAATTTAAATACCAAATATTCATAAAACAAACCCAAAGCCCAAGAATTGAAAACGAATATATATATATATATATATATATATATATATATATATATATATATATATACATATATATATATATATATATATATATATATATATATATATATATATACATATATATATATATATATATATATATATATATATATATATATATACATATATATATATATATATATATATATATATATATATATATATATATATATATAAATTTGGTAATCTGTTATCGACCGTATATCAATTGAATGCGTGTTTGATTATCGGGAATCGGTCTGGACATTTTCTTCTTTAATACCTAATATTTCGTTATCGTTTAATAACTTCTTCAGGAGTAAGAAAATGCGAGTCGAAATCAAAACTCACCATTTCGATTTTTCTACACAAACTAAGAGTTTGTGTAGAATATATATATATATATATATATATATATATATATATATATATATATATATATATATATATATATATATATATATACATATATATACATATATATACATATATATATATATATATATATATATATATATATAACGGGTGTTATGTAATTCACTACATATATTGGAATTGGTGGATCCTTGTAGCAAGACCAATTGTAGAAAATTCACCTTAAATAGCGGATCTCAAAATAATAAAGGAAAAAATCGACCCTAAAGAAATAATGTCATTAATATTTTTTTTCGCACCCCACTGATGAACGCTGAACTTCAAAATAACGAAATACCTAAATTAGATAGAAGGTCGTTTTTTTTTTGATCCCGTCAGTCGGCTTTTCTCAAATCAATTTAATAGAAAAAAATATTAATAAATTTTTATATTCTAAAACCGAATACTTTGCATTTATGCCGGGGCTCCGTGTTTTATTTTCAGTGAATTTGTACCATGTATATATGTATATATATATATATATATATATATATATATATATATATATATATATATATATATATATATAAATACATATGTATATATATGTATATTTAATATATATATACGAGGCTGGTTTGAGAAGTCCGTGCAAAGTCCGAGAGATGGCACCACCGGCGCGTATCGCGGTCATGTTTAGTTAGTAGCATCTCTTGAATGAACGCACACCAAGTTTCAGCCATATTGGTCTATTTCTTTGTGTTTGGCATTCGTGTGAATCAAGGAAGTCGAGTGATTTTCAAGAAATGGACGAAAAAGAATTTTGTGTGGTGATTAAACATTACTTTATGAAAGGCAAAACGCCTCAGGAGACTAAAGAGAAGCTTGATAAACATTATGGTGACTCTGCACCTTCGATTAGAACAGTTTATAAGTGGTTTCAAAATTTTCGGACTGGCCATATGGGCACAAGTGACGCTGAACGTTCTGGACGGCCTGTGGAGGTTACGACTCCAGAAATCATTGATCAAATCCATGATATGGTGATGGATGACAGAAGAGTTAAGGTGCGTGAGATTGCTAGTGCTGTGGGCATCTCGATTGAACGGGTACATAATATTTTGCATAAACATTTAGACATGAGAAAGCTATCCGCAAGATGGGTGCCGCGATTGCTCACGCTTGATCAAAAACGGAATCGTGTGAAGTGTTGCAGGGATGGTTTGCAGCTGTTCCAGAAGAATCCGGAGGACTTTAAGCGTCGTTTCGTCACTGTGGATAAAACATGGATAGATTACTATACTCCTGAGACCAAACAACAATCTAAACAATGGGTTACCAAGGGGGAATCTGCACCAAAAAGGCGAAGACCGTTCCTTCGGCCGGAAAGGTTATGGCGACTGTCTTTTGGGATTCGCAAGGGATAATCCTCATCGACTATCTGGAAAAGGGTAAAACTATTACCGGTGAATATTATTCATCGTTATTGGACCGTTTGAAAATCGAGCTGCAAGAAAAACGCCCGCGATTGGCCCACAAGAAAGTCCTTTTCCATCACGACAACGCACCAGCACACACCTCAGCAGTTGTGGTCGCAAAATTAATGGAAATAGGATTCCAACTCGTTTCACATCCCCCTATTCTCCAGACTTGGCTCCCTCGGACTACTATTTGTTCCCCAATTTGAAGAAATGGCTGGCGGGACAAAGATTTTATTCAAACGAGGAGGTGATTGCAGACACTAATGGATATTTTGCAGACTTGGACAAATCCTATTATTCGGAAGGGATCAACAAACTAGAACATCGTTGGACGAAGTGTATAAGCCTAAAAGGAGACTATGTCGAAAAATAAAAAAGGTTTGCCCCAAACACATAAGTAGTTTTTATTTTTGCACGGACTTTTCAAACCAGCCTTGTATATATATATATATATATATATATATATATATATATATATATATATATATATATATATATATATATATACATATATATATATATATATATATATATATATATATATATATATATATATATATATATATATATATACAGTGACTCACAGCTTAAATGATGCAGTCGCTATAAGAAAAGACTAACTGGTCTCAGTGCCCCTTTATTTATTTGGAAAAAACAACTTATTGAAATTAAAATAGTAAAGAGTCTTCTAAAAAAGTATGAATTACTTTTTGTCTTAAATATGCCTTACTTAATTAACAATAAATAATTAATCAAATCATATGCAATTTTAAAACGTCACAACTTAAATGATGACAACAGGGGTCAAAACATTTTGAAATTTACGAAGGCGGCGTTGCTTTGATTTCTTAGTGCAATTGTTTTTTGTTTAGTTTGACATTTTTTCATTCAATAAAACGAAATTGTTTAAGAATGGGTCGTCGAACTACAATTTCTGAGAGAAATTTAATTATTACTCATTACAGGAATGGATACAGCCAAAGAGACATAGCCAAAATGGTAAATAAATGTCCGTCAACTGTTCAGCATATCATTGAACGTTACCGGAATGAAAATAGAGTCGAGAATAAGTCAAGGTTGGCTCCAAATAAGATCTTCAATGAACGTGAAGAAAGATGGATTTTAAGAGAGGTATCAAATAATCCAAAAAAAAGTGCGCCAAAGTTGTGCGCCGAGGCGGAAAGACAGTTTGGAAAAAGGTGTAACCCCGAACCAGTTCGACGGATCTTGCGAAATAATAATTTACATGGTCGAACTGCTAGAAATAAGCCTTTCATTAGCCAAAGAAATAGACGCGTGAGATTGGAATTTGCCAGAGAGCATATCAATACAGACTTGAACTTCTGGAATTCAGTAATATTTGCTGATGAGACCAAAATAAACTTATTTGGGTCCGATAGAAAAATATCAGTGTGGAGAAAGCCTAACGAAGAATTAAAATTGAAAAATATGAAAGCTACGGTAAAGCACGGTGGAGGTGGAGTGATGTTATGGGGCTGTATGTCATCTGCAGGAGTAGGTAACATGCATTTCGTCGAAGGGAATATGAACCAATATGTGTACTTGGATATACTAAGGCAGCATCTCGTCGCTAGTGCCCAAAAATTAGCTATTAAAAACAATTATCGGTTCTATCACGACAATGATCCAAAGCACACGTCATATCGAGTTCGCAGTTGGTTGCTTTATAACTGTCCAAATGTTATTAAAACACCAGCCCAGTCACCAGACTTAAACGTAATTGAAAATTTGTGGCTGACATTAAAAAATAAAGTAAATAGTGCCCCAATATCAAATAAAACTGAATTAAAAGTAAAAATTACTGAAGCAAGAAACACTATTTCCCCGGAGTATACTAGAAAGTTAGTTGAATCAATGTCCAGAAGATTACAAGCCGTTATTGATAATGAGGGAGGCCCGACCAAATATTAGCAGGTTTATTTCAAATTCTACAGTTTGTTTTCTCTAATAATTTTGGTATATTGAATTTTGCATCATTTAAGCTGTAATCGTATATAATTTAATTAATTATTTATAGTTAATTTAAGTAAGGCATATTTAAGACAAAAAGTAATTCATACTTTTTTAGAAGACTCTTTACTAATTTAATTTCAATAAGTTGTTTTTTCCAAATAAATAAAGAGGCACTGAGACCAGTTAGTATTTTCTTATAGCGACTGCATCATTTAAGCTGTGAGTCACTGTATATATACTGTTAAAAGACGAAAATTTATTTTTATTTGCGATTTTTTTAAAGTGAGAGTCAATTTTGCTCATCTCTTTTTACTTGAGAACAACTGAAGTGATATATTTGCTCTCGCGCCTTATAAAAACCAAGGTGGGTCTGTCATGGGGCGGGATAATTTTATAAATATTCGGTAAAAAAGGAGTTTTGCAACTCTTTTTAATTTTTCAAAAATTTTCGAATTAAAAAAAAATAATTGAATGTGCTTATACATGGCCCCATGAGTCACCCATTTCAATATATGCAGTGAATTTCATAACACCCTATATATATATATATATATATACATATATATATATATATATATATATATATATATATATATATATATATATATATATATATATATATACTTTTTACGAACGTATGAGAATATGCTTTTAAGATGATGTTCAGGGAGCTTATTTTGAATAAATAAATCATTTTTAAAAGCATTTCTTGTTCACTCTTGCTACAGCAAAATTTCGTTTATTTTCGATAACCCGTGTATTTCAACGAGGTTGCGAAGTAAAAGTCATATTTTTACTGCACTACAGGGCAGGACAGTTTAAACTTGTTTGAAATATGGCGTACTGAATACCCTAAAAGGAACTGAATCAATAAGCAAATAAATACTTCCTTACCGATCTTGTTTACAACATGTTCTAGCCCTGTAGGTCCCTCAAATAAGCATATAGGTCGGACGTAATTAGTCAGCTGAGCAGGTTCGCTTAGTTTAATAATGGCTATATCACTGCTAAAAGTTTGCGGGCTGTATTTTGGATGAACAAAAATGGTGTCCACCCGTCTATCCTGTATTCCGGGGTTTCTCCAACCTCGTAGATAAAACTTACCTGAAAAAAAATATAGTTTCAGTTATAGACCATTTTAGTGAGTACCATACCTATTTACTTCACCATTGATTGGCCGTATTTTATTTGTTAAGCAAATTAAATCGAATATTAAGTTAGTATTTAAAAAACTTACCTAAATATACCACTAAATTGTCCGGATTCACGGTCGTCTGACTTTTTCTTCTTGTAACACAGTGAGCGACACTAATGAGATGTCGCAAACTTATTAGAGAAGCACCGCAAATATAAGTCAAATCGATCCCCTGTGAATGGTATAGGGCTGCGTGCCAGGGGAACTCGCCCTCGTGGGTTGCTTGTCCATGGGTTATAAGTGGACGGGGTTGTTTCTATATAAAACAAAATTAAGAATTAGCTGCAAACTAACCATTATGAAAAATACATTTTTAAGGCGTCTCGGAGGCTTGCAAAAAGAGATCACAGGTTATCGAAACAAAGTTTTCGTGAACTGTGTTAACGATTCTGAGGTATTATTTCAGTCTGTTCGCAGCCCTTCAGCTTTATTTAAAATTTTGACGCCTTTAACGAGTAAAGCAGGTAAATTTACAAGTCGACAATACTACTTAATGGCAATTTTACTCTCCAATCTAGCTGTTGATCTTTTGTGAACAATATGTCCTCTTCAGAAGCGAAACTTCTTGGACTGTTATTATAATGAATACTGTTATATTAACTATAAATGTTGTGGTAATTTGATCAACTGCCTATAGTGCTCGTCAGATGCCTTAAAATGTTACTTATTCTTAATGGGTTATGTTTTCATAGTGATGGTGATACAGGTTACCGTGAACTTTGCTTTTGGATGGAATAAAATAATAGTACAGTAAAAAAAGGTCAAAATAATGATGAGACAGGCATAGTTTAGATACAGCAATATTATGTTTTTAACCTCTCTGGGGTATCACCAGGAGTATTGTCCTGAGTTCTGGACCTCGAAAAACTTGTGGTCTTGTGTTTATAAACAATTTCAGTTTTCAAAACGCATTTTTTGAGCTTAAAATGTGATTAACTCTGGTTATATAAGTCAGATCGAGACAAAAAAAGCCAAACTCTTCGTAATGAAATTTCCAACAAATCCTTGTTAGTTTTACCAGGTGTACAAGTATGAAATGCGGATTTTTTTTCTAAAAAAACATGTTAAATTCGGAAGAATGATAAAAAGTGCTTTATTCAAAGTATGCTCCATCGTTTGTTAATCATTTTTCCCATCATTCGGGCAATTTGTGAATACCACGCCAGTAAAAATCTTCCCCTTTTGATGCGAACCATTCATCGAGTCATTTTTTCACATTTTCGTACGAACCAAAGCGCTGCTCAGCAAGTGCGTGACCCATCGATGCAAACAAGTGGTAATCGGAAGGAGCCAAGTCTGGTGAGTAAGCCGCATGCGGTAGAACTTCCCAGCTGAGTGCTTCCAACGTGTCGCGAACTGGTTTTGCCGTATGTGATGGAGCATTGTCATGAAGAAAAATGACTTTGTGTTGCCTCTTTCGGTATTCTGGCCTTTTTTCAAACAGTGAACGGTTCAAATCAGTCAATTGTTGTTGGTAACGTTAAGTATTAATCGTTTCCCCAGGTTTTAACAGCTCATAATAGACCACGCCCCTCTGGTCCCACCAAACACAGAGCATCGTCTTTCTGCCAAAGCGATTCGGTCTTGCGGTCGATGTAGATGGTGCGCCTGGGTCTACCCATGATTTTTTGCCCTAGGGATTTTCAAAATAAATCCACTTTTCATCCCCTGTAACTATACAATACAAAAACGACTTCCTTTTGTATCGAGCGAGCAAAATGTCACACGTGTTTTTGCGCTTTTCCATTTGCCTGTCGTTCAACTCATGTGGTACCCATCTATCGGTCTTCTGAATCTTTCCCATCTTTCGTAGCCGATTGGAAACAGCTTGTTGACTAACGCCCAATTGCTCGGCGAGTTGTTTTTGTGTTTGCGAATCATCTTCGTCCAACAATGCTTGCAATTCCACATCTTCGTATTTTTTTGGCGGTTTTCCACGTTCCTTGTCTGCAACATCGAAGTCACCACTTTTGAAACGCCGAAACCATCGTTCACACGTATCTTGCGATGGGACATGTTTACAATAAGCTTCTCGAAGTAATCGGTATGATTCAACATTCAAATGAAAACAAAAAATTAATGATATCCGCGAATGATCTTTATTCAGTATAAATTTCGACATATTGAACACAACAACACAACACTATGCACACACTTTTCCAATTTATCCCTCGTGCGCGTCTGACACTTGTTGATAACACAACAAAATGGCGCAGAGTCAAATCTTTATAGTACAAACTGCATTGATGCACCATCTGTTGTCTGAAATCCGCATTTCATACTTGTACACCTGGTAAGTCGCTCAAGTACGTACATAACTTAAAAAATTGAAAAGAACAGGCAAAATTGTTTTTTTTTTATTTTATTGTACAGATCGATTAAGTGAATCGATCGACTTGAAACTTTCAGAAAATATGCCTTTTGTAATAGCGAAAATACCCTGCCCAGTGGGCACAATTGAATTTGTTATTTAAAATTTGAATTGCCCGCCATTTTATGTCATTTGGTCTAAAATGGATCTTTTTTTCAAAATTTAGGTCCAGGCCAACTTTTTGGAATCATTTTAACCGTTTTTTTTTTATTAATAAAATAACAACAAATGCGTTTTCTCGATTATTTTGAATAAAAAATGGTTAACGAAAATGATTTTTTTTAATAAA
This sequence comes from Pachyrhynchus sulphureomaculatus, assembly GCA_019049505.1. NCBI lineage: Eukaryota > Metazoa > Arthropoda > Insecta > Coleoptera > Curculionidae > Pachyrhynchus > Pachyrhynchus sulphureomaculatus. The sequence continues at coordinate 119,662,094 of CM032448.1, read as the reverse complement.
GGTCTCGCGATTCTCTACCAGTATATATCACCACTACACCAAACACTTTATTTTTGCACTCGACGCGCGTTTCGCTAGCCGTATTAGCTTCATCAGGAGCGATGACTGACTAAAGCTAAACTACTAATCTACCGTATTTATACTTAGCCTCACACCTGAGTTACTCAGGCGGAACTAATAGCATAGGCGAGGTCATCAGTTCCGGTCAAGTAACTAATAGAGGGGACTATAAGGAATAGGCCCTCTGTCTTTATTTAAACTCCTTTTACATTTTATAATTTCTATACTTTCGTATGCGTTCAACAATTTCCTATCAGATACATGTTTAATTAATCTTAGATTATCTAATGTTACAGTATGATCAGCTTCAAGGGCATGTTCGGCAATGCTAGACTTTCCTGTTTTACTATCTTTCTACTTTAAATCGTGTTTTAATTGACCTTTAGGTTGCCCAACATACTTTTTGTCGAAATCATTACAACTAATTTCATAAATTTCACTTTTCTCACAATTAGGAATCTTATCTTTGGGATTTGCTAAGATATTACTCAGATTGTCTGATTACTTATAGACTAAGGTGAGGCTTACCTTATTAAATACCTTTTCGAGTCACCTGTTATATATCGGATTATATTGTATGGAGACGTATTTGGTCTTATTTTCTTCGCGTGTAAAAAAGGTGGAATTCTAAATATTCTATAGATATCAAATTCTAACTTATTATTATTTTGAATAATTAAAATATCTAGAAAAGGCAGTTGTCGTTTGTTCTCAGTTTCGTGAATTTAATGGAATCATATCGGCTATTTAATTTGGAAACAAAATCATCTATATTTGCTTTTTTTGTATCAAAAATGGCGAAAACATCATCCACATACTTATAACATATCCTTGGGAAACACTTAAATTCTCGACTGGCTTCGGTTTCAAACTTACTCGTGAATAAATTGGCTATGAAAGGTGATAAGCAATTACCCATAGCTGTTCCTTCTTTCTGAACATAAAATTGACTGTTATATTGAAAATAATTTTGTTCCATACAAAGTTTAGATAATGTTAAGTATTCATGAAAAGTTTCGTCCTCAAAGTCATTCATCTTAAGTAATTCTTCGAGATATTGTAAAGTTTATGGTATTGGCTCACTTGGAAACAAAGAACTGACATAAAAAAAATTAAGATTTCACCTTCATTAATAACTAGATCTTTTGTTTTATTAATGATTTCTAAACATGTTCACTGCGAAAGTATTTATTGGTAAATTCTCAATTTCTTTTGATAACCATTTGGATATCAAATATATATCCGACCGATGAAACAATGGGTCGCATTGCTTTTCCAGGTATGTGAATTTTGGGTATGGTCGGATTACTTACATTTAATTTAAATTTTAGAGAATCGGAGATACGGTTCTGACATTTCTTTAAAGAATTTTTAACCTCTTATATATAGTTAAAGGACTGAGAAAAAGCGGATAAAGGAAACAAGGTTGTTATATTGGATAAGACAGAATACTTTGAACGTGTAGATAATCTTATCGAATCTGGCCCTTATGAAAAGGTAATAAGAACGCCATTACTGAAAATAATAACATGAGTAAGTTTGAAACCGAAGCCAGTCAGGAATTTGAAAGCTGGCATCGAGACCTAAATTTTTTAAAAAAGAGATCCATTTTGAATCCAATGGCATAAAATGGCGGGCAATTCAAATTTTAAATAACAAATTCAATTGTGCCTACTAGGTACAATATTTTTGCAGGAAAATTTCAGGATATTTTTGCTATAACGAAAGGCATATTTTCTGAAAGTTTCAAGCCGATCGGTTCACTTAGTCAACCTGTAAAATAAAATGAAAAAAAAAAAAAAAAAAAATTGGGTGTTTTTTCAATTTTGTAGGTTCTGTACGCACTTAAGCGACTTAAAATCAACGAAGATTTGTTGGAAATTTCATTACAAAGAGTTTGGTTTTTTTTTTATCTCGATCTGACCTATATAATCGGAGCTATTCACATTTTAAGCTTAAAAAACGCGTTTTAAAAACTTAAATTGTTTATAAACAAAAGAGCACCAATTTTCGAAGTCCAAAACTCAGGACAATGCTCCTGGTGATACTCCAGGGAGGATAAAATCATTATATTGTTTATCTAGACTATGCAATTTCAAATGCTTTTTTTACTGCACTACCACCCAACAAACGCTACGTATTAACGTAGAAAAAAATTTTTTTTCAGGCTCTGCTGTTTTCTTTCATAACCAAGGAGATAACTTAATAAAATGCCCTCACTGTACGAGGCTGGTTTGAAAAGTCTGTGCAAAAATAAAAACTACTTATGTGTTTGGGTAAACCTTTTTTATTTTTCGACATAGTCTCCTTTTAGGCTTATACACTTCGTCCAACGATGTTCTAGTTTGTTGATCCCTTCCGAATAATAGGATTTGTCCAAGTCTGCAAAATATCCATTAGTGTCTGCAATCACCTCCTCGTTTGAATAAAATCTTTGTCCCGCCAGCCATTTCTTCAAATTGGGGAACAAATAGTAGTCCGAGGGAGCCAAGTCTGGAGAATAGGGGGGATGTGAAAACGAGTTGGAATCCTATTTCCATTAATTTTGCGACCACAACTGCTGAGGTGTGTGCTGGTGCGTTGTCGTGATGGAAAAGGACTTTCTTGTGGGCCAATCGCTGGCGTTTTTCTTGCAGCTCGGTTTTCAAACGGTCCAATAACGATGAATAATATTCACCTGTAATAGTTTTACGCTTTTCCAGATAGTCGATGAGGATTATCCCTTGCGAATCCCAAAAGACAGTCGCCATAACCTTTCCGGCCGAAGGAACGGTCTTCGCCTTTTTTGGTGCAGATTCCCCCTTGGTAACCCATTGTTTAGATTGTTGTTTGGTCTCAGGAGTATAGTAATGTATCCATGTTTCATCCACAGTGACGAAACGACGCTTAAAGTCCTCCGGATTCTTCTGGAACAGCTGTAAACCATCCTTGCAACACTTCAAACGATTCCGTTTTTGGTCAAGCGTGAGCAATCGCGGAACCCATCCTGCGGATAGCTTTCTCATGTCCAAATGTTTATGCAAAATATTATGTACCCGTTCAGTCGAGATGCCCACAGCACTAGCAATCTCACGCACCTTAATTCTTCTGTCATCCATCACCATATCATGGATTTGATCAATGATTTCTAGAGTCGTAACCTCCACAAGCCGTCCAGAACGTTCAGCGTCACTTGTGCCCATATGGCCAGTCCGAAAATTTTGAAACCACTTATAAACTGTTCTAATCGAAGGTGCAGAGTCATCATAATGTTTATCAAGCTTCTCTTTAGTCTCCTGAGGCGTTTTGCCTTTCATAAAGTAATGTTTAATCACCACACGAAATTCTTTTTCGTCCATTTCTTGAAAATCACTCGACTTCCTTGATTCACACGAATGCCAAACACAAAGAAATAGACCAATATGGCTGAAACTTGGTGTGCGTTCATTCAAGAGATGCTACTAACTAAACATGACCTCGATACGCGCCGGTGGTGCCATCTCTCGGACTTTGCACGGACTTTTCAAACCAGCCTCGTATAGTCAAATTACTAAGAAACTGTGATCTCACTGTCTTCTGATTTTGTTTTGGGAATAATTATTTTTAGACAGGTTCTAATCTACAAGTAAACTGCATTCAAAATTTTCCAAAATATTTGTCAATTAAAAACAAGTATTTCTGAAGAGAAATAAAGGTAACAATATACTATAAGCCGCAAAATAATTTGGCTGTGACATTAATATTTTTTTAAATAATTGGACTTAAGTTCTAAAGCAGGATTATAAATAAAACAGAAATATTTTCACGATCAAAACATATTTGTTTTTAAATTAATAATTTTGCATGGCTTATCTAAAAAAAAATTGCATTAAAAATGCGCAATATCGCAAGTAAATATTACAGAATATTAGGATTTTTTTATTTATTACGAGTGTCTTGATTGCTGTTCCTAAGTAAAATTAAATACTTTAAAATATCAAAAATAAATATGACTGTCACAAATATGATTATGTTTATGCCTAAAATTTTTACGCGAAAACAAACTGCAATACATAGTTTAGAACAAAGTATTTATTTCCTGATCATGTTTTTCAATAAAAAATATTCGTGTATGTCAACAATACAGCGATACCAGGTACCAGTGTGAAACAAAAATCTAATCTACGGAAGCTGGAAAGTTTTTGGTCTAGCCACTTAAAACGCGTTTTTTTTTTGCAAAATTCGGCTTAGTCTCTTTTAAGAGCGATACTATTAGCCCAACGCATTTCTAACAGTTCCATATCTTGTACAAGGATTTGCGTTTGCCTTCAAAATGGGTATCAGTTGCGGAGATAACTTCTTCATTTTTTTAAGGTCTGCGAATAGACAATAGTCGCTAGGGGCCAAATCTGAAGAAAACGGTGGATGAGGAAGCAATTCGAACTTCAATTAATGCAATTTTGCCATCGTAACTATTGGCTCGTGACACGATGCATTGTCTTGTTCATTTGGGGCCGTTTCTTTGCGATTTCTGCCTTCAAACACACTAATAACTTTATATAATATTCGCTATTTTTTGGTTTTTCCCCTCTCAGTATAGTTAGTGAAAATTATTCTATGCCCATCCCAAAATATAGAGGCCAAAACGTTCCCAGCCGACTGTTATGTCTTTGGTTGCTTCGGGTGGCTTTTCATCGGCTGCTGTCCACTCAGCTAACTATCGATTTGATTCTGGTATGTAGTGGTGGATCCATATTCCAACTATTGTCACATATCGCATAAAAAAATCCTTCTTACTGCGTTTAAACAAGTCCAAACAGCGCTCAGAATCATCAATACCTTGTTGTTTTTGGACCACTGTGAGCAAACGCGGTACCCTTTTCGAACAGAGCTTTCCCGTGCCAAAATATTCTTGTAAAATATGACCAACACGTTCTTTTAATATCCTTAGGGTGTCAACTATCTCACGCAATTTCACTTTACGGTCATCCAAAACAATTTTGTGGATTTTTTTATGTTTTCCAGTGTAACCGTCTCATTTGTGCATCCGGAGCGTTCAGCATCATTTGTATCTGTACGACCGCGTTTAAATGCAGCGTACCAATAAATAATTAGTGATTTTCCATAGGCAGAGTCCCCGTAACGCTCATCAAGTCTTCAAAAAACAGTGTTTAATCAACACACGAAATTCGATTTTTTTCACTGTTTTTAATCGTCGAAATGTCATGAAATTTTGACACACATCGTTTGAAGGTTGGTACTTCGTAAAAATCATATTTTGAAAAGGGCGACATCTATGTGTCAGACCAAAAACTTTTCAGTTTACGTGTTACTTTACTTTCAAAAGACCATCAGTTTCCCGAAACTAAACATTTTGATTCGTTTCTTAATTGGATTGAACATATTAGTATGATGTGGTCCAAACTGAGTGAAAGTGGCCTTAAAAGATTCTTTAAGATTTTAAAAAATCTTGTTAATGTTTAGTCTACGTTTATCTATTCAGCATTGTGTTATAATACAATAATTTGAGGACAAATAAAAATGAATAATTCGTTTGATATTTGATCTACAATCTAATTCTCCAATAGACTACTCTCAGAAGTCGATTAATTATTTTAGAGGCGAGTCGAACGCGTGAAGTTGCGAAGGCCTACAGCTCCTAGCGAGAACCGCTCGCGCGCCCTACATGTGCCGCTACAAGACTGAAATATCGGACAGACAGGGGTTAACTGGCAATATAACGAAAGTATTTACAATTTTTAGTGTTCCGTACGGAACACTTATAAGATGACTTCGGTTTCTGTCTGTCTGTCTGTCACACTCGATTTTTTCCGAAACTATTTGACATAGAAAGTTACAATTTGGCATTAATATAGGAACTAATGACCGCATCGGAGCCGTGTCGTTTTAAAAGTTAAATTTTGACTTCAGGTTGAAATCGGAAGTGAAAAAGAAATTACCAGCTCATCGAGTGGGGTGTCAAATGACAGCTTGCAAAAACACACACACACAGTTCAAAAATATACAGTGCAGCCAAAAAAAATCTTTACAAGGACAATAAAACCACAAAATCTTAACATTCGATTGTTTTAGTGTGGATATTTTATTACAATTAGTATTTTGTCATGTTACCCCTACATTTTACCACCATCTCTAGTCCTTTAGGCATGGATTCAGCAAGGTTGGTGAAGTATGTGGTTACCTATAGTGTCTTTACCGCTTCTTTTAGAGCGTTGATGTTGCTGCGTCGTAACTCTTGAACATTGTACTTCATGAAATTCCAGGCAGTTTCCATAGGATTAAGGTAAGGGAAATTACCTGACCACTCTAAAATATTAATATTATGGTCATTGAGAAACTTTGTCACGAACTTGGCGTCGTGGACGGGGGCCCCATCATGCATAAAATAGTCACGCTGATGAATGACCCAAATTTAAGCAAATGTTTTTCCAAAACATTAATTTAATTGTTTGTTTCAGTTACTTTATTGAGAAGAAAGTACAAACCTCCCCTGCCCTTGCTTCTACTAAATGCACCCCACACCATCACACTGATAGGGTGTTAACAGTCTTAACCATATATTTAGAATCATACCTTGACGTGGTACTTGGACGACGCACAATCTTTGGGCCTCTCCTGACCAACCTGAAAGTGCTCTCATCACTAAACATCACTTTCTTCCACTTTTCAGATGTCCAATCTTGATATTTTTTACAGAAGTCAAGCCTTTTCTTCTTCATTGCTGCTGTGAGTAGGGGCTTCTTTACGGCATGGCCATTTGGTACACCCAGGTCTTTCTGCAGGCGGTGACCAACTGTCCTAGGTGTGACGTTCTGGAGGAGCGTAGGGTACTTGTTTTTGAGTTCAGCGGCGATTAGAGAGGGATTTGACATCAGTTCACGCTTCAGAAGCTTAACAGTCCTTGATGAAGTCTTCTTCGGTGCGCTAGAGCCTAATTTTCTCTGAGGTACCGTCCCAGGAGGCAATGACGCCGCTGACCGCTTCAGTTGATAAATTGTCTCTCTCGACACGCCCAGATTTTTGGCTATAGCAGTGACTGAATCCTCCTTTTCTAGCAGACTGAAGGCACGGGATTTCTCTTCTATTTTAACCTTCTTACGATCCATTGTGTGTAATGGGATTACAGATGTTAGATCTCAGACTTTTAAGACATGATAAAAACACTGTTCGGCCGGAGAAAGAGCTGTCAACCTCACTGTAAAAGTCCACGAGGCGAATTGAGTGTTGACTGGGCGGGAGAAGGTCGCCTGTGGTGTGCTAATACCGCATGTCATCATTAGATTCTAAATGTCAAGTTTCTTTTTGCTGCACAAGTGTAAAGATTGTTTTGTCGGCACTGTATATAATGTAATACTTGCGAACACTTTTCTTTGAATTATTTTTAAAAAAAGTGCAAAAAATCGCGGCCCCCCCCTTATTTCGAAAAGTACTGATCAAAAAATTTTGAAAAAATTCTGGAATATTCTCCGCAGGGTGTAGATTGAACGAAAATTATCACGAGTGCATTACCTTTAATAACACGGGCCAACGATGAAAAAACTTTTTTAATAATTTTACCTGATTCCTATGTTTTTTGGTGTGCTGAGTCCGAAAATAATAATTAAAAAGTCGTATCACCCACCAATTTTTCACATTTTAATATTCAAAATGTGAAAAGTTTATTTTTATCATTCGAAAGTTGTTAGGTTGGCAATAAAATCAGAATTTTATAAGGTTGGCAGTAAAATCAAATGTTATTAGGTTGGCAGTTCCGATAAATATCACAGCTGTTTGTTTTCTTCCAGTTAATATAACCTCGCATTGTAGTGTTTAACCCATGTGCTTTAATTCATACTCAAAATATGGCTAATCGTGGTTGTAAAAACTATTTTTGTTATACACACTCCTGGACAAAATTAACGCAACAATATATTAAATCATACAAATCTCTATAATGAATTAATTTTAATAATTTTTTATGAACATTGGTTACACTAAAAGTTAGAAAAAAACTTATTCGGATACTTTAAAAGTGAATTAGCTACCAAATTTCTCTATAAGATTCGAATTAAAATTATTCTTAAGACCTAATAACAAAATCGTTGAAATTATGTAATAATGAAAAAAATAAACTGGGACACTAGTCGCAAAATTAATGGTGTAACTGGGACACTAGTAGCGTGTGTTGCCTCCTCTACTTCGGATGACAGCGTTTAAGCGCCTAGGCATGCTTCTAATTAAATTTTGGATAAAATCTTGAGGAATTTGCTCCCATTCTGTGATAACTGCATTTTCAAGTTCTCTCAGGTTTCTAGGTGCAGGTATATGACGTTCCACATTTTTCTTGAGGTGATCCCATACATGTTCTATCGGATTCAGATCCGGGCTTTTTGGTGGCCATTGCATAATCGGTATATCAACTTGATTAAGACAATCGAGTACCCTAGCCACGTGAGGTCGAGCGTTGTCTTGCATAAACAGGAAATTGGGCCCCACAAAATGACCGAAAGGCATCACATGTTCTATTACAATATTCTCAAGCTAGTAGTCAGCATTCATGGATCTCGTACGGACAGGAACTAACTCTGTGCGAGCATCAAAGCAGATGCCACCCCAAAACATAACAGAGCCACCGCCGAATGGAATCCTTGCAGAGATATTGCAAGGAGCAAACCTCTCTCCTGGTGTTCGCCATACTCGCTCACGACCATCTGGATGTTTTAGACTAACCCTAGTTTTGATCTGTGAAGAAAACTTGTTTCCAATCATCCACAGACCAGTTTTCGTGATTTCGAGCAAACTGGCAACTCTGTTCTCTCTAGTAAGCAAGGGCGCAGTGGCTGGTCTCCTACTGTTTAATCCAGCTTTATTTAACCGTCTTCTAACTGTTTTAGAAGAAATTGTGACATTGCGGACAGCTTCGAGTTCGTTTCTTATTATAGAACTAGTGACAGTCCTGTTTCTTAAAGCATATTGTCTTATAAAACGTTCATCTAGGTCGCTAGTGCATCGTTTTCGCCCTTGCCCTAGCCTTCTAGAATAAGTTCCTACTTCATTCAAGCGTCTTACCATACGACTTATTGTGGAACGATGTTTGCCTAACAAATTGGCAACATAACTCTGACAATATCCCTCGTCCAATAAAACTGAGGCTCGCACTACCTCGTGTTCAGTTAAATTCCTTGTTCGATTCATTTTTTCTAATTCTTCGGGGTCAAAAATAAAACAGTCTACCACAAAAACGTATTACTTTGAAAAAGGGAACAATTTATAAGCTTACTTTTAAAGAAAATCTATCGCATTATTACAGAAAATTGTTTATCTTCTAAAAAATTCTTTAAAACTGTAAATCTAAACGAATTGTTTTGATTTCTGTCATGAACAACGAAGCAAAATATGCATAGCCTACTATTCAAATACTCGATAAACTTTAAACCTGATATAAGAAAAAGATAAATTAATTTTCAGATTGTTGCGTTAATTTTGTCCAGGAGTTTATATGTGGTGAGTTTGTAGTTAAAAAACATCAAAGAAACATTACGGACTTTGTGGAAAAAGTATACTTTGCATATTTTGGTGTAGATATCGGTAATCAAGAAAAATGTTGGGCTCCTCACAAAGTATGTTATGAAAAGAAAGCTTTTAGATTTGCAGTACCCATGGTATGGACAGAGCAAGAAAATTATTCAAATAATTGTTATTTTTGCGGCGTTGATGTTTCTGAATATAACTCCAAAAATAAGAATGTAATTGTCTATCCTAACTTTACTTCAGCTAATCGGCCGGTAGGACATGGACCGGGACTTCGTGTTCCTGAGCCACCTCAGTCTATTGATGACGTTTTACAGTCCAGTCCCGAATTTAATGAAAGTCGACCGGATGATGATGAGTTTCAATGTTTTCTAGAAAATTTAAAACCACGGTTGTTTACACAAGCTGAATTAAATGATTTAGTGAGAGATTTGGGTTTGACTAAGCAAAAATCAGAATTGCTTGGTTCTAGGCTGAAAGGAAAACATTTGTTGGAATCTGGAACATCTATTTACCATTATAGAACAAGAGATCAACAGTTTGCTCAGTTTTTCAAGCAGGAAGAGAGAGAGAGAGAAATTTAATCGATGTCATATTGTGAGAGAACTGTGAGTAATATAAAAAAACCGATACCAGATACGGTTTTAGGACCTAAAAATACATAACACTTAGATGTATTGGTTTAAAAAGTTTTTACAAATATTTTTTTTGTTGGCCTGTGTAATTCATCTGGTATATAAAAAAAACAAAAATTTCAAGGTCATCAGTTTTCAGTAAAGATCGGAAAAAAACTTTGTTAAAAACTCATTTGGAGTGTGTTTTGTGAAGTCATTGATCACTGTATACCTTCGTAACAAAAATACTTTATTTTAAAAGCAATCAAAGTACGGAACATTAATTGCGCAAGTCCGACTTGTACTTGGCAGGTTATTGATACTCACTATTACTGTGCCACAAGTGGCACCATCCAAAACGTTTTGTTGTGAACCTTGAGGCTTCAGCAATTCAAAATAGTCACCATGAAAAAAGTCTTCATCAGTAGAGGGTGCCGGGTTTTGGCTTTATTAAAATACAAAAAATAATTATCAAATTATCATATTCATTATATTTAAGACAAAAGACAATTTCGATTAATAAACCTAATATATTTCACGTTCCTACTTGATAGTACTGATTTGAATTACAAAAAGTAACTTACCCAAAAACTGCAATACCAGGGCCGTCCCCTTGCGGGGCAGGAATAGCAACAGGGTCATTAACTTCTGGTTTGTTGGTAAACAATTGTCCCCCGAACTGAGGGGCCTCTGTAGTTATTTCTCCTAGGGGACATACTTGCCTAAAATAGACATAGAAAAGAACCGCCAATAAAAAAAGCTCTGTTTCTAGGGGGCGCTCTCTTCTACATCTACTGGAAGAAGACAATGACCCAAAATCTCTGAGTGCTCTTTATACTGCATGCAAGCAATAAAATAACATTGAATCGCTAGATCCCAATTCCATGTTTCAGATGTTTAGGCACGTTTCCCGGAAAGCCAAATGGAAAGTGCAACAATAAAATTCAGTAAAAATAAAAAAAAAAACCTACCTAGCGTTTAGTCTCAGAGATACAAGCCGTGGTATCGGCTCGTTTGGATTATACCTCACATAAAAACGAATTTTTAGGGGAGTATTAGGTTTCAGCTTGTGTCTAGGGTTTTTTATAATATAGCCTGTGTTGTTATCTCGAAATGCCACTTCTCCAAACCAGTTCTGAAAAAAAAACAGCATATAATTATAAGATTTTCCGGAAAATGTGCCATGTCGCAAATGATACTGGACGATGTGTTGCGTTGGGGCAAAAAAGGGGTGCAAAAACTAAAGCAGAAAGGATATATCGTATGAAACGTTTCGCCCTCATCTTCGGGCTCACGATTTGACGTAGCGAAGTACAATCAAAAAATCACTGTCAGAACACACACACAAACTCCAGTCAGAATACGACGTTGAGATGAAATCATCGGATACTGCTACTTTTCTTTTTAAAAAAATACTCGTCTCGACGAGTACATTAAGGGAAAAATATTGCGACCATTGAAAAATTGGGGCATGACCCTCAAAAATGGGAGAATTATTATTTTAGCAATTTTAGCATAAATTTATGAAAGATAAACTAAAAATTCTGACAGATTTTGAATCTAGATAAAAAACGAAAAATTTAAGAGGCTATGGATGTCATTTGAACCTTCTGGTCGGGAGAAATTGACCGTTTTTAACATTTTTTTTGTTATTTTTTATGATTAAATACACAAACACTTACAAAGTGTGAGCTATTTTTTTTTAGTTAACTCTGGAAATATGTTCCATGGACATTACTTTAGTTGATCCAAACATAATTTTAGCCATTTTTTACATATTAGAGATATTTTTCACTCCTCATAATATTTATAAATTTTATCGATTCGCGTTTTTTTTTTCTTCTGCCGAATTTTTTAAACAACTTTTTTCAGTATACTACTACTTTACCTAAAATATTAGAAAATGTTCCTTAGTCCCTAAGCTTTCATTCGCGAGACTTAACAACTCATTTAAACAATTTATGCCCGAGAAATTGGCCATTTTAGTCAAGTTTAATTTTTCATTAATGCAAATTTACGATTTCTTTTTTTAAAAAATTATTATTTCTTGAGTTTTATAATATCTTCAACAACAAAAGTTATTTTTAACTATTATACACAGGTTACTGTACATGTTGAGTGGCTGAAGAAGTCATTTGGTCCATTTAGACTGAAGAAACTGGCCATTTTACTTTCATTTTATACTTTTTTGTTTCAAATTTGCAGTTACTTTTAAAAAAATTATTTTTTCTTGAATTTTTCCATATTTGCCGTAACGAAGATCATTTTTATTATAAACGTGTTATAAACGAAACTTACAAGGGAAGGCTATAGCATTTGGGTCACCGATTTGGATGAAACTTGGTGGGTATACATATATATATATATATATATATATATATATATATATATATATATATATATATATGTATATATATATATATATATATATATATATATATATATATATATATATATATATATATATATATGTATATATATATATATATATATATATATATATATATATATATATATATATATATATATATATATATACAATATATATATATATATATATATATATATATATATATATATATATATATATATACAGGGTGCCCCATATGTATAGAATAATGATTCCACAGCATTTATTAATTAGTGTATCAAAAAAATATTTAAATAAAAGTTATAGGGTGTTATACGGCGCACATGCTGACGCAGTTCGAAGAAATTACGCCATCTTGATTTTTTTAAATGGAAAGCCCTGTATATTATTTTATTTTTGAGTCCTACTAAAAATTCTAGATATTATTTGTCTAAGATACCATATGTCTAAATTGAACTGTTTTAGAATTATTGTCGTTTGAAATTTAAGATAAAAAATAACCGGTCAAGTGCAAGTTGAACTTGCGCAATTAGTGTTCCGTACGTCTGTGTCGACACCCTGTAGAATTTAAAAATTATATTAAATTGTTTTAATATAGATCCCCAAAATTCCGATAATATAGCCGTTTATGGGGAATTTAGTTCACTTCTTGCGCGTGTATGTACACACTGATACACGCATCAGTTGTTTTCAAATTGTAATGGTAAATTACAACTTTCTTCTGTCAAGAAAATATTTTTTAAGTCAAATATATATATATATATATATATATATATATATATATATATATATATATATATATATATATATATATATATGGCAGTGTATATATACAGTGCCACCTCGATAATCCGGATCTCTATTAAACCGGATTATTTAATAATCCGGACAAACATTTCTATTGCAATGTGTACTTTATAAGCCGGATTTGATAGTACTAGGTAATCCGGACCTGCGTTTTTAGACATATACGTAATTTAAACTACATGGGAAAACTGAAATCGATAGTGAGGGGATTCCCCTAACTTCCAGTCTAATACATCTGGGATTCACACAAACTGTAGGTGCCTTTGATTTGCCTACAACGCATCGCGTCTAAATGTTAAGGACTTTGTAGTTGTTTGTTTATTGTCACAAGTACAACATACCAACGTTCTATTTTACTTTATGTGGTTCATATAAGTAAGTGTTTTTTTTACGTATATGTACCTACATATTAAAATGCTTTCTAAAAGAAAACATATTACACTAATAATAAAACAAAAGTCCGATGTATTAGAAAGACTAGTTCTTGGTGAAAGCGGAAAAGTGGCAAATGAATACGGAGTAGGAACATCCACAATTTCGGATGTAAAAAGAAGCAAGGGAAAATCAAAACGTATGTATATATGATTTATTTTAAAGATAATTTTGGACACTCACTATGGACGTGTAACTTCTTTTAGATTTATTTCCAAATGTGATTCCGGTCCTGGCGTCAGAAAAACCTTACGAAAAGCCGAATATCCAGAAATGGAAACTCGTTTGTATACATGGTTTTGTACGCAACGATCAAGGCACGTCCCAATTTCCTACGAAATTTTATCAGGCAAAGCAAAACAGTTTTACACTGAAACCTACGGGAATGATAATTTTAGAGCTAGCAGAGGCTGGATTTCTAATTTCAAAAAAAGACATGGTCTGCGTGCTTTAAAAGTTTGTGGCGAAAAACTATCCAATGATGAACGTGCTGCCGATCCTTTTCTAACTTTATTCGCAGATAGGATAAAAGAAATAAACCTTGGACCTTCTCAAATATACAATGCAGATGAATCAGCTCTGTATTGGAAAATGTTGCCTGAAAAACGCTGGTTCGTTCTCAGGAAAAGAACGCACCAGGTCGAAAAATAAAGAAAGAACGTGTAACCTTTCTAGCATGTTGCAATGCTGATGGATCACAAAAATTAAAGTTGTTAGTGATAGGAAAGGCAAAAAATCCGAGGGCTTTTAAAAATGTGAACATACCTGTTGAGTACAAATCATCTGCCAATGCATGGATGGCTACAGCAATTTTCTTAGACTGGTTTCATCATTCTTTTATTTGTAAGTCAAAAGTCATTTAAGAAGTCTCAACTTGCCTGAAAGAGCCCTGCTAATCGTTGAGAACGCTTTGAGCCATGGAACTATAAAAGAGCTGACTAGTGAGGATGGACAGTTTACAACATTATTTCTTCCACCAAATTGTACTGCACTTTTGCAGCCTATGGACCAGAATGCAATCAGACTGACAAAATTATTTTATCGGAAAAGTCTTTTAGCCCATATTTTATCAAATTATGAAGAGAACCTTGTTAGGTTATTAAAAATCATTAACCTAAAAGATGCTGTATGTCTACTATGCAATTCATGGGAAAAAGTCTCCCCTGAAGTCTTGAAAAAGTGCTGGCACAAAATTATGGCTTATGTGGCAGATACCAACCCAGACACTGAATATGATGCTGAAGATCTGATTCCTCTGAGTGAATTGCGGCACAATTTGCTTTCCACGAATGAAGAAATGAAAGGTAAAGTCTGAAATTTTTCTTTTAGTATTTTTTTGGTTAATTCGTAAATATTTAACAGATGTTGCAGATATGCTGAATGTTCTCACTGAGCAGAATATCACGAACGTGGAAATATGTAATTGGCTTGAAAATGATGAAGATTTGTTACCACCGGA
The DNA here is from genome assembly GCA_019049505.1 of Pachyrhynchus sulphureomaculatus. Lineage (NCBI taxonomy): Eukaryota > Metazoa > Arthropoda > Insecta > Coleoptera > Curculionidae > Pachyrhynchus > Pachyrhynchus sulphureomaculatus. The sequence continues at coordinate 119,646,862 of CM032448.1, read as the reverse complement.
AGACATAGATGATACAGATGAACAACACGAGAGTGATAATGAAGGTTCAGAGTTAAATACTAATACAAACCAGACTGTTAAGAACACTGTGAAGAATGATGAGGCAGTTAAAAGTTTCAATGTGTGCATGAGATGGGCAGAAGAAAATGATATCCCTCTAAGTGATGTTCTTGTACTTCAAAGATTAAAAGAAATTGCTTTTATGATGAACCAGAGAAGGGTCAAGCAAACAAAAATCAACAATTTTTTTACAAAAGAAGATAAAACTTGATAAGATATGCTTCTATTTTAAATATTATTCTATGTATGTACTATTTTTTAGTTATTTTGTATTAAATGATTCGTTTTTTAATATAAATAATGTCCTGCTTCAGTAATTTGAATTATTTACTAATTCGGATCACCGCGGTTTTAATTAGTCCGGATTATCGAGGTCGCACTGTGTATATATATATATATATATATATATATATATATATATATATATATATATATATATATATATATGTATAAATATACATATATATATATATATATATATATATATATATATATATATATATATATATATATATATACGAGGCTGGTTTGAAAAGTCCGTGCAAAGTCCGAGAGATGGCACCACCGGCGCGTATCGAGGTCATGTTTAGTTAGTAGCATCTCTTGAATGAACGCACACCAAGTTTCAGCCATATTGGTCTATTTCTTTGTGTTTGGCATTCGTGTGAATCAAGGAAGTCGAGTGATTTACAAGAAATGGACGAAAAAGAATTTCGTGTGGTGATTAAACATTACTTTATGAAAGGCAAACCGCCTCAGGAGACTAAAGAGAAGCTTGATAAACATTATGGTGACTCTGCACCTTCGATTAGAACAGTTTATAAGTGGTTTCAAAATTTTCGGACTGGCCATATGGGCACAAGTGACGCTGAACGTTCTGGACGGCCTGTGGAGGTTACGACTCCAGAAATCATTGATCAAATCCATGATATGGTGATGGATGACAGAAGAGTTAAGGTGCGTGAGATTGCTAGTGCTGTGGGCATCTCGACTGAACGGGTACATAATATTTTGCATAAACATTTGGACATGAGAAAGCTTTCCGCAAGATGGGTGCCGCGATTGCTCACGCTTGACCAAAAACGGAATCGTGTGAAGTGTTGCAAGGATGGTTTGCAGCTGTTCCAGAAGAATCCGGAGGACTTTAAGCGTCGTTTCGTCACTGTGGATGAAACATGGATACATTACTATACTCCTGAGACCAAACAACAATCTAAACAATGGGTTACCAAGGGGGAATCTGCACCAAAAAAGGCGAAGACCGTTCCTTCGGCCGGAAAGGTTATGGCGACTGTCTTTTGGGATTCGCAAGGGATAATCCTCATCGACTATCTGGAAAAGGGTAAAACTATTACAGGTGAATATTATTCATCGTTATTGGACCGTTTGAAAACCGAGCTGCAAGAAAAACGCCCGCGATTGGCCCACAAGAAAGTCCTTTTCCACCACGACAACGCACCAGCACACACCTCAGCAGTTGTGGTCGCAAAATTAATGGAAATAGGATTCCAACTCGTTTCACATCCCCCCTATTCTCCAGACTTGGCTCCCTCGGACTACTATTTGTTCCCCAATTTAAAGAAATGGCTGGCGGGACAAAGATTTTATTCAAACGAGGAGGTGACTGCAGACACTAATGGATATTTTGCAGACTTGGACAAATCCTATTATTCGGAAGGGATCAACAGACTAGAACATCGTTGGACGAAGTGTATAAGCCTAAAAAGAAACTATGTCGAAAAATAAAAAAGGTTTACCCCAAACACATAAGTAGTTTTTATTTTTGCACGGACTTTTCAAACCAGCCTCGTATATAACATATATATAGTTGATTAATGCAAAAAAATTCTTGATTCTTGTATCAAGAAAATATTGGTTTTATAAAAGTTATTTTTTCTCTCAGTGTAGGTAACGATTATAAAAGGCGCCCAAAGCTGAGCGCGAGGGGGGCTTCCGTCACCCCGGGTCATGGCCCTCATGGCCCTAGGGTAAATACGCCACTGACAACATTGCGCTAGTTGCAGTACTTTAAAGATATAAAAAAAAATTGAACAAAATAAAACGGAGGAATAATTCTGTTTTTAAATGTAGTAATTATTAAATAATAGAAATTAAATAAATATGTTAATAAAAATATTTACAAATTGTACAAGAAATTTTTTAATAATAATTAAAAATGGGTCTATGCTCATAATAATTTTTTGAAAAGAAATTGTAAATTTGCATTAAAAAAAATAAATTTAAAATTAACATAGCCAATTTCTCGAGTCTAAATTGTTTAAATGGGTTTTTAAGTACCTCAAATGGAAGCTTAGGGGCTAAGGAATATTTTCTAATATTTTAGATAAGGTAGTTAGTATACTGAAAAAAGTTGTTTAAAAAATTCGTCAGAAGAAAAAACCTAAATAGGTAAAATTTATCAATATTATAAAGAGTAGAGTGTAAAATTATGTTTGGATCAATTAAAGTAATGTCCATGGGACATATTTCCAGAGTTAACTAAAAAAAATTGGCTTACAGTTTGCAAGTACATCTATTTAATCATAAAAAATGACAAAAAAAAAACTACAAAAATGGCCAATTTCTTCCGACCAGAAGGTTCCAATGACATCCGTAGCCTCTTGAATTTTTCGTTTTTTGTTTTTATCTAAAATCAAAATCTGTCAGAATTTTTAGTTTATCTTCCATAAATTTATGATAAAATTGCAAAAATACGCTAAAAAAACCCAAAAACGGGCCAATTCTCCCATTTTTGAGAGTGTTGCCCCAATTTTTCAGTGGTCGCAATGTTTTTTCCTTAATGTGCCCGTCAAGCCGAGTATTTTAAAAATCAAAAATAGCAGTATCCGACTATTTCTGTTTTTGGCCTGTTTTGACCGTATTCTGACTGGACTAACAAAGAGAAACGACTTACGTGGGCAGAGGAAAACATAACCTGAGACAATGTAATTTTTTCCGATGGAGCTTCATTTTCAGGTTATGTTATCACCCCTCGAGCTTGGTCAATTTCCACCAACCGATAGGTTCAGCGCACCGAGAAACACCCTGTAAACATTCATATTTAAGGATGTCTTTCGGAAAGAGGTTTTGGGAGACTTCATCTTTTACTACAATTTGGACGCTGAAGAAATACTCCAGATTTACAAGAAGGCAGTACCGACTACCAAGCGGTATTTTGTCAATAAAAATGAGGAGTGGACTCTTCAAGAAAATAACGACCTCCAACATCGGAGTAAAACGTGTAACCAGTGGAAAGGGAAATCCGATCGCCCGGTACAAACTCGATCAGGAACGTGTGGTCATGATATATCAAGCAGGAGTTTTGTAGTAAAAAGGTTTACATAGTGAGGCAGTTGTTACGGCAAATTCGGGCAAATTGGGAATCTTTACCCCAAGAATACGCGAAAAATCTCGTCATAAGTATGCCCCGAAGACGCTGATGCAGACTGGACAAGCTACTGGATCATTAGCATCTTAATGGCAATACTTTACCGTCGAATGATGTAAAAAATTTATAAATAAATACATTTTTTTAATGAACAATGCGCGACATGTTCTTATTTGAGCGACTATAGGTTCACTTTCTGTCAGAGATCACTCCTATGGTGAAGCGTCGAGGTTAATTTGGTTTAGGCGTAGGTAGTAGGACTTCTACGACCCTCTTTATGGCCCTAATTGTTTAAATGACATAAACCGTGTAGTCGCGCAGGGGGAGGCTCCAGCATCACCTAGTTCCTATATATAAAAATTAAAATGAATCAAATAAGCAAACAAAAAACAAAATATTAATAAAACATGTTACTATTTTTTAAAAGAATCTTTATTAACAATTTTAATACTCACAAAGTTACTTCATACATTTACAAATGCAAAATAGTTCTAACAATACTGCTTTACATCGAAATTTTTCTATATACACTTAGTAATTCGTTTATGAAATACTAGGACATCATATAGGGTGAGAACACGATTTTATCCCTACATTTTGCACCTTTCTTATAAGCTTTCCTGTAAAGATATTTGCAAAGTCTATCTCCAGGAATAATACGCGATTCCAATTGACAGTATTATGTAGATATCCCACAATAGCTGTAGCTAATTGATCACTTGTCTAAGATACAGGATTGTATACAGATTTAGTATTTAAAAACGTATAATTATTTTTTGCATTTTTATTAATTACGTGGTTGATTGCAAAAGTTCATGCCCGATTTTCATAGATGGCCAAAGCATGCACTTTGGACTCTGCTGATATTTCCTTTATAAACACATTATTAACCGACAGTTATCTAAATGCGTCGTGAGCTAACATAACCTTAAAAAAAATTATTTAAATTAATTTGTGTGCAAGATTAATATTCACAATGGAAAATGAAAAGTTACATTTTCGTCATGTTATGTTATATGAATTTAAAAAGGGAGTGACACAAAATATTCATGGATCGTGCTCTGGGCGATCTCCCGGCATTGATAATGACTTTATCCGTGACTTAGTGAATAATTGTCAACGGACTACCACTGAAGAGATTGCTGAGAGACTAAATATTGACAATTCGACTACAACTTGTCTTTTAAAGCAACGTGGATACCCTTCAAAACTCGATATTTGTGTTCCTCACGTTTAGACAGAACGGAACAAACTGGACCGTGTTTTCATAGCAATTTCTCTTCTCGCCCGTCAACAAAACGAACCTTTCTTGGATTAAGTCATAACTGGAGATGAAAAATGGGTTGTGTATAACAACATAGGAAGAAAAAAAAGCTGGAATAATGGAAGTGAAAGAGCAGAATCTGTGGCAAAGGCTGAATTGCATTCAATCAAAGTGTTGTTATGTGTCTGGTGAGGTCATAGAGGAATAATTTTTTATGAGCCTCTTCCACGTTACCAAACAATAACTGCGGAAAAGTACTGTGAACAACTCACCCAACTCAATGTTTAAATCCAAGCCAAACGTCCAAATTTGGTCAACCGAAAAGGCATCATCTTTCACCATTTAAAATTTTTTGATAAGTACTTTTCGAGATAATGCGGGTGGACAGCGATTTTGCGCGCAAGTATTACTTTATATATATATATATATATATATATATATATATATATATATATATATATATTTTACTCGTGTTTTCACAAGCTTTCATTTGACACCACACTCGATTACCTAGTAAAAAATTTTTTTTTTTCACTTCCGATTTCACCCCCATAACTAACCCCTTAAGTCAAAATTTAACTTTCAAAACTACATGGCTCTGATGAGGCCATCAATTCCTATATTATTACCAAATTTCAACTTTCTATGACAAATAGTTTCGGAGAAAATCGGGTGTGACAGACAGACGGACAGACAGACACCGAAGTCATCTTATAAGTGTTCCGTACGGAACACTAAAAATAAGTCTGCAAATATACCATATTCGCGCAATAAAACTGTGTTAAAGTGGATTACTTTCCGATGTTTTGCCTACGATTACATGAAACATCATGTAATCATCAAATTTCACCTTTTGATCACCTACCATAGAGTATATGTTTCCGGCGCCCCGCTGTGTTTTAATACTAAAACAAACTACGTACCCAACCCATATTTAAATACTTTAGCCAATTACTAATTCCATATTTCAATATTTGTTAATTTTTTAAAAAAATTTTTTAGATATGTTAGAAAGAGAGAAGACATAACTGCTGGAACAGCAGTTATATGTGTCGCACTCCTTCATACTGAAACTTGCGTACGTTTGTTAGACAAAGCTAGTCAATAAACTGGACGGAAAGTTTCGTTGTCAATCGCAAACTTTCGTGTAACATCGTAGGGTAAAAACACAGACGCAGACCCTGAAGGGTTAGGACGGCAAGTAAATCGACACATATAATATTTACAACAAGAAGAAGAAGAACGTGCGTGACAGATGTCCTCAGAAGAGTAGCTCAACTCAAATGGCGATGGGCTGGCCATATAGCCCGTCAAAGCTCAGAAAGATGGACCAGCAAAATAATAAACTGGCGTCCAAGACAAACCAAAAGGAGTGTTGGAAGACCTCCAAAAAGGTGGCCCGATGACATCCAGAAAATTGCCGGGGGAAATTGGATCCAAACAGCCCTAAACAGAACGACGTGGAAAAGATTGGAAGAGGCCTTCATTCAGGAGTGGATGACTATAAGCTGAGGAGAGAGAGAGAAAAATATTTACAACCTAGATTCTTGAATGTTTTAATTTATTGATTGTAATGTAGATTTTTGTGAAGAATTGTATGAGGTCCTAGAGATTTTTCGTGAAAGGATGCAAAACATAGGAAAAATATCTGTTCATGACACATTAATTTTTTACAGCACAAATACATATTTGTGAACAATTATAAATTTAAAATTCACAATTTAACTGTAGTTCGTGTTTTTTAAGGATTGCAACCCATATGTTTACCCCGAAACCCCCTTGTTTAAGTGTAGAGATACGAGAATCTGCATTTTTTTAGAGACATGCGTATGGAAATTTTCCACCGTATCTAATTCAAAATACTACAAAACTAACATGAAAAATTAACAGGTTGCTAATTTTCCATGAATGCCGTAAGGCTATCAATCCTGAACGGGTCGTATAAGACTGAACATTTGGATTGCATTCTTACTGAAGAACTGTTAATTATTTAATTTTTATTTAACGTAATTGTTTATAGAAATACCAACATTAAAAAATTAAAAATGTAATATAGAAGGCACAAATATAACCTGTAAAATTCATCGTATTCATAAAACTTGCTTTTAAAACTAAGTAAATAAAATCATACTGGATAGATAAAATACTGTATTTTTCTTACAGTGATGTTTATAAAAATTGACCGTTCATGCGAGCGATTTTAGCTAATTCTTAAATGAAAAATTCTTTAAATTTACAACTACAACATTTCTCGGAGTAACATCATCTTAAGGAGTTGTCTCCGCATATTTATATTAGGAAGTGATCAATCATCCAATGTGCTTTCAAAACGACGTGGATACAGAATAAAGTTACTTTTTGCATATGGCTAGGACATGCTACACGTCGATGACGGTTGCAATATATATACCATATATATATATATATATATATATATATATATATATATATATATATATATATATATATATATATATATATATATATATATTACTGTGATTAAAAAATAGTAAGACTTTTAAGTTTAAATCGCCCGGGCATTTCCAAATCGGATTAATTTTTTTTCGTTGGGTTGGTAGGACCTTAACTGCCATCTGTGTCAAATTTTAAGACCAGAGCATCAGTAGTTAATAAGATGCGCTTGCATTCGTTTAGCAACAAAAGTGCTTTTTCCGATTTTTGACATGAGTGAAAAAAATCAGCAAGGAAGTTGCAATTTTGTTTTAAAAATGGTTTTTTTTTTTTTTCGGCTTCCCAAACGTTCGAAGAGGCCGGAATTATGGGCCGATAACTCTTGGTTTTTTCATCACGAGAATGCGCCTTCTCATACAGCATTTTCTTCGCGACTTTTTCATCAAAAATTCAACTCATATCATTCTGCATTCCGCAATCACCCTATTCGACTGATTTAGCTCCGTCGGACTTCTGGCTATTCTCTAAACTCAAAAAAACCGTTTTGAGGACATCGTTTTGAGTCTGCTGAGGAGATTAAAACCAGATCGAAGAAGGCCATTCCAGAAATCGAATTCAACAACTATTTCGAAGACTGGAAAAAACGTTGGCACAAATGCATTGTATCCAAGGGGGATTACTTTGAAGGGGACGAAATAAATTTGGAAAAAATAAATAACCCGTTTGCGTTTTATTTCAAAAGTTTTACTATTTTTTTATCACAGTAATATATATATATATATATATATATATATATATATATATATATATAGATAGATATATAGATATATAGATATATATATATATATATATATATATATATATATATATATATATATATATATATATATATATATATATATATAAACTCCTGGACAAAATTAACGCAACAATTTATATTTTTCTTATGTCAGTTTTAAAGTTTATCGAGTATTTGAAGTAGTAGGCTATGCATATTTTGTTTCGTTGTTCATGACAGAAATCAAAACAATTCGTTTAGATTTACAGTTTTAAAGAATTTTTTAGAAGATAAACAATTTTCTGTAATAATGCGATAGATTTTCTTTAAAAGTAACAGTAGGAGACCAGCTACTGCGCCCTTGCTTACTAGAGAGAACAGAGTTGCCAGGTTACGTTTTGCTCGAAATCTCGAAAACTGGTCTGTGGATGATTGGAAACAAGTTTTCTTCACAGATGAAACTAGGGTTAGTCTAAAACATCCAGATGGTCGTGATCGAGTATGGCGAAGACCAGGAGAGAGGTTTGCTCCTTGCAATATCTGTGCAAAGATTCCATTCGGCGGTGGCTCTGTCATGTTCTGGGGTGGCACCTGCTTTGATGCTCGCACAGAGTTAGTTCCTGTCCGTACGAGATCCATGAATGCTGACTACTATCTTGAGAATATTGTAATAGAACATGTGATGCCTTTCGGTCATTTTGTGGGGCCCAATTTCCTGTTTATGCAAGACAACGCTCGACCTCACGTGGCTAGGGAGGTACTCGATTATCTTAATCAAGTTGATATACCGATTATGCAATGGCCAACAAAAAGCCCGAATCTGAATCCGATAGAACATGTATGGGATCACTTTAAGAAAAATGTGCACCTAGAAACCTGAGGGAACTTGAAAATGCAGTTATCACAGAATGGGTGCAAATTCCTCAAGATTTTATCCAAAATTTAATTAGAAGCATGCCTAGGCGCATAAACGCTGTCATCCGAAGTAGAGGAGGCAACACACGCTACTAGTGTCCCAGTTACACCATTCATTTTACTACTAGTGTCCCAGTTTATTTTTTTCATTATTACATAATTTCAACGATTTTGTTATTAGGTCTTAAGAATAATTTTAATTCGAATCTTATAGAGAAATTTGGTAGCTAATTCACTTCTAAAGTATCGGAATAAGTTTTTTCTAACTTTTAGTGTAACCAATGTTCATAAAAAATTATTAAAATTAATTCATTATAGAGATTTGTATGATTTAATATATTGTTGCGTTAATTTTGTCCAGGAGTGTATATATATATATATATATATATATATATATATATATATATATATATATATATATATATATATATATATATATATACACTAAATTTTTAGTAAAATTTCCACTTTTATTGATTTTTTGTACTTGATACGTGTATCGCTAAAATATTAGCTTTATCAAAAGTAAAGGTATAGAATGAAATAAACATTTTTCAATGGTTTTATGAGTAAGTATTTACAGGTAGGTTGTAACTAAAGGATAAAAATTAAACTTAATAATTATAAGTAGTGTATTTGTGGGAATGCAAGGAGGAGGCAGAGTAGGAGGCAGAATAGGAGGCAAATTTTTGCCTCCGAAGGCACAAATTTTACCTCTGGGAGGCAAAAATTTGCCTCCCAAGAGACAAAATTTTGCCTCCTCCGCCTCCCATTGACATTCCCACAAACCCTTTGATTATGATTATAAAAATAAAATTTACAAATCCTCTCTGTGATTCCACCTCCCAAGAGGCAAACATTTTTCCTCCCAAGAGGTAAAATATGATGGAAATAGGGGAATATAATTTCAAGTTCTAGTTCTTCTTATACGTCGAAATTCTATTCCCCTTCTTCCATCATATTTTACCTCTTGGGAGGTGGAATCACAGAGAGGATTTGCAAATTTTATTTTTTTAATTATATAATCAAAGGGTTTGTGGGAATGTCAATGGGAGGCTGAGGAGGCAAAATTTTGCCTCTTGGGAGGCAAATTTTTGTCTCCCAGAGGTAAAATTTGTGCCTCCAGGAGGCAAAAATTTGCCTCCTCTTCCGCCTCCTCCTTGCATTCCCACAAATACACTACTATTATACAAACTCTTTTTTCATTAAATAAATTCAACAATGGAGAATTTCCGAGGCCCAATTGGTCATTTAACAGTGTGTTTATATTTTTTCTTTTATTGCTCTCGAGGGTCTCAAATAAATTTAATTTATGTAATTTGTTCTCAACGTGTAAAATATGGAAATTATTATCAAATACATGATTCTCTCTATTAAATGTTTGGCATATCAAGAATCAGTTTTACTTTTTAAAAAACTTTTATTATTTTCTGGAATTCTTTGTTCTACCGATTCTTCATATGTGTTATGCACTTAATAAAAGAGAATCATGTATTTGATAATAATTTCCATATTTTACACGTGCAGAACAAATCGCATAAATTAAATTTATTTGAAACTCTCTAGATCAATAAAAGAAAGAATACAAACACACTGTTAAATGACCAACTAGACCTCGGAAATTCCCCACTGATAAATTTATTAAATGAATGGATAATTTGTATAATTAATAAGTTTTGTTGTTACCCTTTAGTTACAACCTACCTGTAAATATTTACACATTCCACATCCATCCTTTTGATAAAGCGAATGTTTTAGCAAAACACGCGTCAAGTATAAAAAACAATAAACGTGGAAATTTTACTAAAAATTTAGTCTTATATTCTCATAGAATATGAATTTCTGTCAAGTACCGGCTGAGTCAGTTAAGTATCAAGTTTACTTAAGGGATAAGACCATTCCATGTGCCAGGAAAAAAATGAATTTATAATAAAAGCAACCAAAAATATATTTGAAGTACTTCATTAAAATACAACAAAAATAAAGTAAATCGATATTCCGAAATAAAATTTCGGAATATGGTTTGTTACTTGATTGGTCACTACAACAGAAAGTCGAGAAATTTGCAAATGCAAAATGACCAACAAAGATCCCATGAATGCTATATTCCATGCCTTTCCTCCTACGACTATAGTTTCTGAGCCTATACTCTTCATCAGGTAGGCTTTAGGCAACGGTATCGATCGTGATCCACGGTACTCGGATCTTCACGATCGATACCGGTGCCTAAAGCCTACCTGATGAAGAGTATAGGCTCAGAAACTATAGTCGTAGGAGGAAAGGCATGGAATAAGCATTTATGGGATCTTTGTTGGCCATTTTGCATTTGCAAATTTCTCGATTTTCTGTACAAAAATATTTTTTTTACTTTTTAATTCTTTTCTTCTCTTAATCTTTTATGCGAGGGGGGACGGGCGAAACGATTGCTCCCGGAGAACAAAAAACAAAAAAATTGTTATTAATATGTCAAAAACTAGTGAGTAACGTACAGATTTTGCGATAAGTTATAAATTTCATTTTTTATAAACAATTTTTCATGAAATTTTTGGGTGAAAAATGAACATTTTTTTTTTTTAAATGTGCACAATTTCTCGGAAAAACGATATTTTCAAATTTCCGTCTGTTATTCACTAGTTTTCGACATATATTAATGAAATTTTTTTAGTTTGTTGTTCTAGGTTAAATCTACAGCAGAAATCGTTTCGCTCGTTTCAGGCCTTGCATAAAAGATGCCTTGTCGTCTTGGATTCTAAGGTGGCAATTTTAAATTAAAAAGCTAAAAAAAATATTTTTGTACACTTAAACAAACTCCTGGACAAAATTAACGCAACAATCTGAAAATTAATTTATCTTTTTCTTATGTCAGTTTTAAAGTTTATCGAGTATTTGAATAGTAGGCTATGCATATTTTGTTTCGTTGTTCATGACATAAATCAAAACAATTCGTTTAGATTTACAGTTTTAAAGAATTTTTTAGAAGATAAACAATTTTCTGTAATAATGCGATAGATTTTCTTTAAAAGTAAGCTTATAAATTGTTCCCTTTTTTAAAGTAATACGTTTTTGTGGTAGACTGTTTTATTTTTGACCCCGAAGAATTAGATAAATGAATCGAACAAGGAATTTAACTGAACACGAGGTAGTGCGAGCCTCAATTTTATTTGACGAGGGATATTGTCAGAGTTATGTTGCCGATTTGTTAGGCAAACATCGTTCCACAATAAATCGTATGGTAAGACGCTTGAATGAAGTAGGAACTTATTCTAGAAGGCTAGGGCAAGGGCGAAAACGATGCACTAGTGACCTAGATTAACGTTTTATAAGACAATATGCTTTAAGAAACAGGACTGTCACTAGTTCTATAATAAGAAACGAACTCGAAGCTGTTCGCAATGTCACAATTTCTTCTAAAACAGTTAGAAGACGGTTAAGTGAAGCTGGATTAAACAGTAGGGGACCAGCCACTGCGCCCTTGCTTACTAGAGAGAACAGAGTTGCCAGGTTACGTTTTGCTAGAAATCACGAAAACTGGTCTGTGGATGATTGGAAACAAGTTTTCTTCACAGATGAAACTAGGGTTAGTCTAAAACATCCAGATGGTCGTGAGCGAGTATGGCGAAGACCAGGAGAGAGGTTTGCTCCTTGCAATATCTCTGCAAGGATTCCATTAGGCGGTGGCTCTGTTATGTTCTGGGGTGGCATCTGCTTTGATGCTCGCACAGAGTTAGTTCCTGTCCGTACGAGATCCATGAATGCTGACTACTATTTTGAGAATATTGTAATAGAACATGTGATGCCTTTCGGTCATTTTGTGGGGCCCAATTTCCTGTTTATGCAAGACAACGCTCGACCTCACGTGGCTAGGGAGGTACTCGATTATCTTAATCAAGTCGATATACCGATTCTGCAATGGCCACCAAAAAGCCCGGATCTGAATCCGATAGAACATGTATGGGATCACCTTAAGAAAAATGTGAAACGTCATATACCTGCACCTAGAAACCTGAGGGAACTTGAAAATGCAGTTATCACAGAATGGGAGCAAATTCCTCAAGATTTTATCCAAAATTTAATTAGAAGCATGCCTAGGCGCATAAACGCTGTCATCCGAAGTAGAGGAGGCAACACACGCTACTAGTGTCCCAGTTACACCATTAATTTTGCTACTAGTGTCCCAGTTTATTTTTTTCATTATTACATAATTTCAACAATTTTGTTATTAGGTCTTAAGGATAATTTTAATTCGAATCTTATAGAGAAATTTGGTAGCTAATTCACTTTTAAAGTATCCGAATAAGTTTTTTCTAACTTTTAGTGTAACCAGTGTTCATAAAAAATTATTAAAATTAATTCATTATAGAGATTTGTATGATTTAATATATTGTTGCGTTAATTTTGCCCAGGAGTGTATTTGTTTAATAAAGTATTTCAAATAAATTTTCGACTGCTTTTATTATATTCTTGGAAAATGTTTCCGAAATTAGCCTTTTTTCCTGGGACCTGGAATGGTCTTACCCCTTAAGAAACTGATATATATTTCATAAGCACACTATAATTGATACAAGGTTACAAAACCATCGAACCCAATTAAAAATCACCTGTCTTCTTCCAGTACAAAATTATTGAAAAATCATCTGCTTATGAATTATAAAGCACACATAACAACATTTATATAATCATTCTAAAACCGCCTTACAGCAAATTAGCTGGCGTTTTAGCTACTTAAATAGTTTTTAAATAAAAAAAAACTAACTAAGTATATAAAAACGTCTTAATTATAAATAAAGGTTTTCCAGCGGAATTTTATAAAACCAATTTACACTCAACCGGTATATAAAACGATTTAATCGGCATGGAAAGTAAAAAGGCACACCAACTTATATTAACCGCTTATTCTAAATAATAAATCGGTGGTTTTAGTGTAAAAATTCTCTAGTTAATGAAATCCGTAAAGTTAAAACTGAAGAAATAAGTATGTGTCGTTACATTCACCCAAAATAACTTATTGATCCGAAACTTCCCAAATATTAAGAATTGATGCATTAAGGCCTTAGGCCACTCTAGAACGAAAAAAAATGCCCTTTTTTTTGGCTTAAACGATATTTTAATATGTCTAGAATAAGGGACCATAAGTATTATAGCCGGCACGGAACTCTTTGTGCCTCAAATCTGGGTCAGCGCTTACCGACTGCTAGCGCGCTTAGAGCTCCCGCTGAGACGGCTCGGCGGGTCCTGCCTTCTTTTCTGTGTGTCGCTCGAGTTTCATTATCATAATTCTTAGGGTAACTTTACCGATCATTTTCTGACGAATTGGGCTGCCCTTTTTCAACACTAGATGTCGTTTATAGTATGAGTTTCACTTTTGATTGCTTTGTTCTATTACATTCAGTATAACCGTTAAACAGCTACGAGTTATTTCGTTCCAGTTCAAATCGAAGAAAATCGGATTTTGTGAGTGAAGTTGTATAAGAAACATGACGAAAAAAGTGTACTCAAATAAAAAGGGATTGAGAGGAGGTTACAGCAGTGTAAAACGACCAAAAATTACAAATCGACGGCCACCAAACCGTGCCTCGTTGGAAACCTCAGATAATCAGAGCGTTGGTATATCTGCGAAGAAATTGAAACTCGCTGAGAACTATTACAATGTTGAAGTAAATCCTAACGTGGCATACTGTATATTGAATTTTATGACAGTTTTCAGTGCAATTGCGGAAAAAATTGTGTGTGTAAAACATGTAAATCAAATGTGAAATTCACTCAAAGCAGTATACGTGGTTTAGGATTTAAAGTAGTTATTTCATGTGATAACTGCGGACAAACAATGATTCCGAATTGCCCATTCATTGGTACAAAATATGAAATAAATCGCAGAATTATTCTTGCAATGCGATTAATAGGAGTTGGTCTTCATGGTATTCAAAAGTTTTGCGCCTTCATGGATCTACCTCATCCGATTTTTCATTCGTTTTACGATAAACTTGTCGACAAGATTCGTACTGCAAGTGAACTTGTTTGCAAAATGAGTATGCAAAAAGCAGCAGAACAGGAAAAAAGTGAGTCTTTTCGAAATAATGAAAACGGTTTGACTGTCTCAGGTGACGGGTCGTGGAGAAAACGTGGCATTTCGTCTTTGTTCGGATTAGTGTCGCTTATCGGTTGGTTTACCGGGAAAGTTGTTGACATATGTGTGAAATCCAAGTACTGTAAATCGTGTGAGTTCTGGAAACAAAAAGCTGATACACAGGAATATATCGAATGGGCAGAAACACACGCGGAATCATGTCAGGCGAATCACGAGGGCTCTTCCGGTAAGATGGAATGTGATGCAGTCGTTGAAATGTTTCAGCGGTCGCAGGAACTTCATTCTGTTAATTATTCGAATTACATCGGAGATGGCGATTCGAAAACTTTCAAACATATTCTTGATGCAGACCCATGCACAGATACTGTCGTCAAAAAGAAGGAATGTATTGATCACGTTCAAAAACGAATGGGCACACGTCTTCGGAATCTGAAGAAAAATACCAAAGGACTCGGAGGAAAAGGCAAGCTGACCGGAAAACTTATTGACGAATTGACAATTTACTATGGATTAGCAATTCGTCGCAATCACGATTCGATAGAGAAAATGAGAAATGAGATTTGGGCCACATTATACCATAAAATTTTTACTGATGATAAGCCGCAACACGACAGATGTCCACCTGGTATTGATTTCTGGTGCTCGTGGCAAAAGTCGAAATCCATGAATACTTTACACGAATATACGCACAAACCTGCTCTCTCGAAACAAGTTTTTGATGCAATCAAGCCCATATACGAAGATCTAAGCAATGATGATCTCCTTAGTCGCTGTGTTGGAGGATATACGCAAAACAGCAACGAAAGTTTCAATTCTGTTGTTTGGTCCTTGGCTCCAAAATCTACATCAAGTGGCAAAAATGTATTGGACATTGCTGTAAATATTGCCGTGTGCATGTTCAATGACGGCTTGAATAGCATTATGAAGATTATGGAAGTTTTGGGCTTCGAAATCGGCACCAATTGTTACAACTTCTGCACTTCCGTTGACGCGCGCCGAATCGAGCTGTCAGACAATTCTTTGACAGAGGCTGCCAAAGAAGCACGAATGGCCCGGAGAGCTGCCAGAAAGGAGCAAGATGACTCGGAGATAAATTTAGAAGGAAGATTCTATGGCGCAGGCATCGCAGACTAAAGGTAAATGCAATAATTTGATCAAAAACTATAACTTAAACTTTAAACGCGTTTTTCTCGAAACCATGTTTTTCAAACTGGGCGGACACGTAACTTTTAAACTAATCAACGAATTGACATGAACTTTTTTGCCATTGACGCAGAATCCTTTTTTCTAGAGAAGTACCTGAGAGTTTATTTTTAAAATGCATAGTTTTTTTTTTTATAAACAATTTTATGATGAATTTTTTATGTGAAAATTGAACTTTTTTTTCAAATATGTCCTATTTCTTCACATTTGCATATTTTTCAAATCGGCTTGGTACTTCTGTAGTTTAATAAGTCAAGAATAAAGGGATATTTTTGTTTTTGTTCTAGGTCATTACCTGGGTGTGCCCCCAGTCCGCCCGACAGACGCTACATCGCCGGAGACCCCTCCGAATTATTTATATACAGGCCTTATTTCATGCTCGAAGTCGTTAAAAAATTTCGAAAATATACTTCAAGACTTACTGAATAAAGATATAAAAAAGATTTTTAAATTTCGTATTATTTACACCGAAAAAAAATTCTTGAAAAACAGCTTTTTTTCGCCGCTCTAGGGTGGCCTAAGGCCTTAATATATTCGTTATTTGATTTTTGGTTGGTTGAGACCTGGGGAACTCCACAACTTATTTTTTTAGAGGATAAAAATTATTATTAAATTAATTATTAAAGACTACTAACGTCGCAAACCAAATTTATGAGGGTAAGTCAAATGAAAACCTAAAATTTGAAATAAACAATCGACATTTGGCGCCACTGTCCTATAAATTGACACTATTGTTGCTAGTAGTGTAAGGAATGTCCAGTAGACGACAGACAAACAAACATCGTCGCAGATAGAACTGGAGGTGCATAGTGGCCACAGAGAGGGATAAAGCTATCGACGTACCTGATCAGTTATGCACTAGTTTTTTAAGCGAAACTCTACGCTATCTTCATGTGTAGCTGAGAGCGAAAAAAAAACCACCACGGAGTACCGTGTAAATTTGTGCGGACAGCAAAGCCGCTTGGATGACTTTAAAACAGGCCATGATGAGCTTGTAACTGGTAAGTGAATGCAAAGATTTTATGACCAATCTGACAAAAAAAAACAACCTTGTTTTTTGTCCGAATATCTGGCCACATGGGTGTTCAGGGAAATAAAGTGGGTGACACCCCTTGGACCACGAGTATATTAAGGAGATCTATCTTGGAAAGCTGCTGTTCTTTTTAAAGATTTTGACAACCTCAAAATAAAACAGGTGCACGATGAGCTCTTTAGAGGCCTATGAGGAACTTATTATGGAAAAGGGAAAAAAATCCTTTATAGGACTGAAAATGTGAGGGGATAATGCGATCTTCTACGAATGATTACACAGCCCCACAAAAAAAAAAGTGGGGTATACTTTTGATGCGATATATCAGATCCGTAGTATTTTTGCCCGCTGATCACGAATCTGACGTCAGAATATCGCCATCACATCTTCAGTCCTATTTTTTTCTAACCTCAAAAAATAGGTAAAAATTAGTAAAAATTAAGAAAAATATACTCCTAAAAAATTGATTCAAGCTTTTTCATGAATCCAAAGATGTATTAATATGTATTCGGACACGCTAAGCTAATATTCATCGGTTGGATTGAGCCATACAGTTCTGTTTTCTTTCTAACCTCAATAAATCAGACAGATATAGTGCTTCTCGAATGCAAAAACGAATTCAAATTAAAATTCAACCGATCCTTACCAAATTTGGTACACGGGGATTTTTTGGGTCGCTGATCACGAATCTGAGGTTGGATTTGCAAAATTCAAGATGGCAGATGTTTTCGCGCCATTTTGAACGCCGAGAAAATTCATCGGTCGATTTTTATTCTTCTACCTGCATCCAGGGCACCTCCACGTGGTGACGGTGGGCAACGGTGTTACTCCACTAGCCGGCAGAGTCCCTGGATAACGGCTTAGATGCCGTCATGGCAGGTAGAAGAAAGAGAATTACGATGCAGGGACTCGGAAACCCAGTATCGGCGGTTGGTCAGGGTGGGAAAGCGGGCCCGCAGCCGTCGTCATCCAGCGACCGTAGCTCTTCATGTGTGGGTGACTTGGCTCATGTAGAGTATAATGCTACAAGAAAACGGTCTCACGGTACAAGGACTTTTCATAAGTGCGATAAAAACAGTGATTCATGTTATATTTGCTGTCAACACGTATTGAGTAAAATGGGGTCACCGATAACGGATAAGATTAAAACCTTATATAAGGATTGTTTTAACATTGAAATACAGCACCAGGATACAGATTGGGTTCCCCACATTATTTGCAGTTCTTGCAAAATAATGTTGTACATCAATAAGGCGATTAAATATTCCAGACCAGCAATATGGAATAGACCATACAGTGAAAATGATTGCTACTTTTGTATGAATGTTGTATCTAGGCATAACCGAAAAAATAAAAGCACTATTACTTATAACGATGCTTCAACAGTAACAAGACCAACTAAACTAATTCCGCCTCCTGACCCACTTGATGCTGATGTTATGGAAACAAATGATTTCACCTTATCAGTTCATGCCGAAAACATTGAGACTGTCGAAAAAGATTCAAACACTGTTACTAATAAATGTTCTAGTGACAACCTATCATATACTAGTGACACAGATAAAGAATTTCTACCATACAACCGTAAACCAGAACCAATACTCGTATCACAGTCAGAACTTAGTGATCTAGTCAGAGATTTAGGCTTATCCAAAGATGGTTCAGAGCATCTTGCTTCTTTTTTAAAGAAAAATACATTTACTTAAGCCAGAAGCTACGATTTCTTATTATAGAAACAGAGATGAAGAATTTCGAAAATATTTCACAATGGACGAGGAATTGTCACTTTCAGATTGTAGCGATGTAAAAGGTCTAATGGATGAATTTCAAAATAACTCATACGATCCTGAAGAATGGAGACTGTTCATTGATTCTTCTAAACGGAGCATTAAGGCAGTTTTGCTGCATAATACCAACGTTTACGCTCCCATTCCGATTGCTCATTCCACAGTTATGGAAGAGCAATACGAAAAAAATGAAGCAGCTTTTGATAAAAAATAAAATATGCTGATCATAACTGGAAAATTTGTGGAGATCTGAAAATTGTAACAATATTGCTTGGCCAACAGTCAGGGTTTACACTTTATCCCTGTTATAAATGTCTGTGGAGTAGCAGAGACAGGGAACGTCATTATAAGAAAAAAATTTGGCCAACAAGAGAATCGTTCACTCCTGGTGAAAATAATGTATTGTTTCCACCATTGGTAGATCCAGGAAAAGTTCTTATTCCCCCGCTTCACATTAAGCTTGGACTTATGAAGCAATTCACGAGAGCATTAGATACAAACGGCCCATGTTTCGAATATTTGCATAAAAAATTTCCGAAATTTTCTGAAGCTAAAATTAAGGCAGGCGTATTTGACGGGCCACAAATAAGAAAATTGTTTTAAGATTCATTATTTGTTACTAAAATGAATAAAGTTGAAAAAGCTGCTTGGCTTAGTTTTAAAGAAGTCGCAACAAACTTTTTGGGAAATAATAAAAGTCCTAAGTACAAAGAAATAGTCGAGAAAATGGTAAAAAATGTTCAAACATTAGGTTGCTTAATGAATCTAAAATTACATTTCCTGGACTCCCACATCGATGATTTCCCAGATAATCTTGGTGACTAGAGTGAGGAGCAAGGGGAACGTTTTCACCAAGATCTGAAAATCATAGAAAATCGGTATCAAGGACGATGGGATGACCATATGCTAGCGGACTATTGCTGGTCGCTAAAAAGAGAAACAAGTCCTCAAAAGCGTTTGGGCAGAAAGCCTTTGAATAGGTCATTCGCGGAAAAAAGAACAAGATACAGCCAAAAAAAGGAAAGTTAGGCGCGGGTCTAACCTTCGCAATTCTAGGGCTTAAGGGTCTACTATTTGAGAGTATATGGTTTAAAAGTCCTGGTTTTGAGTTTATTGGGTCTCATTTTTAAAGTTACAGGGTTATTGAGGTCTATTTTTTGAGGTTACAGGGTGTGGGAGTCTAAGGTTTCAGGGTTTAGGGTTTAAGAGTATCAGGTTTGAGGATTCCCCAACTGTATACCAAATTTGGTAGGAATCGGTTGGTTTTCAAAAATTTTGTCCGCCATCTTGGATCCGCCATTTTGAATTTTGCAAATCCGACCTCAGATTCATGATCAGCAACCCAAAAAACCCCCGTCCAAATTTGGTAAGAATCGGTTAATTTTAATTTGAATTCGTTTTTGCATTCGAGAAGCACTATATCTGTCTGATTTATTGAGGTTAGAAAGAAAACAGAACTGTAAGGCTTAATCCAACCGATGAATATTAGCTTCGCGTGTCCGAATACATATTAATACATCTTTGGATTCATGAAAAAGCTTGAATCAATTTTTTAGGAGTATATTTTTCTTAATTTTTACCTATTTTTTGAGGTTAGAAAAAAATTGAGATGTGATGGCGATATTCTGACGGCAGATTCGTGATCAGCGGGCAAAAATACTACGGATCTGATATATCGCATCAAAAGTATACCCCACTTTTTTTTTTGTGGGGCTGTGTTATTGAAGGTCATATTCGAGTAAAAAGATTCATAGGTTTGCGGAAAAGTTTCTGACTCCAAGACGTCCGAAAATCGTTTGGTTACACATCATCACGAACATTTGGCATGGTCGTCAACTTTGAAAGCAGAAGGAAATTCTGTGACTGCGTAAGACTCTTAAGATTAAGAACATTCACGCTAAAACCACGAAAATCTCATATATAAAAAATTCGACCAAGAATAATTATTATTTACAACAAATTCTTTAATGATTTCATAATTAATATCATTTATCATCTATTTAAAAATATTTCACACGTACGAGCGCGGCCAAAAAAAACCAAACTCATTAAACACACAGTAAAATATCTTTGGAATGTATAAAAATGAACGACCTTTTTTTACCGCGCCCCGTACAACAATCAGATCATTAAATCAGATCATAGTGATGTGAAGAGATTCATAAAATAATCAGTAATTCAACAATAAATTAAAAGTTAAGATTGGATATTTAAAAATACTAGCGTTGAAAGTGTTTTATAAAATCATTAGTATTAGTACGAGGCGAGTTTCAAAATTAAAAGCTGGCTGAAGTCCCATGCTGTGATATTTTTTGCGGAGGGTTCGAAGAAGCTTGTGTTACGATAGCAATTACTTTTGAAACGTGCCTCGTATTTAAATTAAGATCCTAATAAGAAGATTGACACGACAAGTTGACACTGACATCAATGAAAAGGCCTGTGTTGATAAGGGTCATTTTCGACCTATTATAGGATCGAAAAATAAGATGTCCCGTATGAAGTTCTCCACGTTTTAGCTATTGCAATTATGCCCTTCCGATTTAGTTGTCGTTTAACAAATCCGTTAAATGTACGAGATGTGGCTAGAAAACAACCAAGCTCGTTTTTCTATTGTGAAATGGTAAGCGTGAGTAGTAATACTACAGAGCTTCTGTGATACTTTGTCCTTAAAAAATCAAGTTGAATGGCATACTCCATCTGCAGTGCGAAGAAGTGACGTAATCGTCGAAGAGATGACGCAATCGCCGAAGAAGTGTATGAAGACACGAAATGGTGAGAGCGCTATGTGTGTGGTAGTTGAAGATGTGAAGAATGACCTTAGGTAGGCGAAAAAGTGATTGACAGTGACGTCACAGACCAGAGGCTGTTGAGGAGAGTTTTAGCAATAGTCGAAGAAGTTCGACTATTGCTAAAACTCACCTATTGCGGAAGGAACATGCCATCCGACTCAATTTTTCAAGGCCAAAGTGTCACAGAAGCTCTATAGTATTAGGGTCTAACAGATATAGGGCAATATCACGTGATTCTAACCCACCCCTCCTGTACTATTCAATTTTCAATTGTTCGTCCGTAGTTTTCATTCGTAGTTCGGAAAAATGAAGTATGTTCATGTCAAGGAACATATCAGATTCCTTGTTAAACTTGAAAAAGCTGTCGAAGAAACTTGGTTATTTTTTAAAGAAGTGTACGAAGATGTATAGTTATTACGGATACCACTTTTTCAGTGATGTAAAAGATTTAAAAAGGAAAGAGAAGTAATCGCAGACAATCTGCGTCGCGCTAGGCTGGTACGTAACAAGAACGCTAACATTAAAGTTGGTAAAATGATTCGAGAGAATCATCGCTCAAGTATTCTAGCAGTTGCTAATTTAATAGGAACCGACAAAGACTTGTGTTCTACAGATTTTACTTAAAACTTTTAACATGAACAAAGTTCGTTTGGAGATGATACAACCCTAATAAAGGAGCTCAAATGAAACTTTGCACGATATGAAAATCTGTGATCATGGTTTTTTACACGTGATCCTGAAAGTAAGTGCCAATCAACTGCCTGCTGTCTGCGACAAAAGAAAGCATGGATTATCAAATCGCAATTAAAAGTATTGTTGATTGAAACAAACAATACTACAAAAAGTTCCCGACGACCCTTCGTGAGCGAGTAAGGGGAAACCCTCTAGTTTGTGGAACAAGCGGTAATGGATTCGTCACCAGGATAACGCCCCAGCCTAGTAAAACAAAACCTGTCAATACGTTTTTAATCAATCCCAGATTTCCGTTCTCAATTTTTACAGCACCAATCCGGTTAATTCTTAGCTACACTTCGTAGTCTGAAATGTGAAAAAGATGAGCTAATAGGCTAAAAAATACACTGGTTATTCCAGGCAACAATAAGAAATACATAAAAAAAACTATGTAACAAACATCGAAGAAATTATGCTATAATCCCTGACAATTTCGATTTCATAGGCCTTTCTTATTATATACTGCTCCTCTAATAGAAAACTTAATTAATGGCTCACCCTACAGAACAAAAATAACCTCAACAACGCAAGTCGGGATTCCCTGATTTTAAATCCACTATATTTTGCTTCTTTATTAGCTTCTATCTATAGATTTATCCTGGTTACTGTTTATTCCGTTTTCCGGTTTTGTAAATCTAGTTCTCTCCTGCTCCTGCGACAAGCATGCCACACTGGGAGCAGCTATACAATGAATTTATATTTTAGCTTATAAGTATAAAGTCGAAAAATGCTGAGAACAAACAGTACTACCCAACTTTGCCAGGTTTTGGAGTCTCCTTAATATTTCTATACAGCAAATAATGAAGAAATCGAGAGAAACGTCTAAAATTTTAAAACTATAATATATGTCAAAAATTAAAGCCCTTATCAACTCAGGTCACACAGGCTACACATTAAAGGGGTAGAAATTGACCATTAAAATGCGCATAATCCACTTTTTACAATATCTCAGGATTTATAGAGATAGTGAAATAAATTTTAAAAAATTATTTAGTTATCAACAGTAATTAACTTAGCAGTAGGGGAAAAAGTAGAAATATGGTAGATTTCCACGATTTCATGTGAATAACTGCGCTAAAATGTATTTCTTTTAACTGCAGTTATTTACATGAAAACGTAGAAACTGATTATATTTCTATTCGTTCCCGTTTGTGATTGTTTTGTTTGCCAATAAATGTATATATATATATATATATATATATATATATATATATATATATATATATATATATATATATATAAAGTTGTCGAAAAAGCATTAAGCCTGTTCCTCGTTAAATAGCTGTAACGTCACGTATCTCAGGTAACATAAGTCGCATCGGACCATACTTAGCATTAGTTGAAAACTCACATTTTAGTAGAAAATGTGCGAAAACTATTGGAATTCGTTCATTCAGACTTAATTTAAAACGCCGTGAACATGGATGCAATTTCTGCAAAAGTGCGCTATATACCGGCAGTTAAGTCGCCATGATATCGCCAAGGCACTAAACATCCACTAATCCATCAGTTTTAATCAATTTAGAGAAAGCTGGCTACAAAAAGAAGCTCGATATCTGAGTGCCTCATGATTTAATTGAATTGAATTTCCATCTGCGAATTTCTATAGAAACGTAACGAAATCGAGCCATTTCTGGAGAGGCTGATCACGGGCGATAAAAGTGGTTCACGTACAACAATAATGTGCGAAAAAGATCGTGGCCGACAAAGTATAAAATTCCACCAACAATGGCAAAGCCCGGATTGACGCCCAAGAAGATGATGCTATGTGTTTGGGGGGATTGAAACGGAATCGTGGATCATGAGCTGCTGCAGCCTGGCCAAATGATTGACTCTATAATCTACCGTCAGCCATTGACAATACTGAAGCAAGCGATTTGAAAAAATCGGCCGGAACTAGTCAACAGAAAGGGTGTCATCTTCCACCATGACTACGCCAGACGACACCCATCTTTAATGACTTTAATGAGTCCTACATGTTTAATACCTATCGAAATGCTACCTCTAAGTGCATGTTACAATTCTAGCGTTTATAAAGAAATCGAAAAAGTTACGGAGAAATGGAGCATTCTGTATTCAAGTTTGATTGGAAAATACCTACGCAATACATGCAGAATAAAAGTCAGAAAACAAAGTACTGCAGTTTCGTTGCCAAAGCCTATGGAAAAAGCAGTTTGTTTCTGCATACGGACCAAATGAGGAAATGATCAGCGACAGTGAAGCGGATGATTCTGATTTTGAAGGTAAAATTTACTATATTTTATGTCAATTGTTCGAAATACGGTAATGAAATAAATTAACTTTGCTTTTTAGAGGAATTTGCCATGAGTAAAGATGACGCGATCAAAAATGAAGTCTCCGAAACAGATATTGCCACAGCAGCAGAGATAAAAAATTGCTCTATTGAAGAAAATGGACTAAAAAAAAAAAACTGCAATTATTAAGCTCGGTGCCAACTGATTGGGATTAATTATTTTAATGGGTGGAACAATCTTTTGAAAATAGAGTGTTTAAATTTTGTTCTAAAACCGAACACAAAAAGGAAGAGGTAGCATTGCGAAAACATTTTCAAAAAGCTAAAACAATTACAGGAACGCGACTGTATTATTCTTTTTTGTACCTATTGACGCTGAAAGTATGGCATGTAAAGAAATCTCAAATTTAGATAATTTTGTTGTACATAAATTCTTGTAATAAAATTTTAATGTAAATGAATTATTGTAAAGGTTATCGCTTTAAAAAATTGATGAATAAACCCTCACATGCTTTTAATTTAGTGAACAATTGAATTTTTCATTTCATCGTCCATTGATTTAAAAAAAGGTTCCACTAGAAGCACTTATAGAAAACGCGCGCGCCGTAAAGTGCAGAGCACGCCGAGCTACATTATTTTCATCATGATTTCTAAAATAATTGCGGCTCAGAACTTTTCTCGACGGATTTAGAATCCTTAGAGTTTTTATGTATGGCGACATTTTTTTTGGATTTTTAAATGGAGCAGAACACGAAAAAAATCAATTGTTTATAAACAATTAGTTTTCATTCAAATCGGTTGATTTGTTTAATAGCAAGAAGGTATTGTTTAAAAAGTTACCGAAAACTTCATTTTGCAATACCTTGGTAAAAAAATTGTCATTTGTTCGAGACATTATTATGGCCAAATAGAACTGTATTTTCAACATTTCGATAAAAAAAGAGGATAGTCATTTTTTTCGTGTAAATTTCACGAATTCTGACCCTAAAGTTCTTTCAAAATATAACACAATGCTTTTTCGACAACCCTTCATATATAAATACATAATAAATAAGTAGAGAAAAAAAACATTTCAACAACCCCTGATGAACAAAAATTCTCTATTAAAGCCTTATTCACCTTATTCACACGCCAACTTTCCGTCAAAACTGCTCAAAGCAATCGCGAAAGCCTGTAGGGCACACAGCGGATACCTAAAGTCCATAGTAAACGCGTCATCAGCAACCCTACCAAATTGCATAACAACATACTCTGGGTCACTGTCGTGGACAATCTGAAAATTTTTTACCGAAGCTTGTGTGACCCTCCCGTGAAAATTCAAAACGTACGATTGAGTATCGTCGTTCCATACAGGCGTCTTATTCCGTAAAACTACCAAATTATCCGTTCGACTCGATTTCCATGCTTCCACGAGCGGCTCATCCGGTCCCGCCCGACGTCCGTCTGCTAGGGCGGGGACCAGGACCGTCATACGACGGGGCCCTTTAAAACCTAATACGTTAGCGTCGTATAGGACCGCCGCTAACTCCTCTTTTTGGGGCCCCTCTGTACTTTCTTCATCTATTTTAGTTCCTCCTAAAAAAACGGGATACAATTTGTTTTCTTCGAGCAAATATTTCCATTGAAAAAGGTTGTAACTAATGATGTGTATTTTTTGTATAACAAAACTTTCCAAATTTTCATTTTAGTTGTGGACAACTTTCAACCAATCTTGTTCAATGGAATGTCAATATGTCGCTTCTAATAAACTTTGCCACCCTCTTTAAAACTTACCCCCGCTACGTCCTGCCCACGCCTGAAACTTCGTCCCCAAAGCGTTACTTCTCAGCTTCCCTACGGCACCCGTGCCTTTACGAGACAAATCCGTAGGATCGGCGCTGATGACGTAGTGACTTGTAGCGCTTTTTTTTCTTTTACGCGCCGCCAAGAGCAAAGCTCTTCTGCCTCTGGGTCTTTCTAATTGAAGAAAATATGTAGGAAAGAGGCCCCTATCTACTCCCCGTCTGTCTCTAGCGATACGACATCGAAATAGGACCTAAAAACATAAAAAAATGGATGTTGATGTTTGCTCACATCCCCACCACATTCCAGAATCAATGCGAAAAAACATATCTTTGATCAGTTGGCTCAGATCATGGATTTTAGTGCCAGTGGCACCAAGAAATTTTTGTATTGTTTTAGTGGTTATTTCTTTAAACTTACTCTTGGGGGTGCCGGTTCCAGCACAAACGATGCCACATCATCGTTGGGCAAGTCCCCTTCGATCTCTATATTTCCAGAATTCAGAGGACCACTCGCCTCATTACCATTGGCAACATCGGACATATCAGGATTGATGGGGACGGTGAGGTTGCCGTTTTGATTCGGCGATATAGGGGATGATTCATCGTCCTCTATATCCAAAAGGTCGCTGCTCGATAGGTTGTTTGTTTTAAGGTCTTGAACGAAGTTATCATCTAAAATATGGATTTTTTTCGTTTTATAAGTTATCCAATAACTTAAGCCAAAAAAAGAGTGTCAACCTCGGAATGAGAAATAATAAGCTGTAAACTTGTATAAATCTTTATTTTGGCATTCTAAAAGTTGTCTCAAAAGTCTCATAAAATCTCGTGTCCGCGTCTTAAGATATTCAAGGTCAAAGGTCACAAAAATCGGTTTTTCGCGAATATCCCTCTTCCTATGGTTTCAATGATATTTGATCTATTATGAAAATTGTAGAGCATAAAATTCTCTACAAATTTTGTTCTAAACATTTTTTTATGCGCTTAAACCGTTTTTGAGATAGAGCGCGGAGAGCGCGCAGCGATATGACATACATAGCATAATGCAAGGTCAACCGTGAGTCCCGGTAAATAACACGTCGTATAAAGTTAATTAATCACTAAAAAATCCATAATTATGAATAATTTGCATTATTTATTAATTAATACATTATATTTAATATTATTTTTCATTTATCAAATATATTCGTTTAATAATACTTACCTACTTCGTGTAAATAAAAAATTGTTAAGTGAAATACTTTGAGTATATTTTAATTATATTCTAATATATCTTAATCATATTTTAAGTAGAAAAAGAATTAAGTACTTTTTCTTAAAAATGTAAAAACTTATATTACTATTAAGATTATACCTACAGTATTACCATACGAAGCTGCAAATCCCAAGCTAGATAAAACTTCTAATAGTCTTTTAGATCCATATCTTCTATGAAGAAATACAGAAAGGCCTAATAGTAGCTGTGATGAAAATGACCGTTCTCGTATCGAAGCCATTATTGCATGACTTATTGATGTGCATTTCGTTTTTAAATGATCTGTTTTTCCGTTTCTATTTTTTATTATGACTTCTTGTAAAAAATGCAATAAAGTTTTTAGTATTTCATTAATATCATCTAACATTTTACTCGAAGGTGAATAAGACTTGGTTTCGACTACAGATGATCGAATATCTTCCCTAACAATAGCTGCTGCAGCTTCTACAATCCGTAACCGTTCTTCTTCGGGGTCCTTTTTTTATTGTCGTACCAAGCTTTTGATAATATATTAGCTTGTGTATCACGAAAAGATATGATAGTGACTAATCCTACCTTTCTCGTAATTATTATGTCAGTTAAATATTTTTTGTTGAAGTCTTGTAATGATAGTCTTATCATCTGGTACATACTCCGTAAGCACACCTTTAAGCTCTTGCAATGTAAATTGTGAATCTTCGTGATTTTCTATATAACAAAAAATATCTTTCATTGCTTGTATGACTTGATTATCCTCGCGAAGCTTTTTATCAGCAGATGGTACTCGACTTAAGAAATTAGTATAGCAAATGGTATGGTACTTTGCTTCAGCAGCAATCAAGTCATACTCATAAAGTATACGATCTTTTACTAATTCGCTTCGTTCTTCTGCTTTTTTGATGACATTGTCTTTGAATTCAACAGTACTTACTTTATTAATCGTGTCGTCTGTATTTCCTTTTTTTCGTCTCTGCTGCTTCATCAGCTGCTTGGCCACAAAATAAGCATAGTTTTTTGAAATCAAACACTTCATTTCTTTTTTTACGAGGTGCGTTTGATGATGGTGAAGGTTCACCTTCTTCTAGGCGTCGTTTCGATGCTGCAAAAGAATTTTTACTGATGTACACTTTTCGACACTCGACATGCACATTAACAGAGGTTAAGGTATTTAAATAGTTTATGTGACCGTCATTTCTTTCAATACTTGCAGTTTTTAAAGTTTGTAAGCCGCGTACTATATTAACATAATCACCTTCTGAAAGTGACTTATCACATATAAAACACAAATCAGCCATAACTCTTAAAATTGTACGTCCGTCGTTGCTAAGATACAATTTAAAACTAATGAATACACCTGGTTAGTAAAGAGTGGTTCCTTAAAAAAAAGAAATCGGTCTTAACCATACAATGGAATATCTGTCCCAACTGACTATAAATAGAAAAGGTCGTATTATAGGGGTCCGTATTCCCAGGTATAATCTTAATAGTAATATAAGTATTTAAGAGTATACACATTTTAAAGAAAAAGTACTTAATTCTTTATCTACTTAAAATATAATTAAGATATATTAGGATATAATTAAAATATATTTAAAGTATTTCACTTAACAATTTTTTAATTACACGAAGTAGGTAAGTATTATTAAACGAATATATTTGATAAATGAAAAATATTATTAAATATAATGTATTAATTAATAAATAATGCAAATTATTCATAATTATGGTTTTTTTAGTGATTAATTAACTTTATACGACGTATTATTTACCGGGGTTCACGGTTGACCTTGCATTATGCTATGTATGGCTGAGCGTTGCGCGCTCTCCGCGTTCTATCTCAAAAACGGTTAAGCGCATAAAAAAATGTTTAGAACAAAATTTGTAGAGAATTTTATGCTCTACAATTTTCATAATAAATGCAAATATCATTGAAACCATGGGAAGCGAGATATTTGCGAAAAACCGATTTTTGTGCTCTTTGACTTTGAATATCTTAAGACGCGGACACGAGATTTTATAAGACTTTTGAGACAACTTTTAGAATGCCAAAATAAAGGTTTATACAAGTTTACAGCTTATTATCTCTCATTCCGAGGTGAAACTACTAATGGGACTGGAGAAAAGCTCAAATATGTACAGTAAAGTCCAAAATTTTGGAAGTAATAGACTATTATTAAGTGAAAAATTTAAAAGCAAATTACCTACGATAGAATTTTATTAATTACTTCAGCTACCTGATATAATTACAATAAGTTTTTACTATTGTAATTTGAGTTTTTGTTTTTGTTACTTTCCTGCACCCTTGTTTTATTCCTTTTATATTACCCAATCCAAAAATCGTTGTTAACTTACAATGGGTGAGTTTAATAAATAGCTAAATATTTAGTAAGATCTTAGCAATCATACTCAACTATTAAAAGGCGAAAATTGCGATTTTTGAATTTATTGTGCTTCAAAGTATGCATGAGGTGATTTAGTCCAAAAGCATGGAAGTGGCAAAGTTATGGTTTAGGAATATTTTGGTGGCAGAAAGCAGTACAGTTTCGTGAAAATAGACAAAAAATTAAATAACGTAAGATACTTGAAAATCTGGCGATAGCATGCCATCTGGGCTAAATATTATTGATACTGCTTATATCTTTCAAAATAACCGTTCAAGTACAAGTTGGACTTGCGCAATTAGTGTTCCGTATGTTGATTGCTTTTAATATAAACATTTTTGTTACAGAGTTATTAAATGATCATTGACTTTACAAAACACACCCAAATAAGTTTTCAACAAAGTTTTTTTCCGATCTTTATCGAAAACTGATCACCTTGAATTTTTTTATATATATATATATATATATTATATATATATATATATATATATATATATATATATATATATACCAGATAAAGTATTAAAGGTAATGCACTCGTGATAATTTTCGTTCAATCTACACCCTGTGGAGAATATTCTAGAATTTTTTCGAGATTTTTTGATTAATACTTTTCGTGATAAGGGGGGGGGCCGCGATTTTATGCGATTTTTTAAAAACAGTACAAAGAAAAGTGTGCGCAAGTGATATATTATATATATTTTTGAACTCGTATTTTTACAACCTTTCATTTGACACCCCATTCGATGATCTGGTAAAAAAAATTTTTTTTACTTCTGATTTCACCCCCCAAAACTAACCCCTTGAGTCAAAATTTAACTTTCAAAACTACACCGATCTGATGAAGCCAGCAATTTCTATACTAGTACCAAATTTCAACTTTTTATGTCAAACAGTTTTGGAGAAAATCGGGTGTGACTGACAGACAGACGGACGACGAACAGACACCAAAGTGATCTTACTGTTTCGTACGGAAGACTAAAAATAACGACCCTGAACGCTCTTTTAAACTGTTAAGAGTATCTTAAAGAGATAAAGAGGGAAAAACTAACAAATATAATATACTGGTCATTTCAATTGCCAATCTCTCCGCCATCAAACTACTATGGGATGAGTTAGATTAGAGGGTTAAAAATCATTGTCTGTCGAGCTCTTTGGGAAATAAAAAATGAGCGGGAAATGTTGGACGCCGAGTATTTTAAGAAATTAATAAATAGGATTCAGAACACTTGTGAGGCAGTAGTTAAAAATAAAAACGGTCATTTTGACGAAAGTAAGATTTGATGTACATACTTTTTGACTTTTATGGCTGATTTTGGCGACAAAACCTTCTGTTGAAATAGACAAGAGACCCTTTTTTCATTTTGTATTTTCAGTTTTAGTTAAAAAGGACCCTGGTTTCTTATTAGTTTCCATCAAATTGGCTGAATTTTTGCTATATTGTAGTTCTCAGCTTTTTGAACAAAAGTGTCCATGGGTATGCATGCTTAAAAAGTAATCAAAAACAAAACAAAACCCACATACACTACAGTCCAAAAGTTTGTAAGTACTAAGAAAAGACCCCCGCACTTTTCGTCAAAAGTATCCATAGGTACAACCTTTAAAAATAGGCAGATTTCAAGTTATTTTCAATTTAAATACTAATAAAATCCATTTTCTTTAAACCATTTTGATAATTATTAAATTAAAGACATAAGAAACATAGTCTCGCACTTATTTACTAACCATATCAGAGCTTCCGAACTTCCCTCCTAAACCGGTTATTATTTAAAATTTTCCTGAGGCAAGTGGTTGAATATTTTCTTACTCATATATATTATAGAGTCCCTTATTAAAGCACATCATCGACGCACAAGACGCCCTTATCTCACCCTCAAATTTTTTATGTATAAGGCAGGCTGTTTCAATAATAAATATACAAGGCAACATCAGAATTCTCTTAGTAATAAACACATTCCTGCAGGATTGCCGAGAACTCAATTGGGACATAAAATGCAGTGCTCGCTTTTGTTGCATAAAGACCTTATTCAGTAATTGGGTAGAGCAGGAACCCCAGAAACATACCCCATAATGGAGGTGCGATTCGATCAGAGCAAAGTATACATTTCTCGCGATAGAAACATCCAATTCCCGAGGCACTACTTTCAAGGCAAATCATTCCTTGGCAATCCTCTTAGAAAGCTGCAAAATGTGAGTAGAGAATCTCGATTTAGTGTCTATAAACAAATCCAAAAATTTGTTATAAGTTAAGCCTTCAATAATTTGCGAATCAAGTGAAATATCGTTCGATTGACATTTAAACGAAACAATGTTAGTTTTAGAAATATTCAGGGCTAGATAATTTGACACCAATCCATGATTTTCACTATATCCCCACTGATGCCACATCACAGTTGTGTCCTCGGCAAACATCATAAATAAGCCTCTAACATTAAGTTGTGAAAGGTCATTAATATAAAGTAGAAATAACAGAGGAACCAAAACAGAGCCTTGTGGAACTCCACAAGTGAGACTCAATTCCCGCGACTCATCACCGTTAAAAAAGACAGATTGACAGCGCGATGATAAGTAAGATGCCAACCAGGCCAACACCACACCTCTGAATCCGTAAATTTCAAGCTTACTCAGCAATATTATGTCATCATTTTGACCCTTCCTTGAAAAACAGGTAAAACTCAGCTAGAATGGAGTTAAAAAAAAAAAATTAAAGATTTTGAAAAAGTAGACTTCAATATCGGTGTATTTTTGCGGTGTTGGAATAGAATTTGAATTTTTTTCTTGGGTCTTCCTGGCCCGTGTGAGGGGTTCCCCTATTTATGTGTTTGGACTCTTTCAGCTTGTAAATTTGCGTGAATGCAGTGCGTTATAGCGTTTACTATGGAGAAGTATGAGTATACTCACATAATTTATTTGGTTGGAGTTCTGGCAGTTAAGTGTAATTAATACGAACTGCTTTGTTTGAATTTTTATTTGTCGTATTATAATGGAGCAAAACAAGCGTAAAAGAATCGTCGTTCCTACTGGAGAAAAATTAAAAGCCATCAAAAGAATTGAAGCAGGAGAGACAATTAAAGTTGTTGCACGAGATTATGGAGTAGGTGAGGTAACAGCTGGAGATTGGAAAAGAAACCGCTCAAAAATAGAAGAGTGGTGTATAAATCAAGCCTCCTCGTCCTCAGGAAGAAAATCAATAAAAACCGGCGACTATGAAAAGGTTAACGAAGCTTTATTCATGTGGTTTAACCGACAGAGATCAAAAGGTGTGCCTCTGTCAGGTCCAATTTTACAACAGAAAGCAATAATGATTAGTAGGCAATTCCCAGAGATAGATCAGTTTACCGTGAGTTCTGGATGGCTTGACCGCTGGAAAAAACGGTACAGTGTATGACAACTGACTGTATGTGGTGAAAAACTTTCTGCTGATGTGTCATCAATTGAGACGTTTAAGCAGCAGCAAATCAAAGATTGTGGATACACATGTGATCAAATTTACAACTGTGACGAAACTGGTCTGAATTATAAAATGCTTCCATCGAAAACATTGGCATCTTGACAGGAAAAATCAGCTCCTGGGCACAAACGAAGTAAGGAAAAATTAACTATAATGGTATGTTCCAATGCATCTGGCAAGCACAAAATCCCATTGATGGTGATTGGCAAGTCTGCACGTCCAAGAGCTTTAAAAGACATCTCACCCAAAGCCCTACCAGTCTATTACAAAAGTCAAAAGAGCACATGGATGGTTGCAACCAATGGATCAAGGCATCCTCGAAAACATTAAAAAAAATTATAAGCGGTTATATCTTGAACATCTGTTAGAATACACAGAAAAGGAGGATATTATCAATGGGATGAGAAAGGTTACACTAAAAATGTTATTTAATGGGTAAGTCGAGCTTGAGATTCTGTGCGTACTACCACTATTCAAAAATCTTGGTCAAAAGTAATTGATTTTGAGGACTATAATGACAGTGAAGATGATACTCCATTAAATGAATTAGCTTTGAAATTGAGAAGTCATGGAGAAATGTCCTGTTCAAATTTTGACAGCGAGATAGAAGAAAAAGGAAAAAGTTTATTTGAATTAATGCAAAAATTAAAAGGTTGTGAAAATGTGACAAGAGAAGATGTTGTTGAATGGATTACAGCAGATGATTTAGAAGAAGAAATGAGTATTGAAGACATAATGAATGCCTTTCAGGAACCGAAAAATCAGATGACGATGACGATGATGAAGCGGCGGTGGATGAACAGTCTCCCACTAAGATCTCTCATCAAGAAGGTTTTGCTTCTTTGGAAAAAGCTTTGAGGTATATCGAACAACAACCAGAGGCAACCCCAGCAGATTTGCTTCTTCTTAATAGATGGAGAAACATTGCAGCGAGAAAAAGAAGATGCAATATGAAACAGAAGCACATAGATACACTGTTTTATAATGTATGTACCTATTTATATGTTAAAAACGTTTTTTTACATCGGTTTAAATTATTGGTGTTTATTTTTTGAATGAATAAAAAACAAATCCGGATTATCCAAGGAGAGTGCCCCCCACGTTACCTCGGATAACCGGGGTTCTACTGTACTTACAAACTTTTGGAGTGTAGTGTATGTGGGTTTTGTTTTATTTTTCATTACTTTTTAAGCAGAATGAAAAGTATTACAAGTCCCATTTTAGTAGTTTTTTTTTTTACCAAAACTTGAGGTAATCTAAATAAATTAATATAAGAGGAACCATATAAAAAGAACGAAGATTCTAACATCCAATTGATTGCAGAGTCAACGACTTGTATACTGTAATTGCTTAGTATAGTTCTCGTTAATTACCTCTAAAATATTTGAAGCATTTTCCAAATATTCTTCATGCATGAATAGTAAAAGAAAAGTAATATATATTCTATGCATGGTAAGAAAGAACATTTCAATTAAATGCTTCTGTTATTGAACAGTATTCTTTAAAAAAACACCACGTTACACATGTATGAAGATTATCAACTTATTTAATAGTCAAAATCATTAAAAATTTTAAAGAATAAACTAAAAACTTTTTTACAGAAGTGTATTTTATAATGTGACAGAATCTAGGAACTTTAAGAATTAATATGTGTACTGTGAATGTTAGTTTATGCCAGGTCTGTGTGACTTGTTTTAGTTTTATACTATTTTATCAGCACATTCTAATTTTCTTGACTTGTTTCCTGTCATTTATATGATCTTACGAACATATAAATGAATTTGAACCTCTGTTTATAGCTAAAGTATTGTCCAACATAAAATCAATTTTATATATCCAAACAAGAATTTTATAATTGGTTCCTACTATCATTGCCTCTGTTTTATTAGCATTTAATTTATGCTTATTATTTGAAAAATACTGTTCAATTGCTTAAAGAAAAAATTTCCGAAGTAAATATCTTGCGTATCATTAGAAAGAACATATGTTAAATATAAAGCTATAGCCTCCCTTTACCTATCCCACGACCAGTATAATTAAAAATGACATACTTACCTAAACTATCAACACTAGACATAACAATAATTTGGTCAGGATTATTATCTCGACTCATTGCATACTGTAATGGACCATCATACCCATGCAACTCTCTCCTACTGCTTCCGCTACTATCTCTGCTCTTTCCAGAATTGTTCCGGGCATCTGAGGCTTGAACCATTCCGGAGGTGAGTCTTTTCTGCTTCATTTTTTGTTCTAAAATTTGCCTCTGTTGCTCTAATTTTTGGGTCCTCGCGTCCATGATTCAAATATAACATGCCCTCGTGCCACTTCTTTATTCTATTTGTAATTTGATGTTTGTTGTTGCTCAGGGAGATTCGATAAATCGATTTTCGCGACGAAAATATTTGATATCATTTTTATTTGTATGTATTTCCAGTTTAATGTTTTATTTTGATTTACTTAACCTCAATTTTTTGACGTTAACGGATTCGGGCGCGTGACTTTTGTCTAGATTTAGAGACGGGGGAAAATATCGATACTTTCCTTATCGATAATATAAAATATGTGATTTGATATGTCATATTTTAAAATGGCGACGGTGGCGGTTACAGTTTATAATATAACAAGGTATTTAATATCTCCTGTCAACAAATTTGTTGACACATATATATTATATTTATATATATTTATATATATTTATATATATATATATATTTATATATATATATATATATATATATATTATATATATATATATATATATATATATATATATATATATATATATATATATATATATATATATATATATATATATATATATATATATATATATATATATATATATATATACATACACACGTAATATTACATGTATCACTGTTCTGCTGTAACCATGACCATACAGACGCACCTAAGTTAGATAGTAGTGACTTCCAAACAGCAGGTAAAATCAATTACAAAGTTCACTCATTGAATTTTTTTGGAGAACAAACGCACATTTCGGAAAAAATCATTCAAAAAAGCAAAACTGCTCGTTTGAAAAAAATAAAGATGGGAAAACGATCGATATTTTAAATATCGATAATATTCACAATCGGGCGATGTTGGGAGCTTTTGGTCAACGTTTGAAGGCTGGTGATTAAGTTTTGTTACCCCTCTTTATACTTACTTTTAGAAATATTACAAATTACAATTAAAATATCATAAGAGAAAAAAAACACTGGTTGCAGTGTATGTACACTAAAAATTATTTAAAAAACGGTTACAAGAAAAAGTAGAAAGTAAACGGCGAGCATTCAAGAGTAAAAATTATTTTCGATATGTTTGTCGAGCTCTAGCTTAAGTAACGAACCGTAGCTAATCTTATCATCATCATCACCACCATCCCTTCTTTGACGCTTGTCATAAACAGTAACTTTCAACTTACACTTACATTAACTACTTACCCCTAATTGAATAGTCGTCCTGTCCAAAACTATTCTGAACCACACGCCAGTTAATTCAGAGTCTGAGATCAGCGTTGCTGTACCATACCACCTATCCGGTTCGCTCGATGGTTGTTCATATTGAAAAACACCGGGACACGGTGAAATTAGCTGTTGAGATACTATGATTTTGACGAACGCACAGATCAATACAACCGGTAGAATCATAGCTTTATTTTGAACTGATGACACTGAAAAATAAGAATGGTCAAATATTTTTTAATTGGTACCAGTTTTATATATAATTTTGCGTTCTTCCAGTTACAGATGTTGTTATTGTTTTGATAGATATATTTTTGAGAATTCCCATCTTTTTTATTAGCGTCCTTTACAAAATTCACCGCTTAGAAACCGGTCTTAAATCGAGACTCTCGATTCGGTAGTCGTCATTATTACATTCCGGCTATTTCGGAGACATGGACCATGAATACCAGAAGCGGATTGGGAGGTATATTGATTTTCGCTTACAATTTTTACAGTCATAAAATTTTCAAATGAAGTACAGGGTGTCTCTCCTGCTGAAATTAACTCAAGATTTTTTTAAAATGGTTGTGAGAAACTTCTAAGTCACCTCTAGATATCGCTCCGAATTAACAGTTGTACGGTTTCTGTTACCATCAAAGAAATATGGCCCGATTATTCTACATATTGAGGCCCACACTGCCACTCTAGAGAAATGTAAAGGCCTTAGATACTTTAGTTTTGAGATATTTTCTTAACGAGAATGAGCTCCTACGTACCGTCAAATGTCTTAAATTTTTTCATCAAATGTATTTTGAAGAAGTGTCGACCAGTGCTCTATCACGGTTCAAGGGGCGAGAAGTTATATTGATACAAAGAGCGTTTCTCTAAGAGACAAAGGAAAATCTGTCTTCTTCCAAAACAACTCAGTTCTCTTGAAAAACATCTTGTTGAACTCGTTAAAGAGATGCTTTCTTGGGATGACTCAATTCATATAAAGGGTGTCCCAAAATTCACGCAAGAAGTAACTTTTGATAGGTTTTTAATTAAAAAAGTATACAGTATAGGGTTATGTATGGAAATAATATATCTAGTAAATGGCCTCCACGGCTTAGCTGGCACATACGCAATCTTTTGTCGAAATTTTCCATGACCGTTTTGCATAAATGTGGCTGAATTTCGTTGATACAGCGCTTAATTTCCTTTTTCAAGTCGTGGGTGGTCGTGGGCTTGTTGGAATAAACCTTAGACTTTAAAAAACTCCAAAGAAAAAAGTCCAACGGCGTTAAATCGCATGATCTGGGCGGCCAATTCAGATCACCAAAACGGGATATTACACGACCACGACTCGTGCACTAATTGAATTGTTTCTCGGGTTGTAAGGCATGTGGCACCGTCTTGTTGAAACCAAATGTCGTCCACATTCATATCTTGCAATTTAGGGACAAAAAATGGGATTATCATATCGCGATAACGGTCACCATTAACTGTTATTGCCTGACCAACCGCATTTTCGAAGAAGAATGGTCCGATGATGCCTCTAGTCCAAAATCCGCACCAAACAGTGACCCGTTGTGGATGCAACAGTCACGTGTGGATTGTCTGAACCCCAAATGCGACAATTTTGTCGATTAACGAAGTCATTAAGAAGGAAATGAACCTCATCGCTGAAGATGATTTTCTTCGAAAAATCAGTATCCACTTGTTCCATAATCCATTCAACGAACTCTTTTCGTTGTGCGTGGACAGTAGACTTCAGTTCTTGAGTTAATTGAACTTTGTAATCATGAAGATGCAAATCTTTCGTGAGAATAAGCTGTAGAGAGCTTCTCGAAATGTCCAATTCTTGATCACGGTGCCGAATTGATGTTCCTGGAGTCTCAGCAACACTCTCACGAACTGCTTCAATGTTTTGTGTCGAACGACTTGTTGAAGGACGGCCAGAGCGTTTAAGATCACTAACTGATCCAGTCTCCCTGAATTTTTCAATTAATCTCTTCACAGTTGATGCGGTTAAATCACTATTCCGACCATATTTTGTACGAAAATTCCGAACTGTAGCTGCCAAACTTTCATTATTTTTAAAATATTGCCCAACAATCAAAACACGTTGTTCTTTCGTGTAACGCTCCATTTTTAGTAACCCTGAACTGTCAACTGTCACGCTGTATTTTTTGTTTTGTTACCAACACTTTACCATACAAATGGCGTCAAATTCATATCTTGCGTGAATTTTGGGACACCCTTTATAACTTGGAAGTAGCGCTACAATCAAGTGAATATCGTAAAACAGTTGATCCAAAACTAAAAAAAACAAGCTCATATTAACTGTTTGCTTCAATTATCGTGGTGTTGGGCACAAGGAGTTTCTTTCAATTAGCCAAACAGTGAATATGGAGTATTACTTAAGCATTGTACGTTATTTAATGTGACTCAGTAAAAAATAGCCATTATGACAGAACAATTCATAGATCTTACGACACTATAACGTACCATCGTACAATGCAATAATTATTCGCAACTTTTTAGGGACAAAATGAAATGAGAACCCTTTTATAAGCACTGTATTCACCATATATGACATCGTGTGATTTTTTTCCTTATTATCCCTTAGTGAACATCGTTTTGAATATATAGAACAGTGGTTCTTAAACTTTTTATAGCCACGGACCACTTTCAAAATTTCAATCTTACCACGGACCTTCTCAGAATGGAATTCTAGGGAAAGAAAACGTATTTTGAATGTCCCGTTTAGTCTGTTTAATCAATAAGATGGATGTTGTTGCTTTGCTTCAATAAGGACCTGGAATTGAGGAGTTATCTTCGACGATGCAAGGCACATGTCATGTTTAACGTCGAATCTATTTCGAGTCTTCGCCTTGTCACTAGAACCAAGAACCCTGCTTCACAGAGATATATAGTATTTAGTAAGCCTAGTTTTGTTTCTATTCATTTTTAACTTGTAATCGTATTTGCCTCAAGGGAAATGAAATAAATAAGTAATTTTGTGCCGGTAAATTATATACAATAGGGTATTACGTACTAGTAAAAAATAAAAGAGAACTCGTTGACCGCCTTGAAAACATTTCCGGAAATAGGGTATAACAAATGTTTTGAGGATTCGTAATAACGTTGGCATACTACGAGGGTCATTCAATAAGTAAAAAGACAAATAGCTCTAGCTCAACAACGGTTTACTGTATTGCTATAAAATTTGGCTTACTTGTCAACATAATCCCCCCCAACGTTAATACATTTGTCCCACTTTTCTGCTAGCTTCCTGATTTCTGTGGCAAAGAATTCTCTCAGTTGACGTCGAAGCCACTCTTATACTTTTTCCTTCATTTCTTCATTGTCGGTGAACCTCTTTACACGTAGGGCATCTTGGAGAGGTCCGAACAGGTAAAAATCACACGGGGCCAGGTCTGAGCTGTATGCGGGATGAGGCAAGATCTCCCAACCCAGTCCTTGAAGCTTTTCTTGGTAAGCGGGCGGGCATTGTCGTGTTGAAGAATGACTCCTTTTCGAAAGAGTCCACGGCGTTTGCTCTTGACAGCTAGCTTATAACTTTGTCTCCCAACAACTCACAATTCTTCTGTTATCACGAATAAATCCGTCAATTGTAGATTCCAACGAAGGACTGGAAACTTAAACTGGACGTCCACTTCGCTGCTCGACGCACACACTTGTTCGGCCACTTTCGAATCGAACTATCCACTTGTAAACGTTCGCACGGTTCATGCAACTTCGCCAATACTGTAATAACATTCTAGAATGTATTTCACTTGACTTAACACCTTCTGCCACTAAAAATCTGATGACAGAACGCTGTTCTTCTAAAGTACAGTTTTCGAATGGACTCGCCATGGTAAACTGGATATTTTGAGGTTATGTTTACATTACACGATCGAAAAGCTGATAAAAACTCATCACAAGGTTGCCAACTTGCTCTTTACTTATTGAATGACTCGCGTATAAGTGTGTTGTAGTGGCAAGAGATTACTTGGGACGGGATCAAATAGATTATTTAATTAGTTCTCTTTGTTGTTGAAGTAAGCAGTACATTATCATCCATGATAAAAGTTGTGACGTCGAATTTCGTAAAAATGGTAAAAGACGAAGAATCCGTGCCTCGAAAGAGAAATTTTAGTAACAAAAAACATAGAAAAATGTGTTTTCATGCTACTACTAATTAGAAATATTTTATTAAAGAATATTTTACATTTACGAATTAATGGACTTTTTGCCATGAAAAAAATTTAGCATATTTATTTTTTAAAACCACATCAATTCACACATCGAGGGCCACGATTATTATGACTTCAGATACTTTTTAGTGGATCCATTCATTTTATTAAAGGGTATGTCCCCAAATTTTAAAACTCTAATACAAACAATGTCTAACCAATTTCTATGTCCGCAAGGACCTTTAGGTCAATTATCTATTTATTTATTTGTGTGACCCTATATTAGACATCTTTATTTCTATAATAAATATAATGACTTGGCAATCGCACGGCAACATAATCACATAAGAATAATCTACTATTTCGATTGCAAAGTAAGTCTAAACAGTGCACTTAAGAATAAAGTATTTTAAATAGTAGATTATTCTTATTTGATTATGTTGCCGTGCGATTGCCAAGTCATTATATTTATTATAGAAATAAAGATGTCTAATATAGGGTCACTATAAATGTTGGTAGGTAACTAAATAGATAACAATTTATGACAAAGTTGTTGAATAGGTGCTTCCATAGTTACTAAGTAAAATAACCGACTTGGTTTTACATGAGATGTCACAACTTTTTGTAATGGAAGGACTGCCTTGCAAGACTTGGCATTTTTTTACATTTTATATTTTTTGATGGGCTCTCATTTCTTTTTGTAGGTAGTCCTCTTCTCGGGTATTATTTCTTGTACGTCAGCTATGGATTTTGTTAAAGCCCACTCCCTGTCTCTATTGGTTTTTCTAAAAGGCTATGATGTAACAATTTGTGACAAGTCTGGACGATAAATACTTCGTCGATTATATTGCGGACTCTTGAGCTTTGATACTACCGAAGTCGACATTAATTAGATGTAATCCGCCCTGACTTGTCACTCTCGAAAGTGCCACGTATGCTTGACCGCGTGTGAACACTGAAGAACCGATGTCCATCAGTGCACTGTTTAGACTTAGCCCCTGACTCTTGTGTATGGTAATAGCATAGGCTATATATATCGGAAACTGTTCGCGATGAACATAAGCTCTATTAATAATTTCAAATTTAGTTTTGACTGGACTAAGCTCATAAATATGTTCATTATTAAATGTAATATGTATTTTATTTTATTTTATTTGTATTTTCAGGATCAACCTTTACTCCTTGTACTATACCGATAGAACCGTTGACTAAGCCAAGACACACGTCAATATTTCGTCTTAACATGACTTTTGCTCCTATTTTAATTACTATATTCTCTTCTAGCCCTACTGTCATGGAAGCATCATCTTCATACTTTTTTATAATTAAAGTATACTTAAAGTATTTCACTAAACAATTTTTTAATTACACGAAGTAGTATTATTAAACGAATATATCTGATAAATGAAAACTATTATTAAATATAATATATTAATTAATAAATAATACAAATTATTCATAATTATAGATTTTTTAGTAATTAATTAACTTTATACGACGTATTATTTACCTGGACTCACGGTTGACCTTGCATTATGCTATGTATGCTGAGCGCTGCGCGCTCTCCGCGCTCTATCTCAAAAACGGTTAAGCGTATAAAAAAAAATGTTTAGATCAAAATTTGTAGAGAATTTTATGCTCTACAATTTTTATAATAAATGCAAATATCATTGAAACCATAGGAAGCGAGATATTTGCGAAAAACCGATTTTTGTGACCTTTGACCTTGAATATGTTAAGACGCGGACACGAGAGTTCATGAGACTTTTAAGACAACTTTTAGAATGCCAAAATAAAGGTTTATACAAGTTTACAGCTTATTATCTTTCATTCCGAGGCCCTCTTTTTTGGCTTAAGTGACTGTATAATTTAGAAAACGGGACTGAAATTTCGGGATGTTTCAGTTTTTTCTTCCTTCATAGGCTAAACACTAACTAAATTCAAAATTTGAAGTTTGTGTGTCTGCTAGAAGTACCTTAGAATTTTAATGATCGGTTAGTGTGTCGGTGACAAAATTAAAGAAATTCGACTGGCGATAGTTCGTAAACTATAAGGTATAAATAGTAGGTAATTTAGGAATATAGCTAGTATAGTATGTCCTCGTCACTGAAAATTCAGGCTTCTAGCTTTATCCACAAGAAAGTTACAGGGGGGGTCGATAGTGCCGTGAGTGACTTCGAGAAAAGGAAGGTACGGCTGTGCTTTCAGCTCGACTGCCGTGCCCCCAGATAAGTATCTATCAAATTAGTATTTTGATAATTCTAATATCTACACTACAAGCTAAAGAAAAACAAAAAAAAAGAAAAGACCTAATCCACAGTTAAACATGACCTACGTAAAGATGTTATACTGCAACAGAAAATATCAACTATATGTTTGACCCTTTCATATTTCATGCACATAACGTATAGCGGCGAGTACATCAAGTTTGTTCTTGGAACAGACATCTACAAAAGGGGTGGCTTAGGCGAGCGTGTTGAGATGGCACACGGAACCTAATACTTGAGAGGGTGCAAGGGCATTCAATTCTGTTGTTCAAGATTTTATATAAAAACAAGATTGTAGCATATTCTCTACGCCGAGAAAGGCTAACAATACTGAATCTTCTCAATAGAACATCATTAGGGAAACCCAATGGTGGATAAATACCATCTAATTTAAACCAGAGGAACTTCACAAATCGTCTTTGGACTTTTTCAATGTTTTTACTGTAGATTTCATATGTTGGGTACCAGATAACTGAACCATATTCCAATTTAGAACGAACCAAAGCATTGAATAAAGTGATAAGGGTTTTGATGTTTGAAAGGTTTCTAGAATTCCTCAGGATGAAACCCATCTATAATATATATAAAATGCAACGTCTGTCTGTCTGTCTGTCCGTTAGTGCGCCTATCACTGAAGAACCACTTATCCGATTTACGTACTTTTTTTTTTAAAACATACATATGTTCTCTGGCCAGGTTATAGGCTATATTTTATTACAATAGGTAGCATAAGGAATGAGCAGTGACGTAAAATAGTGAATGATGTCGGAAATAAGTTTGCCGCTAGCGCGTGCCTTTGCAATACACAGCCTAAACCATTAAATATGGAACAATATTATGTAGCAAAGAATATCTGTAATGTATAATCTATAATATATATAAAAATACAATGTCTCTCTGTCTGTCTGTCTGTCCATTAGTGCGTTTATCACGCGGGAACCACTTATCTGATTTACCTGTCTTTTTTTAAAATTCGTACATATATTCTTTGGCCAGGTTATATAATAATAATAATAATAATAATCTATATCTATAATATATAAAATGCAATGTTTGTCTGTCTCTCTGTCTGTCCGTTAATTCGCTTATCCCTCGAGAACCACTTATCCGATTTACGTGATTTTTTAAATTCATACATATGTTCTCTGACCAGGTTATAGGTATATATTTTATTACATCTATAATATATATAAAATGCAACATATCTCTGTCTGTCTGTCTGTCTGTCCGTTAGTGCGCTTATCACTGGAGAACCACTTATCCAATTTTTCGTACTTTTTTTTTATTACGAT
The DNA here is from genome assembly GCA_019049505.1 of Pachyrhynchus sulphureomaculatus. NCBI lineage: Eukaryota > Metazoa > Arthropoda > Insecta > Coleoptera > Curculionidae > Pachyrhynchus > Pachyrhynchus sulphureomaculatus. The sequence continues at coordinate 119,602,123 of CM032448.1, read as the reverse complement.
AGGTAGCATAAGAAATGAGCAGTGACAATAATAGTAAATGAAGTCGGACAAAGTTTGCCGCTAGCGCGTTCTCTTGCAATACACAGTCCAAACCATTAAATATGGAACAATATTATGTAGCAGAGAATATCTATAATATATATAAAATGCAATGTCTCTCTGTCCGTCTGTCTGTCTGTCTCTGTCCGTCCGTTAGTGTGCTTATCACTGGAGAACCACTTATCCGATTTACGTGCTTTTTTTTTTAAACATACGTATGTTCTCTGGCCAGGTTATAGGATATATTTTATTAGGTGACATAAGGAATAAGCAGTGACGATAATAGTGAATTAAGTCGGAGAAAAGTTTGTCGCTAGCGCGTTCTCTTGCAATACACTCCCTAAAGCATTAAATATGGAACAATATCATGTAGCAAAGAATACAATATATATAAAAATGCAACGTCTCTCTGTTTGTCCGTTAGTGCGCTTATCACTCGAGAACCACTTATCCGATTTACGTGTTTTTATAAATTTATACATATGTTCTATATAATTCGATATAAGCCTAGATAATGGAGATTAGGTGAGATAAGGAGAAATAATGGGAGATAAGTCGAGATAAGCCTCGATAATGGGAGATAAGGTGAGATAATGGGAGATAAGGTGAGATAATGGGAGATAAGTATAAATAATGGAGATAAGGAGAGACAATGGGAGGTAAGCAGAGATAAGTCTAGGTAATGGGAGTTATGGTGAGATAATGGGAGATAAGGAGAAATAATGGGAGATAAGGAGAAATAATGGGAGATAAGTCGAGATAAGCCTAGATAACAGGAAATAAGGTGAGATAATGGGAGATAAGGAGAAATAATGGGAGATAAGGAGAAATAATGGGAGATAAGGAGAAATAATGGGAGATGAGTAGAGATAAGCCTAGATAATGGAAATTATGTAGAGATAATGGGAAATAAGGAGAAATATTGGGAGATAAGGAGAAATAATGGAGATATTTTATTACGTTGGGTAACATAAGGAATAAGCAGTGACGATAGTGGTGAATCAAGTCCACGCGAGCGGAGCCGCGGGCCCGGCTAGTGTACTTATAAGAAGAAGCAATGGTCTCATTAACCATATATGGTCTACAAAACTGAGTTTAGCAACAAACGTTATACCAAAATCTTTGAAACGATAACATTTTTCAAGATCATTATGGTTTAAATTATATAAAAAATTTACTGGTAATTTATTTCGAGTGAATGACATAGAAAAACTATATTTCGGCGATTAGTAATTTAAAAATTAATAACAAATATTTTAAAGAACTGTTTTCCACATGGTTTGCTTGGTACCAGTAATTAAATAAAAAATAATTGTTTTGTGGTATTCTCGCGTGTTCAAATAAAAATATTTGTTTAAGTAATTAATATGTTAGGTGCCTATACGAGTATGTTACTTTTTGCAAGTGCAATCGTACTTTTAAAAAGACGTGAAAAATGGTCATGTTTAAATCAAAATTTTATTTACTGTAGGGAAAATCTAACAACTTTCAAAGAAAATGAGGATACTGAGCCATTTTTATCCAACCTTAAAAAAGGAGGCTATCAATGAAATACGTATGTACAGGGTGAGTCAACGATAGAGTAAAGTTCATTATCTCATTTGTTTCGGGAATGACGAAAAAATGTTAAATACAATAGTTTTAGGGAATGTTAAGGTGCACAGTTTAAAATTATTTCTGGATATACAGGGTACTTCAAAAAAGTGTGGTCAATATAACATATGTTTTTTTTTTTAAAGGAACATCCTATTTTCTAATTTATTTTTAAATTCTGCTTAAAATTTTATAATTTTTTTATTAATAATGTTATATACCTAAACCTAGTAGTTTTTCTAATATTTCAAATTTTTTTTAAAAATACTAGTTCTCAGTTTTATAAAAAAAATTGCAGTAGCGCCATTGTTTCTGAAGGTGGAATACTCATAATTGGTACGAGCGTTCTATAGAGATGAAAAAAAAGATATATGTAAAGAAATTTGAATTAGATGCTACAGGGTGCTCAAAATAAATTTGTGCATTTCGACTATTTTGGATTGAAAAATCTCAAATTTTTTAAATGGCGTATAATTTTATTTTTACATGAAAGCCTGTACCTTAATCTACTTTTCTACATAATTTCCGTGAATATTGAGGCACTTGTCATAACGTGGCACCAGTTTTTGAATACCCTCCTCATAAAATTCTGCCGCCTGACTTGTTAACCACTGTATCACAAATGCGATACAAAACACTACGAGAATATTGAGGAAAGCAGTCGCACAATGATGAAATTGTAAAGCGTCTGTTTTCTCTCACCTTTTCGTCCACTTTCTGCACCAAATCTTCATTAACGACCGAAGGACGCCCACTCCGTTCTTCATCATGCACATTTGTGCGGCCATCTTTAAATGCTCTCACCCATTTTCCTTAGCATTCCATCACTCATAATGTTTTGTCCGTAAACTTCACAGATCTCACGATGAATATCGATCGGTTTTACGCCTACCCTATATATTATTGTTTCTGATAGATTTTAGAAAACCCTCCAACTTTTATTAAGTATGTCGTATACCTATTTCTAATAGTTTTCGATTTTTTACCCTTGTACCCCTGTACTATATTGTCCAAATGTGGCGGCCTAGCCAGGTTTAATGGGTGGAGGGGCGGGGTATATGGATACAAAGAGCGTTTCTTGAAGAAAAAAAAGAACACTAAAGGCGGGGCTACTTATAACGGGAGAGGGAGTTAATCGACAAACCGATGAAAGATTCTCTTGCAACGGAACGTGAAAAACTCCTATTTACTATAGAACTCTAAAAACTTTAAAAATTGATAATCGGGGGCGAATATTTTTCACAAAAGAGAACGCCCAATAAAAAAAGTTCCGTTTGTAAGGGCCTATTTTCTACATTCATAAGGGAAGAGGGCATATGCCTCCCCTAGCTCCTTTTGGCTACGCCACAGTTCCTAACCAACATACCAAATTTCGCTAATTTATGTATGTATGTTTGTCCCGAAATATTTATTAAACTACTGGACCGATCTTAAAGAAATTTTTGGTGTTCCATCACGTACTTTTCGACTTAGGTCCGGGTGAAAGAATCAAACTTTGTTGTTGCAAGACGACCGCCCAGTTTAGGAGATTAGAGATACCTGTGGACTCATCGAGTTACAACATTTACCCTATATCTCTAATTTAGTGCCCTGCGACTTCTTTTTATTAAAACATCTGAAGAAACACCCCCAGAGGCTGAAAATTTTCCTGAGATGATGGGTTGAAAGTCACTGTGACATCGTTTTTTTTGAGGCGTAAGCAAAATAATTTTTTTGGATGGAATAAAAAAAAACGCGCCAAAAAATGAACCACAATCCTTTGAGTTCCATGGTTCTAATTGAATGCGCTGAATTCTCTTGTAAAGTCGCTCTGTGACACCCAGGTAGTACCTGGCGTTCACCATTGCACATATTGCCGCTTTATGGTAGGCTCGTATTGGAAACACCACGTCTCATCGTCCGTGATTATTTTTTGCATGAAACAATTGCATTTGTCATTTCGATGAAGTTTCGCCAGGCGTCCAACCGGTGTTTTTGTTCGGGTGTCAGGCTGTAGGGAACAAACTTAGCACACACTTTCCTCTTATTCAAAACATTCCAGACAATGTCTCGAACACTTAATTTAGAGATAAGCTTTTTGCCATCAATTTGCACGAAAGATGACGGTCGGTTTGCAAAAGATGACGAATTTTCACGACGTTTGTGTCGGTTGAACTTCTGCAGTTTTACAATAAATTTGATCACTGTTCGCCGCTCTATCACACTTCTGTGACACAACAACTACAACGGATACAGTTCGCATGTCTGCTACTCAACACTGACTGATCACAACTAGCTGGTTGAACGCAAATGTATTCTTTACAGACGTAAGTTCAAACTTTTACTATTGCTTACGAGATGGAGCTGCTCAAAGGTCGGGAGAAAATCAGTCTGGGAACTTTTTGGACAGACGGTGTATATATTATATATACTGGTAATAAATGTGATTTTTCGTCTATGGTTTCGTGAAAAATGGGGGATTTTATTGTTATTAGAATTAAATCTATGAAAGTACTAAAAAAAAAACTAAAGAACTAAAGAACAAGAAAGCTCCTAGGCCTGATGACATCACCAACGAAATGCTCAAATATAGAGGTATTAGAATAGAAAACGTCTTGAAAACCTTACTTCAAAAGATAATCTTAAGCCAGAAAATTCCTGAAGACTGGAGCAACAGTATTACGATTCCAATATTCAAAAAAGGAAATGAAAGCGACCCCGACAAGTATAGAATCATTACCCTACTAAATAGCACTAGTAAATTACTAACCAAGATCATGACTGCAAAAATAACAAAAAAGATCAAAATAAGCGAGGAACAGCAAGGGTTTAGAGAACATAGATCGACAGTAGATGCTATATTTACAATCCGACAAACGATTTAAAAATCATTAGAATTCAATAAACTTTGATTTCTGTGCTTCGTTCGATAAGGTAAGGTTGAGAGACGTGTTACAAATTTTACGAGATCATGACTTCAACTACATTAAAGCGATAGAACAACTCAATAAAAACAATAGGACACGTCTAAAGATACAGCAAGGACTAACTGAAGAAGTACCAATATCATTTAGAATTCGACAAGGCGATAGCATGAGTCCAAAACTTTTAACTTTAATTTAATAATGAACAAAATAATAAATAGTGTCGATGAGGTCAATAGCGGCTACAAAATGGGACGAAAAACTCTAAAAATATTGCGCTTTGCTGATGATGCAATATTAACAGTGGAAAATGAAGATGGCTTACAGCAACTAATACATCGTTTCCAAACCACAACAGCAATTTACAACATGAAAAGATCAGTGGAAAAAACAGACTCGATGGGATCTAAGACGTTAAGACATTAGACGTAAATTAGCTGTCATACCTGGGAGTAGAACTATCGAGCTCAAAAACTCTATATCAAGAAGGGATATAAAGCATTGATAATATCTGGTTATTTGAGAGGCTAAATATGGATAAATGCCTACATGACTACAGAAAGCAAAGTGTGTATATATACAGAACCGTGGTAAGACCGGTTTTAACATATAAAGCAGAAACAAGAGCAGAAATATCTAAAATAAAAAGCTACATGAGAGCTACAGAAATAAAAACACTGTGCACTGTCAAATGAGAGACCCGGTAACAAGCACAACGATATGAGAACTCAAGATTCAAGACATTGTCCGTTTCGCCAGATCAAGACCTTGTCTTATAGGAAGAAGAAGAAATCTATGTAAAGGATCTTTTAAAAAAACGACTAGTAGCGGCTGTGTGGTGCCACAGGGTGGTGCGACTGCGTGATCCATATAAGTCAAGTAAGACCAAAACGAATCGATTCTTTACAGCAATGAGTCTTAACTCACAATAGACGCGCGTAAGTAGAGAACAGCCCAGCTCGTATGTAATAAAAAAATGATTAAAAAAAATTATTTTGTATTATGCAAATTTTAAATAATACATATTTCATTTTTCTAAGAAAAATTAAAAAAAAACGAGGTTTATCATTTAAAATATGACCTCTACATCCTTAAAAGACATTTTTGGTTTGGGGCTATTTTGATGTGTATATTTTTATTATAATTTGTGTTAATTTACCAGTCAAAATAATCAAACAACGATATGAAAAATAACATAAAGTCAACAATTACCTTGTTTAATCTATAAGGAATTAAAATTGATGGTAATTTATTATTTTAAGAGGAATATGATCAGTTGAAATTACGGGTATTTCACGCTAATCAGTTGTAACAAACGACAATCACTAACTATAAAATATTAAATTGAAAAAGTAAAAATTGGTCTCTTAACAAAATATTGTGAATTAATTTTTTTTACCCTAATCTTGCTCTTCTGGCCGACCAAATATTTTGCTTTCAGATTCAACTCGTTTTGAGTTTTTTTTTGCAATTTAGACAAGGCGAAATCGGCGCCATCGTTGGAAAAAATTTTCTAATTGAATTTTTTTTCATAACCTTCTCCAGGAGATGCCCCTGAAAGAGGATCAACATGTTGCCGGGCGGTAACCTGGTCCGAATTTGTTTAAACAAATTTTTTTTTCCCAAAAATTGAAATTTTCGCCCCGGTAGGTAAATTGGACCATTTTGAACAAAAAATGTCTCTTGTGAATTTTCTCTAAAATGCGCCGTTTTCGAGATATCGGCGATTTTAGGTGCGAGAAAACGCGAAAAATGGCCACTTTCACCTCCCAATATTGGGGTCAAAAATTAAAATTTTCAATGTTGCCAAGTGTCCAAATTAAAGTTTGAGATCTCTTCTACAAATTACCGTAGGAAATATTGCAATATCTTTATTTTTAAACATTGTTTTTTAACAGTTAACAAATTGCGTTCGAGCGCCCGCGGCCGCATCGAAACTGTATACATAGATATATACGCAACGCCCGTACGTAGGCGCGCGGAACTGTATACGCGCTGCAACTCGCTGTAACGTGAAGTATCATGCAAAAGTTCAAACATGCTATTGCTTAAATAAGAGTCGGACACTTTAATAGTTTATTCATTTCTTTTCCGCCCTTACAAGTATGTACATGTGTAATTATGTCTTTTTCTATTAAACGAATTAAATGTGATCATAAGTGCATTTTCTGTGGTAAGTGTGATGATGTTGTACAACAACCAAATTTTGAATCATTTCAAAAAATTCAACAAGCAGCTAATCGTCGGAAAGATGACATAAGTACAAAATTTAACGATTTATATAATCCAAGTAGCAGTGAACAAACTTTTTCTTGGCACAGAAAGTGTTATGCTTCCTATGTAAGTAAAGAAAAAATTGTACGTCGGGAAAATGCTCTCAAAAAACTGGAAGCAGAAAATAATGAAGCTGTTAATAATGAAAAACAGTTATTATCAATTGAACCCGAAGAGAAAGAAAAACCAACATTGCGATCAAAAAGTGTGTCAAAAGCAGAGTGCATGATCTGTGAAAAAATTTATAAAAATAAAGACAGTACAACTTATACACTTTCTGATTATAATGCAGCGGAAAAGCTAATGGCAACAGCTCGTCTTAAAATGGACAAAGTCTATACGAAAATTTGCATATATAGTTCAACTACGTCATTACTAGTTCAAAAGCTAAAGTATCATTCCAAATGTTTACAAGATTACAACTATATTGCTAGTCCGTTAAATAAACCAGTAGGTAGACCAGTAAATTCGCAATCGTCAGGTGAATTTATTAGTGAAGCTTTTGAAAAAGTACTTAAGGATATTGATTTAGCTGATTTTGCTTTTGAACTCACTACTTTAACTAGACGAGTTAATAACTATCTAGAAAACGAAAATTGGATAGATAACAAACATATGAAACAGTTTTTAATTGATAAATATGGAGAAAAAATTGTAAAACTAATGCATGTAATTGCAAAAGCAACAACGTAAGTTGTATACTCATGTGTGGGTGTAATTTAAATATTTGCGAAAATTCTATTAAATATATATAAGTTATATTTCATAAAATTGTTTTTTAATTCTTCTACCATCCTAATCGAATATTGAATTTTTATTTATATTCATTTGTTATAATAATTAAATTTGATATAACAATTACTCTTTAATAAATAAATATTTTTTACATACTTTTCAAATATATTAATTTTAATAAGAAATCAAGAAACAAAGCTTTATAGAGCATCGCAGTGCCTATACAGTTCCGTGCGCCTACGTACGGGCGTTGTGTATATATCTATGTATACAGTTTCGATGCAGCCGCGGGCGCTCGAACGCAATTTGTTAACTGTTAAAAAACAATATTTAAAAATGAAGATATTGCAATATTTCCTACGGTAATTTGTAGAGGAGATCTCAAACTTTAATTTGGACACTTGGCAACATTGAAAATTTTAATTTTTGACCCCGATATTGGGAGGTGAAAGTGGCCATTTTCGCGTTTTTCTCGCACCTAAAATCGCCGATATCTCGAAAACGGCGCATTTTAGAGAAAATTCACAAGAGACATTTTTTGTTCAAAATGGTCCAATTTACCTGTTCCGGGGCGAAAATTTCAATTTTTGGACTTTGTTTAAAAAAAATTTGTTTAAACAAATTCGGACCAGGTTACCGCCCGGCAACATGTTGATCCTCTTTCAGGGGCATCTCCTGGAGAAGGTTATGAAAAAAAAATTCAATTAGAAAATTTTTTCCAACGATGGCGCCGATTTCGCCTTGTCTAATTGAAAGTTACCGGCAATCGCTAGCTAGAGCTGTCTGTATTTTGATTTCCGTATTACTTTAAAAAAGTTGTGGTTACGGGGGCCTTTGAACTGTTTTAAAGTATTGATTGATTGGTCCGTTACTTTGTGACAGTACATTTTAACAATAAAACTACTTAATTACTTTGTTAACTGTCACTAAATATATTTGTAAAGATTTTACAATTGCGTTATCGCGATTTCGTAGTACAACTACATTGTCAAACGCTTAACTAAGACTAAAACAGATTTTTGGTATTTTATGTTTATATGATGAACAGATGTGGGTGTATTATATGTTAAAACAGTTGGAACAAAAGAGAATTTGCTACGTCTAACTGACTATTCAGTAAATTTATATTATGGTCTTTTGAATGTCTATAAATTTCTATAGATTCTAAGAAATTGAGTTTTGACCCTTTAGGTGCCATATGGAGTATTTGTAAACAATTGATATTGGGAAAAGTATGGAATGTTTCTAAGAAATGTTTAGCAAAGTGTGATATTTCATTTTTTAGCCTATAAGAGGCATTGTGTTCGGCGAATCTTGTCTTGAAATTCCGTCCCGTTTGGCATACGTAACAGCAATTGCATTCTTGACAATTAAGTTTATAAACTCCTGATTTATTGTATTTATTAGTTTTATCATTGGCATTAAAAAATATATTGGATAATTTTTGAGCGGGTTTTAAAGCTATTCTTGTTTTTTCGGTCGTGAGAACTTGGGATATTTTATCCGAGATGGGACCAAAATATGTCAGAGGTATGAATGTTTTCTTTTCTCGGTATTCTTTTACGGGGTAGATTAAGCTGAAAGTGATTTGTTTTCATTTACGGCTTAAATAATTAATACCTTAATAAGCCGTAAACAAAAACAAATCACTTTCAGCTTAATCTACCCCGTAAAAGAATACCGAGAAAAGAAAACATTCATACCTCTGGCATATTTTGGTCCCATCTCGGATAAAATATCCCAAGTTCTCACGACCGAAAAAACAAGAATAGCTTTAAAACCCGCTCAAAAATTATCCAATATATTTTTTAATGCCAAAGATAAAACTAATAAATACAATAAACCGGGAGTTTATAAACTTAATTGTCAAGAGTGCAATAGCTGGTACGTAGGCCAAACGGGATGGAATTTTAATACAAGATTCGCAGAACACAATGCCTCTTGTAGGCTAAAAAATGAAAAATCACACTTTGCTAAACATTTCTTAGAAACAGGCCATACTTTTCCCAATATCAATTGTTTACAAATACTCCATATGGCACCTAAAGGGTCAAAACTCAATTTCTTAGAATCTATAGAAATTTACAGACATTCAAAGGACCATAATATAAATTTACTGAATAGTCAATTAGACGTAGCAAATTCTCTTTTCTTCCAACTGTTTTAACATATAATAGACCCACATCTGTTCATCATATAAACATAAAATACCAAAAATCTGTTTTAGTCTTAGTTAAGCGTTTGACAATGTAGTTGTACTACGAAATCGAGATAACGCAATTGTAAAATCTTTACAAATATATTTAGTGACAGTTAACAAAGTAATTAAGTAGTTTTATTGTTTTAAAGTAGCCCAAAAATCAAACTGAGTAACGCAAGCATTTAAAAAATGCAGGACTTCATCAAAGGCAAACTATGGATTCCAAAATCTACTGTGCACATTGAATCGGTCGTAAGGACTCAAACTTCCTTGAAACGATCGATCGTTTGCTAGTAATTACATGTGGTTGGTTCGGATATTGTGTATTGTACTATGTAATAAAGGCCTGTTCATATATCACTTTGTATTTTACTATAAGTATTTTCAATTTAAACTTTTGTATTTGATAAATAATAAAAGACTGTTTTTAGTCAATTTCCACTAGTTTATTTATAATTGCGATGACGCGTTTCGCTGTCGATGCAGCTTCTTCAGATCTACATTTTACACTGTCAAATTAGGTCATTGTCATTGTCTTTATTAAATTTAAGTTAGGCTATGCCTCTTACTTACATTTATGATAGCTTATATTCCTATACTACTTAACCTAGGTTCTATACAGTAATCCTAATTAACTTAACCTAGGACATTGGGTTTTAATTACATTGGTTGACTAATCTAACTTAACTAGAGCTTAATTCTAAACTAATCTAGAACTTAATTCTAAACTTAATCTAGGTTACAATCTTCATGGGGGTGGGGGAGGGCCATCGTCTTCGTCGGATATGGGGTCAGAAGGTCTTGGATAGTGATGGCGGGCGTTGGCGGGCACGTGGAATGCGCTCCTTATGGTGGCGTTTGGGTGTTGTAGCGCCTTTGCGAAGAACTTGATGTTGGTGGACCTCATGTGTGCCTTGATTGTTGGCATACTGAGGTCTCTATGCAATTGCCGGTTTCGGACGAACCATGGGGCTCCCGTGATCATCCTCAGGGCCTTGTTCTGTACTGCCTGAAGTTGAGCTCTGCGTGTCTTGGTGAGTTTAGACCAAGTAGGGCAGGCGTGTGTGAGTCCTGCCCTCACGATGGTTTTATAAATTAGCAGCTTGATTTTTGGTTGCAACTTACTGGACCGGCTGATGATTGGGTACAGCTTGCCCAGAAGTTGCTTGGCTTTCCTTGAGGCAGCACAGACCTGGTCTTTCCAGATGAGGTGTTTGTCATACTGGATTCCCAGGTACTTGATGGTGGTTGCCCATTGGATGCGGGATCCCTGGAGCTGGAGTTGTCCATAAGGAGTGCCGTTGCCTTTGGCGAAGACGATGGCCTGTGTCTTACATGGGTTTAGCTGGATCTTCCATCGGTCGAACCAGGGGGCGAGGACGTTCAGGTGGCGCTGCAATCTACTGGTGATGATTCTGTAGCTGCTGGATTCTGCTATGATGGCTGTGTCGTCAGCATACAGGAGTAGGGTAGTCTGATCCGTTTTTTGGAATGTCGGCTGTGAAAATGTTAAAGAGGTGGGGGGAGAGGACGGAGCCTTGTGGGACTCCGGCTCTAATGGCCTTGACTTCGGAGATGGCCTTATCGACTCTGACTTGGAATGTTCTGTCAGAGACGAAGGATTGAATGAGTTTGTTAATGAAAAGGGGGTAGCCGTGTCGGATCAGTTTCAGAATGAGGCCTTCGTGCCAGACTCGGTCGAAGGCCTTTGCTACATCGAGAAACACAGCTCCAACTTTGTGACGTTTGTTGAAGCTGTTGGAAATGGTTTGGGCGAGTTTCGTGGTGTGATGGATGGTGCCATGAAGGGGCTGGAAGCCATACTGTTCGTCAGGGACAACACGGAGCGCTGTGGACTTTGCTCTGACGATTTCGAGGATGACTTTTTCAGCTATCTTGCCAAGGCCTGGAAGTAGGCTGATTGGCCGATAGCTGCTTGCCTCGTGGGATGGAGAGCCTGGTTTTTTGATCATAATGACCTCAGCTTTTTTCCAGTAGAGTGGAAAATAGCTGAGTCTCAGTATGCTGTTAATGATATTGGTGGCTTCTGAGATTTGTTTCTTGGGGAGTTTTTTGAGGGCTTTATTTGTAATTTTATCATGACCTGGGGCTTTTCGGATTGAGGTAAATCGAATTATCTCATTAACAGCGGAGGGGGTTGTGAAGTACGTATTGCGAGGGGGCTGGGCAAGATTTAGGGTCTGTATGGTTGTAGCGACCCTAAGATCACGGGCTGGATCGGGATGGGCAGGAGTGTTAGGAGAAAACTGTTCCTCTAGCAGATCTGCCAGAAGGTCAGCCTTCTCCTGGGTTGTGGAGGCTGTGGTGGTCAAATTAGGTTTAATGTTTACAATTTTATATAATTTCTTAATTATAATATTACACCTAATTAAATTATATCGATAGTATTGGAAAACCCACACAGACATGAAATTAGGAGAATAAATTCAATAATGGTGAATTGTTTAAATCTACCTGGTCGTTGAGTAAAGTACCTGTAGTCCTTAATCGATTTATTTGCATTGTCTCTAAAAGGTTTAGTTTTAAACCCTTTTGTTGGGTATGTAAAATTTTGAAATTCTTATTAAATGTGAGATTCTCTGTTAACAGATGATTAGCATATGTTGAATTAAACTTTCTATGGATGAAACTTTTTTCGTGTTCGGTAATTCTTTGTATAAATGTACGTCCAGTTTGTCCTATGTATGTTTTAGGACAGGACCCACATGTTAATTCATATACCCCTGATTTATTGTCTTTATTGATTTGTGGTTTGTAGTTTTTGAGATATTTCCCTATAGTATTGTTAGTCTTGTAAGCTATGTTGATATTTTTTGATTTAAAAATTTTCCCAGTTTTTCTGTTGGTTTGCCAAAATAGGTTAAGCAATTAAATCTGGTTTTTCTGTCCTTAAAACATGGGTATATTTCTGAGATAGGCTTGTTTCTAAGTTTTTTTTCTAACGATGTTATCGATTAAAGTAACTGAATAACCGTTGTTAACGGCTACTTGTTTTATGTAGTTTAATTCTTTAGTAAAATTGTCTTTTGATAAGGGGATATTAGTTAGTCTACGTATAAAGCTATGATAAGCCGCGAGTTTATGATGGTTAGGGTGGTGAGAACTCTTGTGAATTGTGGTATCTGTATAAGAAGGTTTGTGATATATTGCAAATTCATGTTTTTTCATGGTTTTACTGATTTCCAATACTATCAATATAATTTAATTTGGTGTAATATTATAATTAAGAAATTACATAAAATTGTAAACATTAAACCTAACTTGACAGTGTAAAATGTAGATCTGAAGAAGCTGCATCGACAGCGAAACGCGTCATCGCAATTATAAATAAACTAGTGGAAATTGACTAAAAACAGTCCTTTATTATATATTTATAATGAATTTACATCAAGTAGAAGCTACAACCATCCAAAATTTTTGTATTTGACACCGTAAACTTTGAATAAGATTTTCGTACAAAATTTAAATCTTAAAATAAAACTAATAATTTATTCATCATCAAAGTACACACATATGTCAACGTTTTTTCCAAAAACGGTGGCTACGGAGAGGTAATTTCAGCTGGAACAGGCAAAAGTGAATTATTCTGTCAGAATTCACCGTTTTTTTTACGAATGAACTAATGTAAATGACGCAAAAAGCATAAATTATTCTTCTGTTTGGCTAGTTAGAAGGAGTACAAAATTTCCCCAGTTATTAACAGTACTATAGTTATACGAGGGCCCCCTTTTAAGTTTTCACAAACGACCACTAGATGGCACTATTGATATGTGACATTACCATTGTTGTAAAAACACTGACCTCTTAGAAATTGGTAGTTATTTACAGTGAGCGTTAAAAAAAACAATTTTATAAACAAACAGAAATTTCACACGAAGGTTTTCGTTGGATGATTATTTACGATTTTAGTAAAGGCCTAACTCAACAAAAATGCCTCGAATCGCTTCGTTCACCTTTTGGTAATAAATCACCATTAGAAAAGATTGTTTACAATTGGTTTGCAGAATTTCGTCATGATCGTGCTTCTGCCAGCGATGAATTTCGTGCAGGTCGACCAAAATCGGTTGTTGTTCCAAAAAATATCGATGCTGTGCGCAGTATGATTGAAGAGGATCGGCATATGACTTACCGTGAGTTAGAGGCATCCTTAGGCATGTCGAAGACTGCAGTATATTCGATTTTGCATGAACATTTAGCTGTGAAAAGATCTGTTCCCGATGGATTCCACATAATTTGACCGAAACTCAAAAATAGGACATACAAAATCCGTATACAACATCGTAACAGGAGACGAAACTTGGATATATTCGTCCAATCAACTGTTTGCGTGTTCCAAGATGAACCGAATCCAACAAAAGTAGTTCGTTCGCGAAGCACTTTCAAGAAAATGATTGCATGTTTCTTTGGTTATACTAGACATGTTGCAACCATTGCTTTAGAGGATCAAAGAACAGTTAATGATGAATGGTATACAACAATTTATTTGCCAGAACTCAGCGATGAAATCAGGAAAAACAACTGAAAACGTCGCATCATTTTTCATCGTGACAATGCCTGCTCTCACACAGCATGTCAAACAATTAATTATTTTACGGAGAGACATTGAAATGATGTCTCCTTGTCCATATTCATCTGATTTATCGCCTAACGACATCTTTTTGTTCCCAAATATCAAAAAAAAACTCGTGGACAGCGATTTTCATCATTTCAAGAAGCTGTTGAATCCTTTTACAACCATGTTTTTGAGGTACCAACTTCAGAGTGGAAAAAATGTTTCGAGAATTGGTTCGAACGCATGCAAAAGTGTATAAATCTTAAAGGCGAATATTTTGAAAAACAATAAAACGACCTGTACCAAAAAATTCTTTTTCCTTTCATTGTTATTGTAAAAACTTAAAAGGTAGCCCTCGTACCAACCTAAAAACAAATATTTTATTAAATAGTAATAGGATTTAGTACCGTTTCGTCGATTCCCGTTTTGTCAACTTTAAGAGAAACTCCCGTTTTGTCGACTGGCCTTTTAACCTATACATCAGTGTCATTAACAATTCCCCTTTCGTCAATTCACTAAACCTCCTTATCTGTTATGGAAATCTTTAATAAGGGTAAATATTAATTATTTCTTAAAAAAATCGATAAAACAAAATTCTTTCTTTCCTTCACACTTTCTACAGTCTTAGGACTGTCAAACCTGATTATCTAGTCACTTAAGCCAAAAAAGAGAGTCAACCTCGGAATGAGATATAATAAGCTGTAAACTTATATAAACCTTTATTTTGGCATTCTAAAAGTTGTCTCAAAAGTCATATAAAATCTCGTGTCCGCGTCTTAAGATATTCAAAGTCAAAGGTCACAAAAATCGGTTTTTCGCAAATATCTCGCTTCCTATGGTTTCAATGATATTTGCATTTATTATGAAAATTGTAGAGCATAAAATTCTCTACAAATTTTTTTATTACGTTTTAACCGTTTTTGAGATAGAGTGCGCAGCGCTCATCCATACATAGCATAATGCAAGGTCAACCGTGAGTCCCGGTAAATAATACGTCGTATAAAGTTAATTAATCACTGAAAAATCCATAATTATGAATAATTTGCATTATTTATTAATTAATACATTATATTTAATAATATTTTTCATTTATCAGATATATTCGTTTAATAATACTTACCTACTTCGTGTAATTAAAAAATTGTTAAGTGAAATACTTTAAGTATATTTTAATTATATTCTAATATATTTTAATTATATTTTAAGTAGAAAAAGAATTAAGTACTTTTTCTTTAAAATGTGTAAACTCTTAAATACTTATATGACTATTAAGATTATACCTACAGTATTACCATACGAAGCTGCAAATCCTAAGCTAGATAAAACATCTAATAGTCTTTTAGATCCATATCTTCTATGAAGAAATACAGAAAGGCCTAATAGTAGCTGTGAAGAAAATGACCGTTCTCGTATCGAAGCCATTACTGCATGACTTATTGATGTGCATTTCGTTTTTAAATGATCTGTTTTTTCCTTTTCTATTTGTTATTATGAGTTCTTGTAAAAAATGCAATAAAGTTTTTGGTATTTCTTCATTAATATCATCTAACATTTTACTCGGAGGTGGATAAGACTTAGTTTCGAATACAGATGATCGAATATCTTCCTTAACAATAGCTGCTGCAGCTTCTCTACAATCCGTAACCGTTCTTCTTCAGGATCCTCTTTTTTATTGTCGTACCAAGCTTTTGATAATATATTAGCTTGTGTATCACGAAAAGATATGATAGTGAATGATCCTACCTTTCTCGTAATTATTATGTCAGTTAAATATTTCTGTTGAAGTCTTGTAATGATAGTCTTATCATCTGGTACATACTCCGTAAGGACATCTTTAAGCTCTTGTAATGTAAATTGTGAATCTTCATGATTTTCTATATAATAAAAAATTTCTTTCATTGCTTGTGTGACTTGATTATCTTCGCGAGGCTTCTTATCAGTAGATGGTCCTCGACTTAAGAAATTAGTATAGCAAATGGTATAGTACTTTGCTTCAGCAGCGATCAAGTCATACTCATAAAGTATACGATCTTTTACTAATTCTCCTAAGGAATCGCTTCGTTCTTCTGCTTTTTTCATGACATTGTCTTTGAATTCAAGAGTACTTACTTTACTAATCGTGCGTCTGTACTTCTCTTATTTTTTCGTCTCTGTTGCTTCATCAGCTGCTTGGCCACAAAATAAGCATAGTTTTTTGAAATCAAACCCTTCATTTCTTTTTTTACGAGGTGCACTTGATGATGGTGAAGGTTCACCTTCTTCTAGGCGTCGTTTCGATGCTGTAATAGAATTTTACTGATGTACACTTTTCGACACTCGACATGCACATTCACAGAGGTTAAGGTATTTAAATAGTTTATGTGACCGTCATTTCTTTCAATACTTGCAGTTTTTAAAGTTTGTAAACCGCGCACTACATTAACAGAATCACCTTCTGAAAGTGACTTATCACATATAAAACACAAATCAGCCATAACTCTTAAAATTGTAAGTCCGTCGTTGCCAAGATATAATTTAAAACTAACGAATAACCTTGGTTTGTAGAAAGTGGTCCCTTGAAAAAGAAATCGGTCTTAACTATACAATGGAACATCTGTCCCAACTGACTATAAATAGAAAAGGTCGTATTATAGGGGTCCGTATTCCCAGGTATAATCTTAATAGTAATATAAGTATTTAAGAGTTTACACATTTTAAAGAAAAAGTACTTAATTCTTTTTCTACTTAAAATATAATTAAGATATATTAGAATATAATTAAAATATACTTAAAGTATTTCACTTAACAATTTTTTAATTACACGAAGTAGGTAAGAATTATTAAACGAATATGTTTGATAAATGAAAAATATTATTAAATATAATGTATTAATTAATAAATAATGCAAATTATTCATAACTATGGATTTTTTAGTGATTAATTAACTTTATACGACGTATTATCTACCGGGACTCACGGTTGACCTTGCATTAAGCTATGTATGGCTGAGCGCTGCGCGCTCTCCGCGCTCTATCTCAAAAACGGTTAAGCGTATAAAAAAATGTTTAGAACAAAATTTGTAGAGAATTTTCATAACAGATGCAAATATCATTGAAACTATAGGAAGCGAGATATTTGTGAAAAACCGAATTTTATGACCTTGAATATCTTAAGACGCGGACACGAGATTTTATGAGACTTTTGAGACAACTTTTAGAATGCCAAAATAAAGGTTTATACAAGTTTACAGCTTATTATCTCCCATTCCGAGGTGAAACGCCCAATGTGACTGGACAATGAACCTGAACTAACCTGAACGCCTACGATAATCTAACCGGCCGTACCCTTATATTGTATGAAGATAAATACCTAGGTAAGACTACCTGTAGAAGGTTGAAGGCCACTTACAGCTTCACTTGGTAGCTTTAATTCGGTGAGTCGATAAAAAGAGAACGGTTTCAAATGGTCAACGGTCAAACGGTCTCAGTCGACGAAAGGGTGACAAAACAGGTAAGAATGCCCAGTCGACTAAACGGTCAATCGACAAAATGGAAATTTACCGGTAAAAGCTGTTTTTAAAACAGGGTTTAAACACATCACTCTTAATATAATTTTTAAAACATATTCAAGCTGGTTATACCACATGATTATAGTAATAAAATTGTACAAAAGTAGCTAATATATATTATAATTTAAAAAATCCGGTTTCTTTAAACTCGTAAAGAACTTTATGATATGTATCAAAAATGTCAAAGGAGTACTTAATAAACTCAACCAATTTAATTTTCCTGATACATTTGCATTAATTTACAAGGTGTCTCAGAGAACTGTGGTGTATGTATAAATGTATAATGTCAACTTTTTGGAGGCCACCATATTAGATGGTTTGCAAAAGTGGTTAACCTTATAATTTTTTACTTCCCTTATTAAAGGAAGGTAGTATTAGGTGTACAAATTAGTTCGGTACCCTTTAAGCGTTAACAGAATGTTTATTTATTTGAAAACAGAATACAATTCAATCAAGAAAAATATTCCTCATATATCACTTCTCACACAGCTGGAGGATTTTCTCTCCTCCAAAAGGCGGAATCGCGGCTGTTTGTGGGTGAATTGCGGAGCGAAACTCCGTGACTTAGCTTGGAAACTCACTAAGTGCAGTCAGAGGAGATTCTGGGCACGTGTAGGCCATGTTTTTTTTCGGTGTTGAGTTGGAAAATCCTCGGTGTGATAGACCGCAAATTTGAGAGCTAGAGCCTTTATAGCTTGAGACAAGGAAGAAGGGGCTTTTGGGGATACATACCTACTGGAGGTATTGAAAAGAAAACGAGAAACCAGGCCCGATTACTCGGTTTCTCATAACTGAGAGGCTTTTCTCCACGCCTGTTAAGGCGTGCCCGAGGGGCACCGAAATTTATTTGGTTAAATGTATTTCGACAATAAGCCCACGACATAATGTAAAGTTACCTAGATAACCTCAAAAACTTGGCATTTTTATGGATCACATTCGATTACTTACTCCACCGACCGTTCTACGAGAAGTCCCGTTGCGTAGTAAAGCAGTTAGCACTAATAATCACGTGACGCCACACTAGTTCAAGAAATAGAACGTACTCTTTGAATAGCTGACTGATCTTAATTGACAATAATGACAGTTCACAAATATCAAATCAAGGGCAAGACTCGTTAGCTGATATTAGAGGCGAACGCATAAATTTTCTCTAAGAGTGTTCCGCATTTCTGCGTTTTATGTGCTCGTAAGCTAGTTGTGTGCTATTTGCTATAAAAATTCGTACATTAAGTATAATAATAAAAATAAAATTTTGATTTCATCTGGACAATACAGTCTAGATGGGGTTGTCTTACCCTGTGAACTTTAATATTCATTGCATATTGTGTCACAAGTTTCAGATGTAATATTTTTTGGATGTTCGAATCGCCAGTTACTGTCACAAAATGAGCGTCTATTAGACCTGGTTTAATAGATATGTAAAGTATCATTTTTTATCTAAAACTATGTTCGAAAAAGTCTATTTTGCGGTGGTTTATAAACGCATTAATTTACTGTGCATACTTACTAGTTTTCATCAAGTTTTCACAAATCCTTAAATCACAAATACACTTCTTACAAATATATCACTGAATCTACAAGAAGCAATCTCATTTATTGTTCAAAAAGCGGACTAATTTCCTAATTCAAAATAACTAGTTTTAAGTTTTTTATATAGATTTTATACACTAGGCGCACTCATCTCAACAAGTCATCAATCAGTCAAGAGAAACCACAAAACAGAATTGTACACGGTTCAAGTACCCGTTCGAAAACGCTAAATATTTGCGGTGCCGCTAGACTGTTTAGTAAACATTTAAAATCCGCGATGTTTATTTATAAAAAAAAAAAAAACGAATTCTTCCTTGGCCAAAACAAGTTTAGAAGTCAAGGTGATTCGAAAAGAATTACTGAAGAAACTAGTCGCCACACACGAGTCGGAAACAAGGAATCCCCGATATAAAGGCGGTCATTACAGGTCAAAATCATTTTGCGCTCATTTTGAAAAACCCGCAAAAAGGAAATTTAAATAAACTGCTATTTTTAAGTGTTTTTGTCCTAAAAGCTGTCGATCGCAACGTCGAAACAGTGTTAACCTAAAACTGAAGAAACCGTTTAGTACAAAATTAAGATACGGTTTGAGGTAAATGAATCCTAGAAGCTAGAATGTATTGATGAAAAAGTGAGACGAGGTGCTCATAATTTTGAGAAAAAATTCCAATTTCTCTGTAAAACCTGGAAATATCAAAAAATCATAAAATATGTCTTTATTTATTAAGTTGCTCCCAAGTTTTTTGAACTCCTCTATGTAAGTATTTTATAAATGCAAAGAAATATCTATACCAAAAACTTTTATTGGTTATTTTTCTGTTTAAAAAGCGAACTAAAGTGTTCCTTTGAAATTTTTATATATATTTTATTATTATTTTAGGTCCTTTAAATGAATTTATTAGATTTTCAATTAAGTTTATTTTAAAAACTCCAACATAACCTAACATTTAAAATTTCCAAAATTTCTAGCTACAACACAAAAAGTTTATTTATTATAATTATATATATATATATATATATATATATATATATATATATATATATATATATATATATATATATATATATATATATATATATAAATATATATTATATTCTCAATTTAGTGGGGCTGCAGTCTATATTTAAATATTTATGGCCTTGGGTAGTGAACCCCTATGGGATCTAAAATTTCACCTATTCTTGTCAATTTTGTTCTTGATGACTTGGTCAGCGATTGTCTTGAACTTATTGCTTTTCATATACCTTTTATTAAACATTAGTAGTACCAAAAGGTAGAATTGGATATTTTTAACTCCTATAATCAGCATATTCAATTCAGCAAAGAAGAAGAATCAAACGGTGGCATTCCCTTCTTGGATATGTTGGTAATCCGTACGGATGACAATGTTCTAAGAACTAAATGGTACAGAAAACCATACTGCTCAAACAGATTCATAAGTTTTTCCTCATACCACCCAATGAGATCCAAAATAAACCTCATACTAGGTATGAAAACTAGAGCAGTCAAATTAACTCACCCAGATTACAGAGATGAGTCGCTCAGAAAACTTAAGGGCTTTCTACTTGACAATTCCTACCCAGTTCATTTAATTAATAAATTTCTTTTTAGTACATCTTACAACATCCCAGAAAATATAATAACACGTCAATCACAACCTCAAACACTTACTACCCAATGCTCAATACAAAGTAACAATCAAGAAATTAATATGAATCATTCCTCGACTCAATTAAATAATCAAAATTTTTTATTTCTCTCTTTCTTATATTGACAATTTTACTGATAGACTAATTAATATTTTCAAACCGTTTGATTTCAAAATTGCTAAAAGACAAATCAAAACTATCTCTAAGCTGTACACCAAAACAATGACTCCTCTTCTAAAAAATGAAAATTGGAACGTAATTTACAAAATACCTTGTTCAAATTGTAATCAGGTGTATATAGGTCAAACTTCCAGCAATTAGAAGGGTAGGATTACATCACACAAAAGTGACTGCAGACATAATGTACAATCTTGTGCTTTGGCACAACATGTCATTAACAATGACCATCGGATGAGCTGGGGTGAGACTGAGGTCCTGGATCGCTCTGATTCTTACTACAAACGAATTTTCTTAGAAATGGTCCATATTAACCGGGAACCCTACACCATGAATAAAAAGAGTGACACCCAGGGACTCAGTTCCATATACAGTTACATCCTCAAATTAGAATTAGAAAAATACCAATTACTAATTGATCGTCCTGCACCAGACGAATAACACATAGACAAAATGTTTTTTTCTTCCAATCATTCTATTACATTATATTATCTATTATACATATATTATTAATTTTTCTGAAGACTGTAATGCATTGTTTCTTTCTGTTATCCCCCATATGCAGGCTGACACATGCGCTATTAAAATAAAAAATCTGCACACTCAATTACTATTTCTGTCTTTATTCACTACACTATTTGCCATGTAAATAAGTTTTAAACTAAAAGCATATCTCAGATCAAAACGAATCAATACCTTCTATCCTTCTCTACTACACAAAAGTTATATCGGTCTATCACACTCCACCTTTACCGCCAAAAATTGATAATTTTTTGTGAATTTACTGGTTTACGGGATTAGCAGAGTACCAAGGCCAGCCATTTTGGCCGTTTTATATTTTTCTGTTTAATTATGGTGTTATGTAGTTAACAATAGTATATTAGGGAATATCCCTCTGTGCAAATGATTGCTTGTTTTGTTATAGAAAAACCACTTTGGTAAGTCAATCATTTTTCTTTTTTTTTCTCATGCCATCTTTCTTTTTTGTTCTTTTCATCTATATGAATGTACTTAAAAAAGCAATTTTTCACTTAACAATATAAAGAAAAAAGAAAATTTTGTCTTTCCAGATGTCCTGAAGAAGAAATAAATATAATTTCGAAAGCTCGACTAACAAAAAAGTGCAGTTGTTTCACTACCTAAGGCCATAAATATTTAAATATAGACTGCAGCCCCACTAAATTGAGAATATATTTTTCTTAACTAGTCAGTCGCAACTACTCCTGTCTTTGAAAAATATGACTGTTTATTCTTACCGCCCCTAAAACCACAAACTAATACCATACATTTATAGAAAAGCAGCACCAAAAATCTCTCAAACAACCTCGCATTTCCATTCAGTAACTTGTGCAACCCTTAAGGGATCTCAGGAATCAACCCTGATCAATCCAGGAG
>CM032448.1:119522007-119574507 GCA_019049505.1 Pachyrhynchus sulphureomaculatus | reverse complement strand
GTTGCCAAACTTTGTTCTGTCCCCCTTCGGTTGGTTTGGGAATCACCATTCCCCCTCCAGAATCTCCATTGCACACTGATGTACCTTCAAAGGAAATAGAAGTAAAAAGACACGAAAAAAAAAAAAAGTTGACAGCTACGTGACAGCTGTTATAGGTGCTAACCTAGTTTTGAAAATGGGTAGCTATGAAGCATCATTTGCTGGAATTGGATATAGCTCAGTCCTCAAAGGAAAATTTTGACAAAAAGCTCTCATGAAATGTTAACAGGCTGCATTTTGGCATACAGGTAGTTTTTTGGACATAGAATACGCAGCCCTAAAGTGTACGCTAAGCCTACAAAATCGAAAATAAAATGAAAAATTCGATTTTTCGCAAATAGTTTGGAGATATCGAAAAATTAATAGCACCACATGAAAGAACCGGAAATTTTACAAAAAAAAGTATATAGATTTTTTTTTAGTTTTTTTCGTAATTTAAAAAAAATATATTTAAAATAAAATGGCTCGTTTAACCTCTTCAGTTGCTATGCTTCCAACCTTATTTATGATTAAATCTTTGGGATTTCCTAAGATATTCCTCAGATTGTCTGATGACTTATAGACTAAGGTGAGGCCTACCTTATTAAATACCTTATTGAGTCCCTTGCTATATTTCGGATTATATGGTATGGAGACATACTTGGTGTTATTTTCTTCGCGTGTAAAAAAAGGTGGAATTTTGAATATTAAACCTAAACTTATGTCTATTTATTAGCTTATTTACTAAGTCATCGTCATAACCATTAACTCTAGTTATATTTCTAATACGATTTCTTTCTTTATTAGAGTTTACTCTATTCAGAGGAAAGTTACCAAACGATGAACTAAAAAATGTAATGAGGCTAATTTGTGTTGTTTGCAATGAAATGAATCATTAGGAATATATCTATCTGTTACTGTGTCCTTCCTATAGATATCAAATTCTAATCTATTATTATTTTTAATAATTAAAATATCTAGAAAAGGCAATTGTCCTTTGTTCTCAAATAGCCGGAATGATTCCATAAAATTCATTTCGATGTCTTTTTTATTATTAAAACTTCAGCAAATTTTTTTTTATTGTATTCTATGTCCAAAAAACTATCTGTATGCCAAAATGCAGCCTGTTATTATATTTAATGAGACCTCAAAACCCCTGGCGACTGGGCTAATATTTGTACAGATAGTTATAAATACAGTCATGAAGTAAAGGAAGGATAATTCTTGTTTTCATTTCATTCTTACCATTTTTGAATCCAGCACAGAAATTCTTGTCAAATATAAATTGAGAGAAGAAAACTCCGATTCGAGATAAGGCACGTTCTAGTCGACACTACTGGCATCTGTGCTTGCATCAGATGTCTGGAGAGTTGTTTGTTTTCGTCGAATCCCCAGCCAACTACGGTTCCTAAAAAAAAAAACGATCGTTTTTGTCTGAAAATGTCGCTTATTGTATAAAACATTTAAAAAAAGTAAAAGAATTACCTTGTTAACAATAAAACTACTTAATTACTTTGTTAACTCTGTTAACTATTTAAAAAAAAAAG
Organism: Pachyrhynchus sulphureomaculatus; assembly: GCA_019049505.1. Taxonomy (NCBI): domain Eukaryota; kingdom Metazoa; phylum Arthropoda; class Insecta; order Coleoptera; family Curculionidae; genus Pachyrhynchus; species Pachyrhynchus sulphureomaculatus. The sequence goes on along the minus strand of CM032448.1, from coordinate 119,572,942 downwards.
AACTGGACACAATCAAAAATATAGCATTCAATAACGGCTTCCAACCTAAAATAATTAATACCTTAATAAGGCGTAAACGAAAACAAATCACTTTCAGCTTAATCTACCCCGTAAAAGAATACCGAGAAAAGAAAACATTCATACCTCTGACATATTTTGGACCCATCTCGGATAAAATATCCCAAGTTCTCACCGCCGTAAAAACAAGAATAGCTTTAAAACTCGCTCAAAAATTATCCAATATATTTTTCAATGCCAAAGATAAAACTAATAAATACAATAAATCAGGAGTTTATAAACTTAATTGTCAAGAGTGCAATAGCTGTTACGTAGGCCAAACGGGACGGAATTTCAAAACAAGATTCGCAAAACACAATGCCTCTTATAGGCTAAAAAATGAAAAATCACACTTTGCTAAACATTTCTTAGAAACAGGCCATACTTTTCCCAATATCAATTGTGTACAAATACTCCATATGGCACCTAAAGGGTCAAAACATAATAGACCCACATCTGTTCATCATCTATAATATATATAAAATGCAACGTCTCTCTGTCTGTCTGTCTGTCTGTCCGTTAGTGCGCTTATCACTGGAGAACCACTTATCCGATTTACGTACTTTTTTTTTAAAAACATACATATGTTCTCTGGCCAGGTTATAGGCTATATTTTATTACGATAGGTAGCATAAGGAATGAGCCGTGACGTAAAATAGTGAGTGAAGTCGGAAAAAAGTTTGCCGCTAGCGCGTTCCCTATAATCTATAATATATGTAAAATGCAATGTCTCTCTGTCTGTCTGTCCATTAGTGCGCTTATCACGCGAGAACCACTTATCCGATTTACGTGTCTTTTTTTAAAGTCATTCATTATATAATAATAATAATCTACATCTATAATATATATAAAATGCAACGTCTCTCTGTCCGTCTGTCTGTCTGTCAGTCCGTTAATGCGTTTATCACTGGAGAACCACTTTTTACGTGCTTTTTTTTTAAACATACGTATGTCCTCTGGCCAGGTTATAGGATATATTTTATTACGTTAGGTGACATAAAAAATAAGCAGTGACGATAATAGTGAATCAGGTCGGAGAAAAGTTTGCCGCTAACGCGTTCTCTTACAATACACTGCCTAAAGCATTAAATATGGAACAATATCATGTAGCAAAGAATATAATATTTATAAAATGCAACGTCTCTCTATCTATCGGTTAGTGCGCTTATCACTCTAGAACCACTTATCCGATTTACATGTTTTTTTATAAATTTATACATATGTTCTATATAATTCGATATAAGCCTCGATAATGGTGAGTTATGGGAGATAAGTATAGATAATGGGAGATAGAGAGAAATAATGTGAGAGAAGCAGAGATAAGTCTAGATAATGGGAGTTTATGGCGAGATAATGGGAGATAAGGAGAAATAATGGGAGATAAGGAGAAATATTGCGAGATAAGTCGAGATAAGCCTAGATAATGGGAAATAAGGTGAGATAATGGGAGATAAGGAGAAATAATGGGAGATAAGGAGAAATAATGGGAGATGAGCAGAGATAAGCCTAGATAATGGAAGTTATGTAGAGATAAGGAGAAATATTGGTAGATAAGGGGAAATAATGGGAGATATTTTATTACGATGGGTAACATAAGGAATAAGCAGTGACGATAGTAGTGACTCAAGTCCACGCGAGCGGAGCCGCGGGTCCGGCTAGTCTATAATATATATATAAAATGCAACGTCTCTCTGTCTGTCTGTCTGTCCGTTAGTGCGCTTATCACTGGAGAACCACTTATCCAATTTTCGTACTTTTTTTTTTAAAACATACATATGTTCTCTGGCCAAGTTATGGGCTATATTTTATTACGATAGGTAGCATAAGGAATGAGCAGTGACGTAAAATAGTGAATGAAGTCGGAAAAAAATTTGCCGCTAGCGTGTTCCCTTGCAATACACAGCCTAAACCATTAAATATGGAACAATATTATGTAGCAGAGAATATCTATAATCTATAATATATATAAGATGCAATGTCTCTCTGTCTGTCCGTCTGTCCATTAGTGCGTTTATCACGCGAGAACCACTTATCCGATTTACGTGTCTTTTTAAATTCATACATATATTCTTTGGCCAGGTTATATAATAATAATCTATATCTATAATATATATAAAATGCAACGTCTCTCTGTCTGTCTGTCTGTCTGTCCGTCCGTTAGTGCGCTTATCACTGGAGAACCACTTATCCGATTTACTGCTTTTTTTTTAAAACACACGTATGTTCTCTGGCCAGGTTATAGACTATATTTTATTACGTTAGGCAACATGAGGAATAAGCAGTGACGATAATAGTGAATCAAATCGGAAAAAAAGTTTGCCGCTAGCGCGTTCTCTTGCAATACACTGCCTAAACCACTAAATATGGAAGAATATCATGTAGGAAAGGATATCTATAATATATATAAAATGCAACGTCTCTCTGTCTGTCTGTCCGTTAGTGCGCTTATCACTCGAGAACCACTTATCCCATTTACGTGTTTTTATAAATTTATACATATGTTCTATATAATTCGATATAAGCCTAGATAATGGGAGATAAGGTGAGATAATGGGAGATAAAGAGAAATAATGGGAGATAAGTCGAGATAAGCCTTGATAATGGGAGATAAGGAGAAATAATGGGAGATAAGGAGAAATAATGGGAGATAAGGAGAAATATTGCGAAATAAGTCGAGATAAGCCTAGATAATGGGAAATAAGGTCAGATAATGGGAGATAAGGAGAAATAATGGAGATGAGCAGAGATAAGCCTAAATAATGGAAATTATGTAGAGATAATGGGAGATAAGGAGAAATATTGGGAGATAAGAGGAAATAATGGGAGATATTTTATTACGTCGGGTAACATAAGGAATAAGCAGTGACGATAGTAGTGAATCAAGTCCACGCGAGCGGAGCCGCGGGCCCTGGTAGTATAAACATAAAATACCAAAAATCTGTTTTAGTCTTAGTTAAGCGTTTGACAATGTAGTTGTTATACGAAATCGCGATAACGCAATTGTAAAATCTTTACAGACATATTTAGTGACAGTTAACAAAGTAATTAAGTAGTTTTATTGTTAAAATATACTGTCACAAAGTAACGGACCAATCAATTAACTCTTTAATTACCTTGTTGTCCAACGAGACTTTCAACATCGTTTGTCTCGTCTTCCCATAAGCAACATGGTCGAACAAAGTTGTTGAGTTCTACCGCTGCAGCCAGTTTTAATACAGCGATGTCATTGTAGAGAACGCTATAGTTGTACTGTGGATGTACATAAATTTGTTCTATCTCTCTGTCTTGTACTTCATTACCAAAGCTTACAAGGTTGTATTTGCCTAAAATTTAATTAGTAACTAAACTATATATATATATATATATATATATATATATATATATATATATATATATATATATATATATATATATATATATATATATATACACAGTCGACACTATTTATAGTGAAACTCTATATAGTGAAAAACTCTTTATAGTGCAATTTTTTCAAGACCTAGAATATTTTAATGAAATTTCATATATAAATCCCTGCATATAGTGAATCTGTAAAATAGTAACACTCTATATAATAAAATTTTTACCGGAATTTTATGTATAAATTTTTATACATTTATTGAGATCTTGGCCATTTCGGGTTTCCCATTTTTATCTAACATTAGCACGAATTTCATTTTTATGGCGCATTCTTTTGAAAAGGTTCTTAACGCGTTTATAACGCCTAATGGTTGGCAATAAATCAGGTAGATTTCTGTGAGAAACCCGGGGAATAACCCATTTTATAGAAACCCGGGGAAAAACCCATTTTATAGTCGAGGCCTAGTAATTCGCAAATTCAGGTTCAGTTTCTTTCTGTTTAAGAATTAAGTAAGATGTCCAAGCGAGTGTGTTTAACTTTAGCTGAGAAAATTAAAGTTTTGGAGGAAGTTGATAAAGGCTGCAAAAAAATTGATGTTGCTGCAAAATTTGGTGTTTCTTCAAGTTGCGTCTCTCTGATAATAAAAAGTCGCGACACTGTCATCAAGAAACCTAGTGTTCCAAGCAGTCGAAAACGAGTACGGTGAGTATTTACGAGGATGTAAATGAAGCAGTTTTACGATGGTTTCAAGTGGCCCGTAGGCATCAAAACGTACCAATATCGGGAAATTTAATAAAGCAAAAGGCTCTACAATTTGCTAAAGAATTTAACTGCATTAATTTTCAAGCTAGTGAAGGGTGGTTAAGTGCCTGGAAGACTCGCAATTCAATTGTTTTCAAGACGGTGTCTGGCGAGAGTGCAAGCGTTAGTCAGGAGGACTGTGACATTTGAACTGAAACTGTTTTAAAAAAGTGCATTGAAAAAGTACGAGCCAAAAAAACGTTCTCAATTGTGATGAAACCGGTTTGTTTTTTAAATGTTTGCCAAATAAAACTTTTGTTTTTAAAAGTGATAAATGTTTTGGTGTTAAAACAAGTAAAGAAAGGATGACACACTTATGGTTGGAGCAAACATGGATGCCTCAGAAAAACTGAAATTACTGCTCATAGGTAAAAGCAAAAATCCCCGTTGTTTAAAAGGAGTTAAATCTCTGGAGTTAGATTACGCCAATAATAAAAAGGCATGGATGACTTCTGAGATTTTCGAAAAAATGGATCAAAGAGCTGGACACGAAAATGAAAAGCCAAAAGCGAAAGATTGTGACGTTTATAGACAATTGTCCTGCACATCCAGTTACTGTAAGTAAAAAAATTAAGGAATATTGAATTGATCTTTTTCCACCAAACATGACCTCCAAATTGCAACCTACGGACCAGGGTATTATAAAAAACATAAAACATCATTATCGAAACAGAATTGTTCACAAAAATGTTAATGCGATTGATAACAACCTTCCAGTCCAAAAATTGATTACCCTTAAAGAGTGTATAACCGAAGTCGCTAAAGTATGGAGTGAAAATGTTTATCAGAAAACTATCAAAAACTGCTTTTCTAAAGCAGGTTTTACTGAAAAAATTGACGAATGGGAAGAAGAAGACGAAATGGATCTCGCTACCTTAAAAAGGCAATACTTGAAGATTTCTTAGAAATCGACAATGATGTTGGCACGACAGATCTCCCAACTGACCAAGACATAATTGACGATATAAAAAGTATAGAAGATCATGAAGAAGAAAACTGAAAGCGAGGAATGTCCTACTAAATTTAGTGAAAATGAAATAAGAAATGCATTTGACATTGTGCGAACTACTCTCAGGGGCCAGGAAAGTGTACCTGATCAAATCTTTATGCATTTGAATAAATGCGAGAATTTTGTTGAGCAACAATTATTTTTCAAAAGTAATGTTCAAAAGAAAATAACTGATTATTTTTCCTAGTACGTATGTACGTAGTATGTACATATGTATTAACAGATTTTGTATTATTCTTTTTATTTCGTATGTAGTACATACATACATAAAGTCCGTACGTTATATCTTTACACGTGCGTCATAGTTTTCAGGCAATATCCCAGACGACTCTTTTTATCAATACCTACGATTTATTGGTGAAAAGAGACAAATAATATAATAGTCGTCTGTTATATGGCCTGAAAACTATGACGCACGTGTAAAGATATAACGTACGGACTTTATGTATGTATTTAGCCCTGTACATGCTATGTACTATTTAAATTTTCAAATGTTTAATAAAATCTTTTCTAATAATTCAATTTTGCAATTTTTTTTTGTTGCTTGTACCTTATAAAATACAAGTAAATGATTACCAATATAAAATACATACATAGCAATATATACGGATTTTTTCTTTATATAGTGAAAACCTTTCTATAGTGAAATTTCGGTCAACATTTTGGTCTTTTACTATATAGAGTGTCGACTATATATATATATATATATATATATATATATATATATATATATATATATATATATATATATATATATATATAACACATGGGCTGAAAAGTCCCGGGCCTAACACATAGATGGCGCTAGTTTTATTGCAGTCACCTTTTTTTCAGTTAATACTAACCTTCAAAAGACAGCTGTTAAAATTTCATGATATTCTATTCATTAGTTTGTGAGTTATTGTGCTAAGAGTGACGCTACTTTTGTTATTTTCAAAACAATGGATCAAAAACAATTTCGTGTTTTAATTTTACACTGCTTCTTGATGGGAAAAAATACCGTTCAAGCGAAGCAATGGCTTGAAAAGTGTTATGGGGACTCCGCTCCATCAGAAACAACAATAAAACGTTGGTTTGCTGACTTCAAACGTGGTCGTAGAGACACCGATGATGCAGAACGCAGTGGACGTCCAAATGAGGCGGTAACACCAGAAAACATCAAAAAAATCCATAAAATCGTTTTGAATGATCGAAAAGTGAAGTTGCGTGAGTTAGCTGACATCGTAAAGATATCAAAAGAACGTGTTGGCTTTATATTGCATGAGCATTTGACTATGAGAAAGCTCTGTTCAAAGTGGGTGCCGCGTTTGCTCACTGTTTATCAAAAACAAGAACGTGTTGATGATTCTGAGCAGTGTTTGGCCATTGTTAGAGCGGCGCTGGAATGATTGCGTTGCTCTTGATGAAGATTACGTTGATGAATAAAGCTAATTTTGAACCAAAAAAACCGTGTTTTCTTTGTTAGGCCCGGGACTTTTCAGCCCATGTGTTATATATATATATATACAAACTTTACGAATGTCAGATATATTACTCACCTAAATATACGACCAAATATTTCTTAGCTACAGGACTATTGGTTCTCGGTTTTGTGACGCAATGTGCTGCGGTTACTACATGCTGATCGGAAATAAGGGTGCCTCCACATGTATAAATCAGTTCTGTTTCTTTCAAACGATAAAGTGCCGCGTGCCATGGCCATTGACCTAGATTACAGAAAAGAAACTATTTAAATGAAGAATAGCGTAGGGGTTACAGTTACACCAATTTCGGTAATGAATTACGTAAAAAAAAATTATAATTATGGTTGTTACACAGTAAAAACGGTTTCGGTAAATGTCATCAAGAACGCTGACACGACTCATTGGAAGGTTATTTTTGCCATCACAAACGTAATTCAGCTGGTTTCGCGGGGGTGTTTTTTCTACCTAGTCATAAAAATGACGCCATACAAAATTGTTTGGTTAAAGGCTAAACTTACCTGGTGTAGTGTTCTGTCCATGACTAATCAACGGACTGGGCCTCTGCGCCACGGTACCACAATGTACTTCTTGGTTTAGAACGGTAACAGGCCTGGAAGTAGGTTTTTTCGTATGAACCAATGTGAAAATCACCATTGAAAAATTCATCGTCATCGTTCGACTCGGATGATGCCGAGAGACCGTTTAGAGGCCTGAAAGTTTATTTTCATGGGTTCTCTTTGGGGGCCAGCAAAATACTAATAATGATTGCATAATATGAAGCGAAAGATGAAATTAGACCTTGTCAAATTAGATTTAATTTTCGACGTTTTGCCTACGATTGGGTAGCTTTGTATATTAGAAGCAATTCCGTCGGTTGAAAATAGTCTGATAATAAGAAATTTTATAAAACAAACCATGCGTAAGTATTGTAAAGATCAGTAGTTTATAAAATTGTTAGTGAAAATTATGTTAGTGTGTGCTTCGTTATGGTTAGTTTATGTTAAATAATAAAATTTCCACGTTAATAACGGCTTAAGATTAACGTTTTCAAATGTGAAATAAACCGTCCATTTATCATCTTTACAATATGAGGAGGATTGCCTGAACCAACATAGAAGATTTCGGTTAAAATTTAATGCTGAGTAATAGATAGTAGTGAAAGAAACACAACAAAGTTAACTATGAAAACGAGTTAGTGATTAATTTGTTTCGGGCAGTTATCTGAAGTAGTTGTTTATCAAAAACGGTTAAACAGGAAGAGAATTCCGGCAGAAATCACAGCTGAACTCGGTTGATTTGTATGAAGATACTAGTCCTTCTTAAAAGATTATATTGAAAGATAAATTTTGTTTGGCTCAGCAAAAACTGCTTTCTTAGATAGAAACGTCCCAGTCCTCCCTCGTAACCACAGCAGCCTATATCGCTCTGAACCTGATGTCACATGTCTTCAACTAATTACTATACCTTTGCTAACGTCTTTAAAATTTGTATTTTTAACTTTGCCCATGTTAATGACATCAAAATCTCCAAAGATACCTCGTGTAGTTGCAGGCGAAAGATCTACTCTAATTTGTAGTGGTCTAGTTTCAGTAATCGTGATTTCTCAATGATGACTGCATTCAAGTCTAATAAACAAGTATTTTATATTTGAAATTTAGTAAAAAAGAAAGAAACTAGTGGTTTACTGGACGCAGATTTTTCAACAGACTTGCTAATTGCATTAAATAAATGGAAGTGTGCTGTGTCACGTGATTTTTACGTTAATTTTAACGTCGCTAGAACCTTGCACCGTACTTAAAGTTCTGTCTATTGCTGTCACAAGTGGTGAAGATGAGTTATGTTCTATCACTGCTTAGTGTTTAGTGGGCAACATGTAGAGCCCAGCGCGTGGTGGGCTGATCACAACCTTGCGAAGTTAGTCATTGTCCTTGTCGTCATGTCGTCCTATCGTTTTTGCACCCCTGAAACACCTTCCACAGTTTAAACTCAAAATGGTGACGTAAGTTCGTTGCTAAATATATTTTACTTTAAATGCCATAACACGAAAAATTTCGTTAAAAAACTCGAATTGTTTGTGAAGAGATAATAAGTTGTTTTCTAATTCTATGGCGAGATTTCTATTTAAGTTAAACTACTAGAAATATGGGTAAGTTTGAAGTTGTCCAACAAATAACGTCAAAGTCAGTCAAACTCAAGGCTATGTTAACTGTTTTTTTATTTTCTTCAGTACTTTAAAAATGCGCGGGCAAACTAAACTCCAGTTTTATGTAGACTTTTCAATCTATCTTACAGAAACGAAATATTTCCTTCCTGCTGGAAATGCGTTAGAGTTCAGCTGATACCCGAAAAAGGTAAGAAGATATTGCCAATTTACTATCGATCAGTCGCAGTGGTTTCAATAATATTGAAAGTTGTAGAAAAGGTTATCAATCAGCATATTTTGAAATACCTGGAAAGATTTAGTATGGTCAGCAACCATCGATATGACTTTTGTCAGCAAAGATTAACAGGAAATCTTCTTACTTATGTCCCACATGTTTGGAACAACGCAATTGAATATTTTGGAGTATTTCGGCCGTTGCACTTGATATACTCAAGGCATTAGACCGTGTTTGGCGTGACGTATTTTTGGTTGAGCTGCGCTCGTATGGTATATATGCAAGCTTTTGTTTATGGCTCTTGACGAGTGGCAGTCAATGGGTTTCTTGCTAATACCTGCACTAGCAATGCCGGTAAAGCCCAAGGCTGTCTCTTACTCTCTGCCTTGCCGGTGACAGTATGCTTCATTTGTATTAAACGTTCGAACATTAGCTACTCATGCAAATATCCGAAGACAGCGGGAAGTTATTCAACTTAACAAAGATCTAATTCTCTCTTGGGGTGACGGTAATCCAGTAGAGTTAAACGCTACAAAAACCCAGGCGGCAGTTTTTTCTAAAAAAGTTAACGTTGCCGAACTGGACGTAGTTATATCGAAACACTCCTTTCCTCTAGCACCGGCCCTCAATTTCCTTCGGGCGTTAATTTGGGAGCAAATATATCGTGGCATGAACACGCGCATAGCAAAGAGAGCTTCTTAGAAGCTCGAACTAGTTTCGAATTGACAGAGGTTCAAGACCAACGTGATTCGCTTTTTCCCCACATGCGTCGCTCCTGTAACGCTTTAGTGATTTTCCTGCAACACGTGCATAACGTCCACAAAAAAAAGCTTTTACTGATCAGTCGGTAAAACGGGTATCTATAATTACGAGGCTGGTTTGAAAAGTCCGTGCAAAAATAAAAACTACTTATGTGTTTGGGGTAAACCTTTTTTATTTTTCGACATAGTCTCCTATTAGGCTTATACACTTCGTCCAACGATGTTCTAGTTTGTTGATCCCTTCCGAATAATAGGATTTGTCCAAGTCTGCAAAATATCCATTAGTGCAATCACCTCCTCGTTTGAATAAAATCTTTGTCCCGCCAGCCATTTCTTCAAATTGGGGAACAAATAGTAATCCGAGGGAGCCAAGTCTGGAGAATAGGGAGGATGTGAAACGAGTTGGAATCCTATTTCCATTAATTTTGCGACCACAACTGCTGAGGTTTGTGCTGGTGCGTTGTCGTGATGGAAAAGGACTTTCTTGTGGGCCAATCGCGGGCGTTCTTCTTGCAGCTCGGTTTTCAAACGGTCCAATAACGATGAATAATATTTACCTGTAATAGTTTTACCCTTTTCCAGATAGTCGATGAGGATTATCCCTTGCGAATCCCAAAAGACAGTCGCCATAACCTTTCCGGCCGAAGGAACGGTCTTCGCCTTTTTTGGTGCAGATTCCCCCTTGGTAACCCATTGTTTAGATTGTTGTTTGGTCTCAGGAGTATAGTAATGTATCCATGTTTCTTCCACAGTGACGAAACGACGCTTAAAGTCCTCCGGATTCTTCTGAAACAGCTGCAAACCATCCTTGCAACACTTCACACGATTCCGTTTTTGGTCAAGCGTGAGCAATCGCGGCACCCATCTTGCGGATAGCTTTCTCATGTCCAAATGTTTATGCAAAAATATTATGTACGCGTTCAGTCGAGATGCCCACAGCACTAGCAATCTCACGCACCTTAACTCTTCTGTCATCCATCACCATATCATGGATTTGATCAATGATTTCTGGAGTCGTAACCTCCACAGGCCGTCCAGAACGTTCAGCGTCACTTGTGCCCATATGGCCAGTCCGAAAATTTTGAAACCACTTATAAACTGTTCTAATCGAAGGTGCAGAGTCACCATAATGTTTATCAAGCTTCTGTTTAGTCTCCTGAGGCGTTTTGCCTCTCATAAAGTAATGTTTAATCACCACACGAAATTATTTTTCGTCCATTTCTTGAAAATCACTCGACTTCCTTGATTCACACGAATGCCAAACACAAAGAAGTAGACCAATATGGCTGAAACTTGGTGTGCGTTCATTCAAGAGATGCTACTAACTAAACATGACCTCGATACGCGCCGGTGGTGCCATCTCTCGGACTTTGCACGGACTTTTCAAACCAGCCTCGTACAAGCTATTACAGACGTACTTTGGGTCTGTCATAAGTGGTCTCGTTAATATCGAGGGATTACAGATCTAATGAGATACAATAGATCAAAACCCATCCTAGATTAATACTTAGATGATGGGCACGACATTATTTCTCGCTCTTCCGTACTTTTAATGCAACGTAGCCACATCGTTTCTCTCCTTTCGTTAATTGTTTTTTCTTTTAATCATTCAGGAGACAAGTTCTTTATTAATCTCATTTTGGAGACCCAATATATTTATTTTAAATTAAAAAAATCCTATTAGTTAACGTTGCTTGTAAAGTCTCATGATTATAAATAATGATGCAGGCGTAAAGCAAGAATTAGGTTTTAGTATACCTGTTTAATCCAGTTTGGCCACTATTCGATGCATCTTCAGTTGCAGCGTCACTAGTCCACCTGTTAGGGCCGCGAGTAACCGAACTTGTGCTGTGGTCATTACCAGTAGTATCGCTGGGTTCTCTAGGTTGACTAATGTGCAGTATAGGCCCTAGTGGGCCACTTGGTTTGGGTGGACAAATTTGTTTTCCTGTTATTCAGAAAAAGAAATACGTATGTAGAGTTCGTTTTTGGTATATTTTCGATCTATTTTTTCTAAGATTGGTAACAATGTTGTTACATTTTTATTTTAAGTTGTGGTTTAATGGTTTCAAAGTTATTGTAAAAGTATATACAGTGGCGTGCAAAAGACTAATGATTTTTAATCATTATGAGATGTAAGTATGAGATATAGGAAACAAAATAATATAGTAAAAGAATATTATTTATGTTTGTGAATATAAAGGGTGTTTTTTATAGAGGTATAGAACTTTGAAATGGAATAAAACAAAGATGAATTTTTTAAATTGACATGAAATTTACTTTATTCGAAAGATAATCTTCTGGCATTATAATTTAAATATGACTTCTGGCATATGACCGCCACGGCTGGCTCGGACGTAGTCTAATATGGAGGTCCAATTTTCGATGACTTTTTACAACATTTGTGGCCGTATATCGGCAATAACGCGGCGAATGTTGTCCTCCAAGTGGTCAATCCTTTCGGGCTTATCGGCGTAGACTAGCGACTTCACATATCCCCACAGAAAATAGCCTAGCGGCGTTAAATCGCACGATCTTGGAGGCCAATTCACGGGTCCGAAACGTGAAAACTATGCGGTTACCAAACGTTTTCTTCAATAAATCAATTGTGGCACGAGCTGTGTGACATGTTGCGCCGTCTTGTTGAAACCACAGCTTCTGCACATCATGGTTGTTCAATTGATGAACGAAAAAGTCAGTAATCATGGCTCTATAGCGGTCACCATTGACTGTAACGTTCTGACCAGCATCGTTTTTAAAGAAGTACGGACCAATGATTCCACCAGCCCATAAAGCACACCAAACAGTCAGTTTTTCTGGATGTAACGGTGTCTCAACATACACTTGAGGATTATCATCACTCCAAATACGGCAGTTTTGTTTATTGACGTATCCATTCAAACAAAAGTGAGCTTCATCGCTAAACAAAATTCGCTTATGAAAATCGCGATCAACGGCAATCTTGTTTTGGGCCCATTCACCGAATCTACGCCTTGCTAGGTGATCGTGTGGCTTCAATTGTTGCACGAGTTGGATTTTGTAAGCACGCAAACCAAGATCTTTCCGCAAAATCTTCCATAAAGTGGATGGACACATATCCAATTCCTGTGCACGATGGCGGATAGACTGATTCGGGTCTTCCTCTACGCTACGCTCTACAGCAGCAATGACTTCTTCTGTACGCACTGTACGACGTCTCTGTGGATGCGTATTATCATTTAGAGTAAACGCGGTGCGAAAACGTTCCATAGTTAACCGAATTAATTGCTCTGATGGACGATTATGTTGACCGTAAAATGGACGTAGCTTGCGATACGTATTTCGAACAGAACCATGATTTTCAAAATAAATTTGTACAATTTGGAAGCGTTGTTCAGGCGTCAGTCTATTCATGTTGAAATGCCAAACCAAACTAAACATAAATCACTTGACAGCTGACAAAATGACCGCCAATTAAAAAAGTGTTGCCTACTTAAAGTTTTATACCTCTATAAAAAACACCCTTTATTTGTTATTATTATTCTTATATGTGCAAAAGTTTCCGGCCACATAATATACATTGACGCAGTAGGACGTTCAAAGACGTATTTACGAATAATAGCGCGTTGAATGTTCACATTTAGTTCAGAAAAGGTCGTGGGAGCATAAACATGGTTAGGCATATGCAAATCCAAATTCGTTAGAGAGTAATAAAATTTTCAAAAGAAGGAAAGTCTTCATTATTTCGATAGGTAAATCAACCGTGAACGATATTATTGTAAAATGCCGTTGTGGATATGGTATAAAAGATCGTCCGCGTAGTGGAACACCAAGAAAAAAACGTTTAAAAAAGTAGATCGTATCATTAAACGCAAATCAACTGCGGATGTCAAGAAGACTGCTGCCGAAATTGCACGCGAGCTAAAGGATGAAAACCTAGCTAATATTAGTCGTAATACTGTGACACGAAGACTACATGATGTGGGACGTTTTGGCCGTATAGGTATTAAAAAACCATTAATCAGTAAAAAGAATAAGAAGGCCCGATTACAATTTGCCAAAGATCACCTAAATTAGACAATCAAAGATTGGAAAAAAGTAGCTTTCTCAGACGAATCCAAATTTAATCTTTTTGGAAGCGATGGTAGACAACATGTACGACGAACTATTGGTACGAGAAATGATGTTTGGTATCAAATTCCTACTGTAAAACACGGTGGAGGAAGTGTGATGGTTTGGGGAATTTTCTCTGCACAAGGAGTCGGTCCATTGATCGAGATCAACGGAAATATGAACGCTGATATTTACAAGGACATTTTAGAAAACAATTTGTTATCCTATGCTGAAGAAACATTGCCGCAGTATTGAATATTTCAGCAGGATAATGACCCCAAACATACATCCAAGTTGTTAAAACAGTGGGTTTCTGCTTCAAATGTGAGAGTTTTAAGCTGGCCATCTCAATCACCGGATTTGAACCCAATAGAACACTTATGGAAAACGCTAGATCGTCGAGTTCGAAAGCATACATATATAAATAAAGCCGCATTATTCAAATCATTGAAGGAAGAATGGGATAAAATTTCATCTGCTTGTATTAATCGATTAATTGGTACGGCTGTTATCTCTGCAAAGGGTATGGCTACAAAATATTAACATAAAAATATAATTTAAGTCTATTATAGAGCATATGGACTAATAATTTTTCTCGTAGTACAAAGTGGCCGGAAACTTTTGCACATAAAAATATAAGAATAATAATAATAAATATATTCACAAACATATTCTTTTACTATATTATTTTGTTTCCTATATCTCATACTCACTTCCCATAATGATTAAAAATCATTAGTCCACAGACAAGATGGACGGACGACATAAAAGGATTAACAGGACACGATTGGATGCTAAAGGCAAATAACAGAGCTCAGTGGAGACAGCTTGGGGAGGTTTACATCCGACTATAGATGGAATAACTAATGATGATATATATATATATATATATATATATATATATATATATATATATATATATATATATATATATTTTATTTATATTCCATATTGTCCTTTAGTTATGTGAAATGTAATGGACGTATTTTACTTCGAAATTCATGATATGTAAGCTGTTTTCGATAACCATAAACTTGACTCATAATACTTACCGTTTAGTACTATTTTTCTCACTGTGGGAACGATACTGGCAGCGTTATATTTTAACGAAAAATCTTATTAATACAGGTGGACCGGCTTCTAGAACATAATTCGGATTTCTTATGGAATATTCTATGTTGTCGCTAGACTTTGATTCGGCAAACCAGTTCTATAATATAAGGAAGAAATAAATACTGAAATAAATAAAAAATATGTTTATTGTAGGTGGTACCACGGTAAACATAAAACACAGTAGCGACGCTCAAGACAATTTTTAGGTCCTGTTTTTTTATCACGCATGCGTCCTCTATCATACCAACAACATGGCTGTCAGCGCGGGCACGGGTTGTGTTTACATCTGGATTTCAAGGAGAATTTTTTTATCACGTGCTCCGAAATTCATTAATAATAATTTTCCACTAAGTAAATGACTTATTTGACGTTATAATTGAAAATAATTATAAAAAAGGTGTCAAGAGGAAGTTTTTGTTGTGCGGTTAGTGCTTGTAAATATATGTGGTATCTCCAAGGGAGTTAGTTTTTTTAGCTTTCTCAACGATCCTAAAAGGTAATTTATTCATAATAGGCTGAAAAGATTTTGATCTAGCTACTTAAAACACATTTTTTTTTTCAAAATTTGACTTTATTCATCAAGAGCAATACAATCAGTCTAACGTTTTTCTAACATTTCTATACCTTTCTTGTAGAAGGGTTTGTTTTTGCCTTCAAATTAGGCCTCAATTTCGGCGATAACTTCCTCACTGCAGCCAGATCTCTTTCCCGCGCGCATTTGTCTGATGAAAGAGCACTTTTTTCTTCTTCATTTTGGGCCGTTCCTTTGCAATTTCTGCCTTCAAACGCACCAATAATATTCACTATTTTTTTTCTCTTCTCAGCATAGTTGATGAAAATTATTCCATGCACATCCCAAAATACGGAGGCCAAAACCTTCCCAGCCGACTGTGTGTTTGGTGCTGTCCACTCAGCTGACTGCCGATTTCATTCCGGTGTGTAGTGTTGGATCCATGTTTCATCTATTATCACATATTGCATGAAAAAATCTTTTTTATGTTTTCCGGTGTAACCACCTCATTTGGGCGCCCAGAGCGTTCAACATCATTTGTATCTGTACGACCGCAGTTAAATTCAGCATACCAGGAAATGATGAGTAATTTTCCAGGGGCAGAGTCCCCGTAACACTTATCAAGCCATTGCTTTGTTTGAACGGTATTTTTTCCCATCAAAAAACAGTGTTCAAACAACACACGAAATTCGATTTTCATTATTTTGAAAATATCAAATGTAGCGTCACTAAAACCACTGTAACTTGTAAACTAATCGTCGAGATGTCATGAAATTTTGACACGTATCGTTTGAAGGTTGGTACTTTCCTAAAAATCATATGGATTTTTGAAAAGGGCGACATCTGTGTGTCAGACCAAAAACTTTTCAGCCTATGTTTTATTATATAAAGATTACAATAATTGTGTTTTCATATTAAAGATACATTTTACTTGTAAAACAGTTGAAGTTTATTGTTAAGTATTGGTTTATGTTATTCCAGTTGCACTTTTTTTTTCTGAATTCAGGGTAGAATGTTTGCTAGAGTTAAGTTATATTATCTGCTAAAATTCGCAAACCAAACTTTCAAAACTCAGTCTAGGCATGTAAAAGTAGAAATTCTCCAGCACGAATGAATTTGAATAAATCATGGATTTAATTTTTTTTTTATATAAGTAGTATATAGTCACGAAAAGTCATTAGAAAATTATTATATTGGATTTAACTAATGATAAAATGGAGGAAAAAGTGCGCTCACTTTATTTTTAAGTTCAGAAGAAAGATTAAAATGATAATTATAATTATTTTCAATCTCTCCAGATTCCTGGGATTCGCTGAAATATAAGGAGCATGATTGTTGACATTATATGCGCAAAGCTAAAGGTGTACAGGGTGAGTCAACGATATAGTAAAGTTCATTATCTCATTTATTTCGGGAATGATGAAAAAATGTTAAATACAATAGTTTTAGGGAATGTTAAGGGGTACAGTTTAAAATTATTTTTGAGTATACAGGGTACTTTAAAAAAGTGTGGGCGATATAACATATGTTTTTTTAAATGGAACATCCTATTTTCTAACTTATTTTTAAATTCTGCGTAAAATTGTATAACTTTTTTACTAATAATATTATATACCTAAACCTAGTAGTTTTTTTCTAATATTTCAATTTTTTTAAAAAAAAAAATACTAGTTTTCAGTTTTGTAAAAAATTGCCAGTAGCGCCATTTTTTTCTGAAGGTGGAATACTCATAATTGGTACGAGCGTTCTATAGAGATGAAAAAAAAGATATATGTAAACAAATTTGAGTTAGATGCTACAGGGTGTCCAAAATAAATTTATGCATTTCGACTATTTTAAATTGAAAAATCTCAAATTTTTTATAATATATTATTATTTTTTCTGATAGATTTTACAAAACCCTCTAACTTTTATTAAGTATGTCATATACCTATTTCTAATAGTTTTCGATTTATATTAAATCTTTCAATTTTTACCCTTGTTTTTAATATACTTACGTTATAACGTCATAGTTGCCAAGACAAAACAAAAATGTAGGCATTGTCAAATTTTGACATGTCTATTAAGCAAGTAAAAATAGTTTAATTGGTTGTAGTAAGTGACGTATGAAGGTAATAGTTATGGATTTTCCTAAAAATTAATTAACTGATATGGTTTATATACTGGGCGAGGCGGGAAAAAATTGTCTTTTGGCAGTAAGGCTTCACGGAGCGAAGTACCTTAATAAACGTATACCATCTAGAAAATCTTTTCAGTGCTTAATGGAACGGTTTGATGGTAGTGGTAGCGTTGAGTATACGAAACGGAAAGTAGTAAACCAGAATGCTACCAATGAGGAAATAGAAATCGAGATTTTACTTCATGTTGAAGATAATTTCCAGGTCAGCAGCCGTCAACTAGCTGACTTATCTGACACATCCCAATCTACGGCTAATCGCAATGGAGCAGTTAACAGCCATAACATGCATTATTATTCAATAGTTAATCTATTTGGAGTCCGGAAAGTTCAAAACCAAAACCATTGGTCGCTTAATGTATGGTGTGGAATATTAAATTTTCGAATTATTGGTCCATATTTTTTCCGCGAACCGCTTAACGGGCCTAGATATCTAAATTTTTTGCACAACGAATTACCCCAGCTTCTTGAAGAAGTTGATAACTTTGAAAGGGAACAAATGTGGATTCAACAAGACGGAGCTCCTAGTCATCAAGTTCGGGAATTTTTAAACGATCGTGACCCATAAAAATGGATCGGTAGGGATGTATTCATTCAGTGGCCCCCTCGATCATGTGGCTTAACACCTTTAGACTTCTTTTTGTGGGGCTACATTAAAGATCGTGTTTATGTGAATCCCCCTACCCCACCAGTAAATATGGGAAATAGGATACGGGATGCGTGTAGGACAATAACGCCCTTTATGCTAAGGAAAGTGAAGGAAAATATAGTAAAACGACTAAACATGTGTAGTCAAGTAGACGGGCATATTTTTGAACATCTGTTACGTCATAATAATTAGATAAGTTAAACTATATTAAAATTATTATTAACTATTTGTTTATGTTTTCACAATAGCGTAAGTGTATTAAAAACAAGGGTAAAAGTTGAAAAATTCAAAATAAATTGAAAACTATTAGAAATAGGTATATAACATACTTAATAAAAGTTGGAGGGTTTTGTAAAAATCTATCAGAAAAAATAATAATATACAGAGTGTGCCGTTTAAAAAGTTTGAGATTTTTCAATTTAAAATAGTCGAAATGCATAAATTTATTTTGACCACCCTGTAGCATCTAATTCAAATTTCTTTACATATATCTTTTTTTTTCATCTCTGTAGAACGCTCGTAGCAATTACGAGTATTCTACCTTCAGAAACAATGGCGCTACTGGTAATTTTTTTACAAAACTGAAAACTAGTATTTTTTTTAAAAAAATTGAAATATTAGAAAAACTACTGGTTTAGGTATATAACATTATTAATAAAAAAGTTATAAAATTTTACGCAGAATTTAAAAATAAATTAGAAAATAGGATGTACCATTTAAAAAAAAACATATGTTATATCGGCCACACTTTTTTGAAGCACCCTGTATACTCAAAAATAATTTTAAACTGTGCACCTTAACATTCCCTAAAACTATTGTATTTAACATTTTTTTGACATTCCCGAAACAAATGAGATAATGAACTTTACTCTATCGTTGACTCACCCTGTACAAAGATATATTCTCAAAATGAACATCCCCCCTCCCGGACAATATCTCTAATAGTTGAGACATATAAATTCAACAATGAGATACAGTCGACACTGTTTATAGTGAAACTCTATATAGTGAAAAACTCTTTATAGTGCAATTTTTTCAAAACCTGGAATATTTTAATGAAATTTCATGTAAAAAGCCCTGCATATAGTGAATCTGTAAAATAGTAACACTCTATATAATAAAATTTTTACCGGAATTTTATGTATAAATTTTTATGCATTTATTGAGATCTTGGCCATTTCGGGTTTCCCATTTTTATCTAACATTAGCACGAATTCCATTTTTATGACGCATTCTTTTGAAAAGGTTCTTAACGCGTTTATAACGCCTAATGGTTGGCAATAAATCAGGTAGATTTCTGTGAGAAACCCGGGGAAAAACCCATTTTATAGTCGAGGCCTAGTAATTCGCAAATTCAGGTTCAGTTTCTTTTTTGTTTAAGAATCAAGTAAGATGTCCAAGCGAGGGTGTTTAAATTTAGCTGAGAAAATTAAAGTTTTGGAGGAAGTTGATAAAGGCTGCAAAAAAAATTGATCTTGCTGCAAAATTTGGTGTTTCTCCAAGTTGCGTCTCTCTGATAATAAAAAGTCGCGACAGTATCATCAAGAAACCTAGTGTTCCAAGCAGTCGAAAACGAGTACGGGTGAGTACTTACGAGGATGTAAAGGAAGCAGTTTTACGATGGTTTCAAGTGGCCCGTACGCATCAAAACGTACCAATATCGGGAAATTGAATAAAGCAAAAGGCTCTACAATTAGCTAAAGAATTTAACTGCGTTAATTTCCAAGCTAGTGAAGGGTGGTTGAGTGCCTGGAAGACTCGCAATTCAATCGTTTCAAGACGGTGTCTGGCGAGAGTGCAAGCGTTAGTCAGGAGGATTGTGACATTTGGACTGAAACTGTTTTAAAAAGTGCATTGAAAAAGTACGAGCCAAAAAAACGTTTTCAATTGTGATGAAACCGGTTTTTTTTTTTTAAAATGTTTGACAAATGAAACTTTTGCTTTTAAAAGTGATAAATGTTTTGGTGTTAAAACAAGTGACGAAAGGGTGACACTTATGGTTGGAGCAAACATGGATGGATCAGAAAAACTGAAATTACTGCTCATAGTTAAAAACAAAAATCCCGGTTGTTTAAAAGGAGTTAAATCTCTGGCGTTAGATTACGCTAATAATAAAAACGCATGGATGACTTCTGAGATTTTCGAAAGATGGATCAAAGAACTGGACACGAAAATGAAAAGCCAAAAGCGAAAGATTGTGATGTTTATAGACAATGGGGTATTCTACAAAAAACTGCTACCGTCGACGCAGATTTTTTACTTGAAGATTTCTTAGAAATCGACAATGATGTTGGTACGACAGATCTCCCAACTGACCAAGACATAATTGACGATATAAAAAGTATAGAAGATCATGAAGAACTGAAACCGGGGAATGTCCTGCTAAATTTAGTGAAAATGAAATAAGAAATGCATTTGACATTATGCGAACTACTCTCGGGGGCCAGGAAAGTGTACCTGATCAAATCTTTATGCATTTGAATAAATGCGAGAATTTTGTTGAGCAACAATTATTTTTCAAAAGTAATGTTCAAAAGAAAATATCTGATTATTTTTCCTAGTACGTATGTACGTAGTATGTACATATGTATTAACAGATTTTGTATCATTCTTTTTATTTCGTGTGTAGTACATACATACATAAAGTCCGTACGTTATATCTTTACACGTGCGTCATAGTTTTCAGGCAATATCCCAGACGACTATTATATTTTTTGTCTCTTTTTACCAATACCTACGATTTATTGGTGAAAAGAGACAAATAATATAATAGTCGTCTGTTATATGGCCTGAAAACTATGACGCACGGGTTAAGATATAACGTACGGACTTTATGTATGTATTTAGCCCTGTACATGCTATGTACTATTTAAACTTTCAAATGTTTAATAAAATCTTTTCTAATAATTCAAATTTGCAATTTTTTTTGTTGCTTGTACCTTATAAAATACAAGTAAATGATTACCAATATAAAATACATACATAGCAATATATACGGATTTTTTCTTTATATAGTGAAAAACTTTCTATAGTGAAATTTGGGTCAACATTTTGGTCTTTCACTATATAGAGTGTCGACTGTATTTAAATGAATAACGTGCAAAAAGCGTTGAAGCCAAATGTATTTTTTGCGTTTTAATCTGTTTTTTTTTTTGTATATCTATTTTAATAAGAACTTGATAAAAGAAATGTTTCTAAAAAAAACTATTCTCGATTTTTTCGTTCTTTCAATAAGCAAAATTTATTTTTATCCTTCAGAATAAGATTATTCTTGAAAGAAGGAATTTGAATATTTCAAAAACTCGCGTGCATCATAGCGGCAATATGGAGATAGATCATATGATCATTACAAACTTGAACCCCTTGAGATCAAACCAAACCGGACTGTCGCTACTGTGTTTTATGTTCACTGTTGTGGTATTTTGGAATAACTACACAACTAAAAATTTTTACTTTCTTTGCTAAGGAAAATATTGTATTCCTGAAAAAAATCACACTTCGAGATCGATCTGTTGGCACCATAATTCTCAAATAAAATGATATTTGTATAATACTTGAAACAGAAATAAAACCTATAGTTTTAAAGGGATATCGTTCTAGGGGAAGGAAGTGAAAGGGGGTGGGTGTCAACAGGTTGTATAGTTTGAATTGTATTATAGAAACTTACTTTCCCTTCACTTGAGAGTGTCAGATTCGCTACTTATTTTAGAACCGCATGCTTGCAAGGCAAGTACTGAGTAAATTAACTTACCGATTTATTTTTCAGTTTCCCAACCTTGTGTAGTTATAATATTGTTGGTAGTTATCTGTCTCCAACATTTTATTGAGTTTTTTTATACTCTGCTAGACTGGATTATTTAAATATTAGTTCATCATTGTAGATTTTATGTAAATTGATTAATTATTTTGTTTGTTTGTTACTTTTTGTCCTTGTCGATTGTGGTTAATATAAATCGTCAGTAGCTGGGTAAGGAACAAGTTTGAACTTATCTAACGGAAATTTTTGTAGTATTTAATTATACTTTCTTATTTATGGAATAGAAAAAAATATATATATCGCTGATTTTTTCGTAGAGATCGCATATTTTGTTTTCACTTTTCCCCGTAGTACCCCGAAGTACTTTCTTCGTGCAAAAATAATTTCTTGCACAAATTTAAATTATCTAATTACTGCTTGTTAGGCTCCCTGTGCAACCCCGTTCGTCATTATCTTGTTATCTAGCAATTTTATTGACAAATTATTATAGAGTAAAAACATTGCAATGAGAAAGGACTTTTTTTCTTATGGGTCTAGCACGCGTGCTACAGGGAAGTCCCTAAAGCGCTCCAGGAGCGGCATGTATAGGGAAAAAGCGATTCACGTTGTTCTTGAATCGCTGTAAATTGTACTCGGTGGGAACACAGCCCTGGGCAAATTATTCCAAAGGGATGATATTCTCCATATAAAAGACTGCTTGAAAAGCGTTGTACGCGGAGTAACAAGCTGAACCTCATACGGATGTGAAGTATTAGCGCGACGTGTATTTCTAACATGCACCGCTCTGGGAGGAATTAAGAGGGCTACATCCTTCGAACACTTTCCATGAAAATACTTGTAGAACAGACTCAAGTCGCCAACCGTTCTTCGATGTTCCAGCGAATCAAGGCCGCCGGTCAGTTCCGGGTCTACAATCAGCCGAACAGCTCTTCTCTGAACAGAATCCAACAAATGCAGTGTATGTTTGGAAGCGGAGCCCCAAACCTGAGAGCCGTATTCCATAGTTGGTCGAATTTGAGCTTTGTAAAGAATGAACAGTTGTTGTGGAGTGTAAAGCTTTCGGGTTCGAAATAATATTTCCAACTTTTGAGAAGCTCTCCTTGCTATCCCTGCAAAATGTTCATGCCAGGATAGAACATGATTATGTCGGGTTCAGCAACGTTAACTTTTTTAGAAAAAACTGCCGCCTGGGTTTTTGTAGCGTTAAATTCCACTTGGTTACTGTCACCCCAAGATAGAATTTCTTCTAGGTTTTTGTTAAGTTGAACGACCTCCTGTCTGCGGATATTCATCTGAGTAGGCGATGTCCGAGCGTTCAAAGTGAATGAAGAGATAAGCGTACTGCCATCTGCAAAGCTGTAGATTAGATTCCCGGTCTTTTCCAGCAGATCGTTAATGTAAATGAGAAAGAGAGTAGGAGACAGTATGGAGCCTGGGGGCACGCACGCGTTGAAAGTGAAGGTATTAGAAAGAAATCCGTCGACCGCCACACGTAAAGAACGCTCTCCGAGGAAACATGAGAGCCACAAACAGAACTTTTCAGACATACCATAAGAGCGTAGCTTAGCCAACAGTCCATCATGCTAAACACGGTCGAATGCCTTGGATATATCAAGAGCAACCGCTCGAGATTCTCCAAAGTGTTCAACTGCGTTGTTCTAAACATGTGCCACATAAGTCAGAAGCTCTCCTGTTGATTTATGTTTACGAAAGCCATATTGGTGATCGCTATTAGGTGTAAATAGAGATCTCTGAAATTTTGGTCCAAAAATATTAAGGTTTAAACGATCCTTAAGTCGATTTTATTGGTAACATCAGTATATTGTATATTTTACAGGATAAAAACATAATTGCATGTCGAAAACATTACTTTTTTGAGTTTTTAATTGCATAGATATGTAAAATTGACAATTACCTACAAACTTGGACCGCGTGCGACCACAGGAGACCAAGTAAACTTAAGTTATGAGCATTTAAAAGACCACTTACATCGCCTTTGAAAATGTTGACCGCAGTGTCAACGAAACGTCAGGAAGGTAATACCTGGAGAACACGGCCTCAACTCCCGAAAGAAACCAGCATTAATTCAACGGGTCGTGAAAGCCTGCATTCTTCCATTGTACACCTTTACGGGAAGGATATTTCAAGACAGATTCGACAATTAGAGAGCCTCCGGCAGAAAAAAGCAGAACGCCGATACTCTGACATTTTTACTGCGCTGCCGCGATGCTGATCTAATCCCAAAATTTTTTAAACTCAGGAGATCTTTCAACTCGGGACAAACACACAGAATCTACATTTTAACGACTGGGACAAAATTGATCGGCTAACATACACAATAATGGAATCGACTCTGTCATCGGCAACAAATAGAGAGAAGAACAAATTTGAGTCACTGTACGAGAAAAAGAGACCAGCACCGAAACCTGATAGTTCACGCAAGGTCATCAACCTGTCCCAACGAGAACTATTACAAGACGAAATAACAGTTCTTGCCAGAGGTGGAAATTTTGCGATAACACCCACAACGATACCTGTTGAAGATATAATAGCTAATGTAGAATCAGGAATAAGAACATTATCGTCGGAAATTGCAGAGGAAATCCGCTTAGAGACGTCGAAGATTTTAAATCATGCTAAAACACCAAAAAGCAAGCTAAGTGGAAATGAAAAACGAGCCATTAAGAACTTGAATGCAGACATAAGAATTGTGGTCTTGCCAGCTGATGAGGGAAATGCAACAGTGATTTTAAATACAGACGACTGCAATAACAAAGTTAAAAATCTCTTAGATCCAGCCACTTATAGAAAACTTTCACAAAACCCAACGTCGAGCATTTTGCGCAAAACATCCCAATTAATTAAGAAATCATCCATTGAACCAGCACTGCAATCAAAATTATGCAAAACTGAAGCTTTCCCTCCGCGGCAGTATGGACTACGAAAAATTCACAAACACGACGTGCCGCTAAGACCAATAGTCAGCACAATTGGCTCACCTACATATAATATCGCAAAATATTTGCCAACACTATTGCAACCTTTCATTGGCCAGTCTAACACCTACGTAAAGGATTCGACACATTTTCTGAAAAAAATCACGCTAAACCACTTGATATACTGGTAAGCTTTGATGTGGTTTCACTTTTTACGATGGTACCTGTTGGCGAGACTCTACAGCACATCGGTCATTACTTTCCAGAGGATATTAAGGCATTGTTTAAACACTACTTAAACAATACGCGTTTCCAGTGGAAACAGAATTTCTACGAGCAGACTGATGAAGTGACAATGGGAAGCCCACTTAGTCCAGTTGTAGCCAATTTCTTTGTAAAGAAATTCGAGTAACATGCACTTGAAAACAGCTAGCAAGAGGCTATCTCACTGGTTCCGATATGTTGATGATACATTTGTTATATGGAGCCATGAGGAACAAGATCTGGATGAGTTCTTGAGACACCTGAATTCAATTAACAATAGAATCCAATTCACCATGGAGAAGAAACAAGACAAACAAATCGTTTTTCTAGACAAACTAATTGAAAGAGAAGACAACGGAAAATTGGGTCATAGAGTCTATCGTAAACCAACACACACTGACAGATATTTAAACAAGGACTCGAATCATCACCCTAAACAAAAAAGGGGGATAATAAAAACTTTGACAGACCGAGCAATCCGAATATGCCAACCAAAACACCTGCCAAACAAATTAGAACATCTAAAAACCACCTTATAGAACAACGGTTACTCTCGTCAAGAAATAAAAAGAGCCACTAGTCAGAACTGACACCAAAGACAAACAATCCACTGGATTTCAAGGAGTCGTGCCTTTTGTAAAAAATGTAATGGACCGCATTGGAAAATTGCTACGTCGCACAGTGGGGAAAAACGAAAAATCGTGTTTCAAAATTGTCTAGAGCCTTCAATTTTGGTTCGATTTGGACGATTTTTTTTTTTAAATTGAAGCTTATTAAATTCCGAACAAAGTTGTCGGAGTCGATTTTTCAATTAAACTTTTGTTTCAAAATGGCGGACGTTGGTTTCTGATTATATAGCGATTGAGACACATAAAACGCTTACAGTTTCAAACCAAGTTGTGCTAAAATGCGTGTATGTATGTTTTTTTTTATGTCGCAGATAATATATCTAATATCACAGTTACAAGATTAATAATAATGAACCCAAAATGGCTGCCATGAACAATAAAAGTATTATAAATATGAATAAATGTACCATTATTATTTTATATCCATAACATTTGCATAAATAATTTCTTGAAGGTTGTTAATTATAAATATGTTTCAACAATTGACTTAAAATGACAAATCAAATATGGCGGATGCCAAAATTGAATCGAGCAAGAAAGTTTCTCTGTGGCATTTAGACTGTGGCAGTCAGATCATTCAAGTTATTCAAGTTTAGTTGCGGGATTTAAATTTTCATGCAGTTATTGCTAGAATATTGCTGCTGTAAATTTTAAGTATCGTAGACAATTTTCTAGCAGATACAAAAAACCGCGATACACGCAGAAAAGGACAGCTCATACAGCTAGAAAATGGCTACAACAGCTAAAACGTTTTGTTAAAATAGGGACAGCTAAATATTTTGCTGCACTAGCCACATTGTTTGCTGTTGTAGCAAAAAAGTGGCTGCTGTTGCTAAACAGTGGCTAATGCAGCAAAATATTTAACTGTCCCTATTTTAGCATTTCTCTGCGTATATTTTGTAAGAGTAATAATAATCTTTATTAACGAGAAAACCCTTTAGTACATATACAAAACTACTGAATTATAGGAATAGGCTAGAAAAATAAGAAAATAAATATGTCTAACCTTAACTTACTCTTACATAAAATATTTAGCTGTCCCTATTTTAACAAAACGTTTTAGCTGTTGTAGCCATTTTCTAGCTGTGTGAGCTGTCCTTTTCTGCATGTATCGCTGTTTTTTTGTATCTGCTAGAAAATTGTCTACGATACTTAAAGTTTACAGCAGCAATATTCTAGCAATAACTGCATGAAAATTTAAATCCCGCAACTAAACTTGAATAACTTGAATGATCTGACTGCCACAGTCTAAATGCCACAGAGAAACTTTCTTGCTCGATTCAATTTTGGCATCCGCCATATTTGATTTGTCATTTTAAGTCAATTGTTGAAACATATTTATAATTAACAACCTTAAAGAAATTATTTATGCAAATGTTATGGATATAAAATAATAATAGTACGTTTATTCATATTTATAATACTTTTATTGTTCATGGCAGCCATTTTGGGTTCATTATTATTAATCTTGTAACTGTGATATTAGATATATTATCTGCGACATAAAAAAACATACATACACGCATTTTAGCACAACTTGGTTTGAAACTGTAAGCGTTTTCTGTGTCTCAGTCGCTATATAATCGGAAACCAACGTCCGCCATTTTGAAACAAAAGTTTAATTGAAAAATCGGCTCTGATAACTTTGTTCGGAATTTAATAAGCTTCAATTTAAAAAAAAAATCGTCCAAATCGAACCAAAATTAAAGGCTCTAGACAATTTTGAAACACGATTTTTCGTTTTTCCCCACTGTGCGTCGGCACGATATTAATAACACATACAAGCCAACAAGGACAATAAAACAAAGTATAAGATCGGTCAAAGACCGGAGAGACCCACTCTCCGCTGAAGGCGTATATCGCATTCCATGCAGCTGTGGTTTAGCCTAGGTTGGTACAACCAAACGTAGCATTAATATACGGCTAGCTGAACACAAAAGGAGTTGCCGATTAGGACATACAGACAAATCTGCCTTAGCCGAGCACACGTTAACTCAGGAAGACCACAAAATCCTGTTCGACCAGACTCAAGTTCTAGCCAAAGTATCGAGCTACTACCTGAGGTTATACAGACAGGCTATTGAAATCCACAAACCCAAACGTAATTTCAATAAAAAAGACGAAGCAAAACTCGGACGCCCGCATTACGACAAACAAAAACGTTAAGAAAGGAGGAAATCTCGCTGGTGCCTGATTGGCCGAGCGTCTAAATGGTCACGCTTATTCCGCAATACACAAAACCAGACAGCGCTACATCGTCGAACACAGTTGACAGTGAACAGTCAAGAAGAAACCTTCGACCACTGCCACATCACCTTTGAAAATATTGACCGTAGTGTCAACGAAACGTAAGGAAATTAATACCTGGAGAACACGGTCTCAACTCCCGAAAGAAACCCACATTAATTAAAAGACGTTTTAAAATGGACAAATAAGCCAAATTTCAAACTTAATGGTTACTTCACTTTACACACATTATTTTTTTGAAGGAATAAATTACATAGATATTCAGGACTGACAGTTTCAAATAATCTTAGGCCACGTGCAACTATGGACGACCAAGTCAACTCAAGTTATGAGCAATTGAGGGGGTCAGAAGCAAAGGGATGTAAGTGAAAAATTGCCTAACTTAAGTTATGCACTTGAAAAGGTTTCTTTACCCAACATCTGACTCCTTGCAGACGGATAAACCCATTCTCTGTACTAGACTGGGGTGCACTAACAATGTTTTTGTTAAAGGGTTCCGGTATTTTTTGAAGTTTTAAAGATACAGTAACTTTGAAGGTGACCCCTTTGCTTCTAACCCCCTCAATTAAAAGACGTTTAAAATGCACAAATGGGCCAAATTTCGTATTTAATGGTTACTTTTTGTCGCGTACCTTATTTCTTTGAGGTATAAATTGCATAGATATCCAGGACTGACAATTATGAGCCATGAGCGATCAAGTCAAGTTAAGTTATGACTAAGGACACCTAAATATGCAAAGCGCATATATTGCATATTTTGCATATTATATGCATTTTTCTAAATATTAGCATAAATGCTTTAAAAATAGCATATATGTGCATATTTGAAGGAATTTATAATAATGTAGGTCTTTGGCAGGCGTTTTCATTCATTTTTCGGAATAAGGGTCAATATTTAGGCCGCCGCCGACGCGCCGGTGGTTTTCCCCAAATAAATTTTATTGTTTTATGGTCAGTAAAAGCCAGTCAGTAAACCCCAGACGGCCCTCAGAGCATACTTGTATTATTAATTTATTAGATTTCATTTTTGGTTGTGCTTTTAAAGTGGTTACGTCGATTTGTGCTTTTTATCTTGTGAGTCGTATTTTACTACAGTGAAATGCCCAAAGCCAGTAGTGTGTCAGTGTGGATTAAACCATACAAAGAACTAAGAATAGATATGGGAAAAATTTACTGTTCTGCTGTGTTAAAATTGTTATGGAAAAAAATAGTGGTTTTCGATTTGTCAGCCAAGTAGCTAATGTTTTAAAGGGGGATTTTACTGATTCCATTGATTTAGATCCTATGCTATTAAATAATTTTAAAAACGCCCCAATTACATCAGTCGATGTGGAAAGGAGTTTCTCAATTTATAAATTTTTATACAACGATAGAAGACAACACTTTTTAATGGAGAATTTTGAGAAACATTTAGTACTAAGTTGGGAATGTGGAATCTTTGGCACAATGATACTACTCAGTGTATATCACCACTACACCAAACACTTTATTTTTGCACTCGACGCGCGTTTCGCTAACCATGTTAGCTTCATCAGGAGCGATGATTGACTCAATCATCGCTCCTGATGAAGCTAACATGGTTAGCGAAACGCGCGTCGAGTGCAAAAATAAAGTGTTTGGTGTAGTGGTGATATATACTGAGTAGAAACATTTAGTAGTTTATTATTTTTATAACTAACGGCGGCCCTGTCTTTTGCAATATTTGCATATTTCCGCTTACTTAGTTGCATCGCCCTGTATGTATCAAATTTAAAATGTATGTTTTATTATGCTGTTTACTACGTATATAAATTTTTATAATATGTACCTACATTATTATTATTATATGTTCATCTTTAAGCAAAGTAATAAAATACATTATTATTTATATTTATTTTTTACTTTGTATAATACTATATTTAGATTTAGTTCATTCGCTCTGTATGTTGAAAATTTAAAATGGGTTTTTTATTGCTACATTTGTATAGTACTCGTATCATGTAATGTGAAACAATAAATTTACATTTTTCAAGTTTATTTCGATTTTTTTTACTGCATATTTACAACATGTATGTGCATATTTTGAGACAATTATTTGTATATTTATGCGCATATTTTAAAGTTTTTCACCTGCATATTCGGGTTTCCTTAGTTATGACCAATTAAAAGACGTATAAAATTCAAAAATAGGCTTCTATATATATTTATTTATATTATATTTATAGGCTACTAAAATAGTAGACAGGAAAATATGTATGAATATGTATGCAATTTATACATAAAAAATAAAGTGCGCCACATAAAGTAATTAATAAATACGAAATTTGACCCATTTGTGCATTTTGTACGTCTTTAGTTGCTCATAAATTGAGTTTACTTAGTCGCCCATGGTTGCACGTGGTCCAAGAATGCTCGAAATTGTCGGTCCTGGATATCTATATAGTTTATATCTCAAAAAAGTGCGCAACGTAAAGTAGCCATTAAATATAAAATTTGGCCGATTTGTGTATTTCATACGTCTTTAAACTGCTCATAACTAAAGTTTACGTGGTCGCATGGTTTTATATGGTCTAAGATTGTTCAAAATTGTTAGTCCTAAATATCTATGCAATTTGTGCGTCAAAAAAAATAAGGTGCACAACAAAAAGTATCCATTAAATTGAAAATTTGGCCTATTTTTGCATTTTATACGTCTTTTAATTGCTCATAACTTGACTTTACTTGGTAATCCATGGTTGCATGTAGTCTAAATTTGTTCATAATTGTCGGTCCAGAATATCTTTGAAATTTATACCTTAACCATTAAGTTCGAAATCTGGTTTCTTTGTGCATTTTAAACGTCTTTTAATTGCTCATAACTCATACTCCATCAAGTTTAAAACTTGCATACTGTAAAAAACGTTTTTAAATTTTCTCAATATTTAGAATACGTGTGCTGCTGTTTGAGTTTTCTTACTATTTTGTTCTTTTACACCATAATTTTACTTTCATCATATGTCGTCATTTCAGTATTAGTTGGAAATTCCTCTTTTTTAAAATCAGAAACCTTGCTTTATTAAATTTATCAAATATGTATTTATTATGGTTTTATAACAATCTGTGACTTATTTACATATTTTAAATTAATGTAAGCAGATTAGACTGCTGGATAAACAACATCATCAAGAAGTTGTTTGTGATTCTTAGTATACCCAGTCGTTTCGAAAATTTGTCCCAGATTATTATTATTTTTAGTGTTCCATATGGAACACTTATAAGGTTACTTCGGGGTCTGTCTTTCTGTCACACCCGGTTTTCTCCGAAACTACTTCATATAGAAAGTTGAAATTTGGCACTAATATAGGAATTGATGGCTCCGTCAGAGCCATTTAGTTTTGAAAGTTAAATTTTGACTTAATGGGATAGTTTTGGGGGGCGAAAACTGAAGTGAAAAAAAAGAATACCACGTAATCAAGTGGGGTGTCAAATGAAAGCTTGTAAAAACACGTGTTCAAAAACATATATAATGTAATACTTGCGCACACTTTTCTTTGTATTATTTTTAAAAAATGCGAAAAATCGCTTACCCCTTTATCTCGAAAAATCCCGATCAAAAATTTTTCAAAAATTCTGGAATATTCTCCACAGGGTTTGAACGAAAATTATCACTAGTGAATTACCCTTAGTAACTTATCTGGTATATAAAACAAAAGAAAATTTCAGGGTCATTAGTTTTCAATAAAGATTGGAAAAACAAAAATTTTTACAATCAAAGTAAGGAACACTAATTGCGTTAGTCCGACTTGCACTTGGCTGGTTTTTTTAGATATAGCTCAAAAGATGGCCACAGTTCTTTTCAGTCACATAAGTAATACTGCTATATAGCTATGTATATTGAGAGAGAAGTGTGTCGCCGTTAGTAGAGTATAGATGATCGTTTCTCTCTCGCACCCTATCTCGGAACTTCGCACGATCTGCGCATGCGTTTAATTATTATATCTATAATATATATATAATGTAACGTCTCTCTGTCTGTCCGTTAGTATGCTTATCACTGGAGAACCACTTATCAGATTTACGTACTTTTTTTTTTAAAACATACTCTGGCCAGGTTATAGGCTATATTTTATTACGTTAGGTAGCATAAGGTGACGATAATAGTGAATGAAGTCGGAAAAAAGTTTGCCGCTAACGCGTTCCCTTGCAATATACAGCCTAAACCATTAAATATGGAACAATATTATGTAGCAGAGAATATCTATAATCTATTTTATCATGCGAGAATCACTTATCCGATTTACATGTCTGTTTTTAAATGCATACATATATTCTTTGGCCAGCTATATAATAATAATAATAATCTATACCTATAATATATATAAAACTAGCCGGGCCCGCGGCTCCGCTCGCGTGGACTTGATTCACTACTATCGTTACTGCTTATTCCTTATGTTACCCAACGTAATAAAATATCTCCCATTATTTCTCCTTATCTCCCAATATTTCTCCTTATCTCCCGTTATCTCTACATAAGTTCCATTATCTAGGCTTATCTCTGCCCATCTCCCATTATTTCTCCTTATCTTCCATTATATCTCCTTATCTCCCATTATCTCACCTTATTTCCCATTATCTAGGCTTATCTCGACTTATCTCCCATTATTTCTCCTTATCTCCCATTATTTCTCCTTATCTCCCATTATCTCACCATAACTCCCATTATCTAGACTTATCTCTGCTTATCTCCCATTATCTCTCCTTATCTCCTATTATTTATACTTATCTCCCATTATCTCACTTTATCTCCCATTATCGAGGCTTATCTCGACTTATCTCCTATTATTTCTCCTAATCTCTCATTATCTCACCTTATCTCCCATTATCTAGGCTTATATCGCATTATATAGAACAGTTGTATAAATTTATAAAAACACGTAAATCGGATAAGTGGTTCTCGAGTATTAAGCGCACTAACGGACAGACAGACAGACAGAGAGACGTTGCATTTTATATATATTGTATTCTTTGTTACATGATATTGTTCCATATTTAATGCTTTAGGGAGTGTATTGCAAGAGAACGCGCTAGCGGCAAACTTTTCTCCGACTTGATTCACTATTGTCGTCACTGCTTATTCCTTATGTCACTTAATAAAATATATCCTATAACCTGGCCAGAGAACATACGTATGTTTAAAAAAAAAGGCACGTAAATCTGATAAGTGGTTCTCCGGTGATAAGTACACTACCGGACGGACGGACAGACAGACAGACGGATAGACGGACAGACAGACGGACAGAGAGACATTGCATTTTATATATATTATAGCTATCTGCTACATAATATTGTTCCATATTTAATGGTTTGGACTGTGTATTGCAACAGAACGCGCTAGCGGCAAACTTTGTCCGACTTCATTTACTATTATTGCCACTGCTCATTCCTTATGCTACCTATCGTAATAAAATATAGCCTATAACCTGGCCGGAGAACATATGTATGTTTTAAAAAAAAAAGTACGAAAATCGGATAAGTGGTTCTCCAGTGATAAGCGCACTAACGGACAGACAGACGGACAGATATACGTTGCATTTTATATATATTATAGATGTAATAAAATATATACCTATAACCTGGTCAGAGAACATATGTATGAATTTAAGAAATCGCGTAAATCCGATATGTGGTTCTCGAGGGATAAGCGCATTAACGGACAGACAGACAGACAAACATTGCATTTTATATATATATATATATATATATATATATATATATATATATATATATATATATATATATATATATATATATATATATATTATAGATATAGATTATTATTATTATTATTATTATTATTATAAACCTGGCCAAAGAATATATGTATGAATTTAAAAAAAGACAGGTAAATCGGATAAGTGGTTCCCGCGTGATAAACGCACTAATGGACACACAGACAGACAGAGAGACATTGCATTTTATATATATTATAGATTGTAGATTACAGATATTCTTTGCTACATAATATTGTTCCATATTTAATGGTTTAGGCTGTGTATTGCAAAGGCACGCGCTAGCGGCATATGTTACTTATTTCCGACATCATTCGCTATTTTACGTCACTGCTCATTCCTTATGCTACTTATCGTAATAAAATATAGCCTATAACCTGGCCAGAGAACATATGTATGTTTTAAAAAAAAAAGTACGTAAATCGGATAAGTTGTTCTTCATTGATAGGCGCACTAACGGACAGACAGACAGACAGAGAGACGTTGCATTTTATATATATTATAGATGCAACGTCTCTCTGTCTGTCTGTCTGTCCGTTAGAGCGCTTATCCCTCGAGAATCACTTATCCGATTTACGTGATTTTTTAAATTCATACATATGTTCTCTGACCAGGTTATAGATATATATTTTATTACATCTATAATACATATACAATGCAACGTATTTCTGGCTGTCTGTCTGTCCGTTAGTGCGCTTATCACTGGAGAACCACTTATTCGATTTACGTGCTTTTTTTTAAACATAGATATGTTCTCTGGCCAGGTTATAGGCTATATTTTATAACGTTAGGTAACATGAGGAATAAGCAGTGACGATAATAGTGAATCATATCGGAAAAAAAATTTGCCACTAGCGAGCGAAACACTGCCTAAACCATTAAATATGGAACAATATCATGTAGCAAAGGATATCTATAATATATATAAAATGCAACGTCTCTCTGTCTGTTTTTCCGTTTGTACGCTTATCACTGGAGAACCACTTATCCGATTTACGTGTTTTTTTCTTTAAACATGCTAAACCATTAAATATGCAATAATATGGTGTAACAAAGAATATCTATAATATATATAAAATGTAACGTTTCTCTGTCTGTCTGTCCGTTAGTGCGCTTATCACTGAAGAACCACTTATCCGATTTACGTGCTTTTTTTAAACATACATATGTTCTCTGGCAGGTTATAGGATATATTTTATTACGTTAGATTAAGGAATAAGTCGGAGAAAAGTTTGCCGCTAGCGCGTTCTCTTGCTATACGCTGCCTAAAGCATTAAATATGGAACAATATGGTGTAGCAAAGAATATAATATATATAAAATGCAACGTCTCTCTGTCCGTTAGAGCGCTTATCCCTCGAGAACCACTTATCAGTTTTACGTGTTTTTATAAATTTATACATATGTTCTATATAATTCGATATAAGCCTAGATAATGGGAGATAAGGTGAGATAATGAGAGATAAGTATAAATAATGAAAGATAAGGAAAAATAATGAGAGATAAGCAGAGATAAGTCTAGATAATGGGAGTTATGGTGAGATAATGGAAGATAAGGAGAAATAATGGGAGATAAGGAGAAACATTGCGAGATAAGTCGAGATAAGCCTAGATAATGGGAGATAAGGTGAGATAATGGGAGATAAGGGGAAATAATGGGAGATAAGGAGAAATAGTGGGAAATGAGCAGAGATAAGCCTAGATAAAGGGAGATAATGGGAGATAAGGAGAAATAATGGGAAATAAGGGGAAATAATGGCAGATATTTTATTACGTTAGGTAACCTAAGGAATAAGCAGTGACGATAGTAGTGAATCAAGCCCACGCGAGCGGAGCCGCGGGCACTGCTAGTAATATAATATAATTATAAGTTAATTAATATTAGTTTAACTATATAATTTATTATACATATTAAATCATAAAAATATTCCATTCACTTTTTTCCTTTTTGCACGAAACGTATGCATTATATAGTGCATAGTGTATATAAGGGCCGCGCATGCGAGTTAGCAATTTGCTCTCTTCTTCCTTCTCTCTTTAATGGCACTCTCTTCGCTTACAGAGAAAATAGGGCGCTAGCTATATAGGAATAATACATATATCTTTTTAGTGTTCCGTACGGAACACTTATAGGATCACTTCGGTGTCTGTCTGTCTGTCACACTCGATTTTCTCCGAAACTATTGGCAATAAAAAGTTGAAATTTGGCACAAATATAGGAATTGATGGCCCAATCAGAGCCGTGTAGTTTTGAAAGTTAAATTTTGACTTAAGGGGTTAGTTTCGAGGGGTGAGATCGCAACTGAAAAAAAAATTACGAGGTCATCGAGTGGGGTGTCAAATGAAAGCTTGTGAAAACACGAGTTCAAAAATATATAACAAAAATACTTGCACAAACTTTTCTTGGTATTATTTTCAAAAACTACCAAAAACCCCTGTGCACCCACCCTGACTCGAGAAGTACTAATCAAAAAATTTTGAAAAAATTCTAGAATAGTCTCCATAAAGTGTAGATTGAATGAAAATTATCACGAGTGCATTACGTTTAATAATTTATCTGGTATTAAAAAAAAGCTATGGAAACTATATCTCTTGACAGATCTTGGCAGATCTATGATCCATAGAGCCTTCAATATCCCTCTTAGTAAAAATAATTTTAAAAAAGAACTGGACACAATCAAAAATATAGCACTCAATAACGGCTTCCAACCTAAAATAATTAATACCTTAATAAGCCGTAAACGAAAATAAATCACTTTCAGCTTAATCTACCCCGTAAAAGAATACCGAGAAAAGAAAACATTCATACCTCTGACATATTTTGGACCCATCTCGGAAAAAATATCCCAAGTTCTCACGACCGAAAAAACAAGAATAGCTTTAAAACCCGCTCAAAAAATTATCCAATATATTTTTCAATGCCAAAGATAAAACTAATAAATACAATAAATCAGGAGTTTATAAACTTAATTGTCAAGAGTGCAATAGCTGTTACGTAGGCCAAACGGGACGGAATTTCAAACCAAGATTCGCAGAACATAATGCCTCTTATAGGCTAAAAAATGAAAAATCACACTTTGCTAAACATTTCTTAGAAACATGCCATACTTTTCCCAATATCAATTGTTTACAAATACTCCATATGGCACCTAAAGGGTCAAGACTCAATTTCTTAGAATCCATAGAAATTTACAGATATTCAAAGGACCATAATATAAATTTACTGAGTAGTCAATTAGACGTAGCAAATTCTGTTCTGTTCCAACTGTTTTAACATATAACAGACCCACATCTGTTCATCATATAAACATAAAAATACCAAAAATCTGTTTTAGTCTTAGTTAAGCGTTTGAAAATGTAGTTGTACTACGAAATTGCGATAACGCAATTGTAAAATCTTTACAAATATATTTAGTGACAGTTAACAAAGTAATTAAGTAGTTTTATTGATAATTTTATTTGTTTACAGTTAAACCAATAAAGAGGTAGTAAATATTTGTTTTATACTTTTATTATTAGATTCAAATTTGGGATAGATTGATTTATTGACTATTAGGTAGCTAAGATGTTATAACTATTATGCACTATTGACTAAGAAAAAATGTGAAAATACATATTGGATTTTAAGATGTCAAGGACCTAATTAACATAACCTAGGTAAGGATTTTATGCGTCTTATTTCTATAATATACAAAGCAGACAGAAGGGTGGCTCCCCTAATCCTGATCTTGCCAGAGCGGTCCGATTTTTCCGAGAAAGGTTTGGTTTTGTTTGGTGTTTCCTGCTTGATTGTCGATTTTATTGTAGGAAAGAGTTTGAACCTCGAAAGTTTTGTGGTAGGAAGGGATTTTTTTGAGTAAAAGTCGCTTCCCTCCTCCTCGGTCATCGATTTTTAATAAGTGTTGGGATGGATTTGAGATTTCAAAATGTGATGGTAAAGGAAATTTTTTTGGAAAGCGCCCCACAATGGTTATCCATTTTTTGAACTTTGTGAACCTTTATGGCACGAGAGGGTTGTTTTTTTTTTATGAAAATCCTCTCCTCAATTCCCGATTTGTGAAGGTAGCGAATTTTTATGATAAAATAAGGCTCTTTTTTCATTTGAAATCCCCCCTCCGTCAGTGAGGTGGTGAAGTGTTGCCATTAGAGAGAGTTCTTTTTCTCTTGGGGATTGTAAGTGATGTAGTTTTAATATAAGAAAAAGTTCTTTTTAATGTTCCGTGTGGAACACTTATGGGATCACTTCGGTGTCCGTGTGTCTGTTTCTCTGTCACACCCGACTTTCTCCGAAACTATTTGACATAGAAAGTTGAAATTTGGCACAAATATAAGAAGTGATAACCCCATCAGAGCCGTATAGTTTTGGTCATCGAGTGGAATGTCAAATGAAAGCTTGTGAAAACACGAGGCAAGGATTTTATTTTATTTTAAAAGCAAACACCGTACGGAACATTAATTGCGCAGGTCCGACTTGCACTTGGCCGGTTTTTTATATGTTTTTAAATCTATAATTTCCCTATGTTTACCGATTTTTGTATTTGATAAAGTTTTACTATAAGAGAGAGCGAGAGCAGATTTTGGTTTTGTTCGGGTTTGAAAACTGGAGACTTCCGGGCCCGGATTTTCTCTCCACGGTCCTGGTCACATATATAATTAAAATAAAGCAAGATTTTTATATACATTAAATAAAATTATGTATAATATTATTGTAAAACATGGTAATTATAAAAAAGTAATGCACAGTGTGACTCATGATGTTAATGTTATTCAGATTTGATTAGTATAATAACAATTAAAAATAAATGAAAATTTAATTAAAGGATAATAATGTGAGGCAGCGCCGGAATAACTAAAAAAAAATCCTATTCAAAATGTAGCAATTTGCCAAAAAAACTTAGAACCTCTATCATTAGTGTCCAATTTTGAGAGAGTGTTCCTAATATACGCAATAATACATACATACATATATACATACATACATATATATATATATATATATATATATATATATATATATATATATATATATATATATATATATATATATATATATATATATACACACACATTTATTTGATCAAATTTTATTTTTAAGTATGTTATAAAAAAATTTTAGAGTATTAGTTTCTCCTATGGCTTGTTATAGGCAGATTATAGTTTTGTAATAGTAGTTATTCTTACAATAAGAAACCATTCGGGGATAAATGGGTTAAAATTTCTAGCAAGTAATCATCTTTGGATAAAAATTTTTAAAAGATGAAAATACTGAATATTTTTATATTTATTTTTTTATTAAATTTATTGGGAAAGGTCTAGCTAAATATGGCAACACTGGAGATAGGGATGTATGGTTCCTAAGAGGTAGCGTGAAAAAAAATATTCATGTCACATTCATTCATCATATCTATAGATTCGATTTTTTTCCTTTATTATTGCGATCCGCTATTTAAGGTCAATTTTTTGCATTGGTCTTGCTATAGGGAGCCACCAGTTCCAATATATGTAGTGAATTCCATAACATCCGGTATATATATATATATATATATATATATATATATATATATATATATATATATATATATATATATATGTATACAGGGCCTCCCAAAAACCAAT
This sequence comes from Pachyrhynchus sulphureomaculatus, assembly GCA_019049505.1. Classification (NCBI taxonomy): domain Eukaryota; kingdom Metazoa; phylum Arthropoda; class Insecta; order Coleoptera; family Curculionidae; genus Pachyrhynchus; species Pachyrhynchus sulphureomaculatus. The sequence continues at coordinate 119,533,376 of CM032448.1, read as the reverse complement.
GTATTCCCTTCGAGGGCTGATAAGCCAGCTCATAATTGACCAGAATATGTAAATATGATCTTAATTAGATTTAGAGATATTAAGTTAGCTAATTAAAATGTTTTTACTCCTGTTACTTGCAAAAATGCTTTTTCCCCACAGGCTTAGTACAATTAGATTTATTTCGAACTGAGGTCAACAACAGAGTTATTCAGGATTACGTAACAATAATTAGGATCTTAGAATACGAAAATTTGTAGTTCTGGCACTCGATAAACTGATCTAAGGTGTAGATTTTTCACTAAAGTCATATTTACATGTTCTGGTGAGTCATAAGCTGGCCTATTAGCACTCGAAGGGAATATGTTGGTTTTTGGGACACCCTGTACATATGTTATAGTGATTTACAGACGGAGAAATGTGTCCCAGAAAACATCCGTTGGTTTATTACACTTCGGGTGAAATTTTGCAGATCTTACCCCTAGTAATTCGGCTTTTCTATCTAAAATAATCTTCAACCACAATCCCTCCAAATCTTCAGTAGTACTAATTGAGACCTCTCCATACCATCTGTCAAGTTCCTCTTCATTTCTCGGTTCATATCTTAAAATATTTGGACATGGAGATATTAACTGTCCCTGGACAATACTTATAATTAGCGCAGATAGAGTAAGAGGGTAAATGAGCATAGTTTTTTTTGGTTAAAGTCTGAAAAAAATAAGAAAGAATAATTATTTTTGTATCTAATATGTCAGACACTACTCTCGAAAGTTTTATTCTCGGCCACTAAGTTTGATTATACTGTTTGACAACAAGATTCTAAAGTGGCACTTGTTTCGGTGTTTGAATTTATTACCACATATTTTTGACTCTAGAATAATCGAAATTGTTGAGAGTGGCCATGAGTATTGGCATATTTTGTGAAAAAGTTCAACAAAGTTATGATGGTCAGTATAATCCATGCTAAAATCAAAACTTGCTAAAAAAATATTAGTTGGACACTGTGTCTAAGATTTTAACACGAGACTATTTTAATCCATTTTTTAATAGGGAAGATAATGAAATCTATTTAATAGGAAACGTAAAATGTCTAATTATTGTTTCATTTAATGCATACTGTAGACATTTTTGAATCTTTTCAATTGTTTTAATTATGGGTTTTTCAAGTGCTCGATGTATTGATTAAATTGACTGTGGATGACGTAGAAGACAAGGGTTTTATTTTAATTACCTTCTTAATACATTCTGACATTCATGCGGAGATATTGTTATTTTTTATGGCTGTAGAAAAAAATATTCATCAATCAAAAATACGTAAAAATCGAACTTTAAAATGAAGTTTTCAGTTTTTACACCTTCTGAAGACTCACAACAACCACTCGTGTATCTGATTGGTACAAATTAGATTGATCCTGAACACTTTTCGCTTTTGAACAGGGGTAAGTTTGTGAAAGAAAAAATGTAGTAAAGATAAAATAATATTAGAATGTCGGAATTTAATTTGGATCGATCAAATTTTTTTCAGTCAAATACAACATATATCCAATATATAGCCTAGTGTATTCGAATGATTGCAATAATTGGGTACTTGGTACTCGAGTGATTTCAATAGTCATCCCCTAGTAGTACGATAGGCCGCAAATTATTCGTCAGGATCGTGCATTCTTGTAAAGATAGATATACTGTTTTTTTTGTAATTTCCGATTGTAACCACGTGGAAAAAGAGTAAAATATATCTGTCTACTTTTTTATTTATCAGGTAAGACAACGAAAAATCGATTCCGACCTGTACATAGTTGCGATGCCTCGCAAAAGACGCGTGTTATGAGCGGAGAATAGTCGCTGCCTTTGCCGATTGAGTTTATGTCAATAATCGTGTTATTCCAACTCTAATATTGTAGGTTTATAGTTAGTAGACGTATTTATTAGCATTTATTTAATAATCAGTGTTCTATAATAACTAATGATAAAGTTAATTTCTTAAGAAATTCAATATTTTCTTCGATAAATATATCGGTAATATCTAGTAAATAATATAGTTTATTTTGTTATTTAAATATTTTATTTATGACTTTCATTTATATTTGATTCTTGGTTACAGTCAGTCAAGTCAAGTAGAGGATTGTCATTAAAATATCAATGATTCAGTAGTTCGTCCAGTTCCCATCGATTATCGTCTGGGCATCTCCGGGGCATATTTTCGACGAGATTTTCCGCGTATTCGTGGGGCAAAGATTTCCGAGATTGCCGAAATTGACGTGACAGCTGCTTACTGTTTACACCATAGACATAGAGGATGAACTGAGCAATAACTTTACAAAATTGACCACTCTTTAGAAAGAGACAAAGCGACTGTGCGACTAGTATCTGTCTCTTCTCTGTAGGTTTGTAATAAACAAGGTACAGTACCCCGAGGCGGAATTCTAAGCGAGAAAAGCCCTCACCGGATTTTAGCTCAAACAGAACACTTAGAAATATTATTTTCAAGAGCGCAGTAGCTTGGCGGCATTCTAGAAAGAGACAGCTACTGGCCGCTTATTCGCTTTGTCTCTCTCACAGTTTTGCGTCCATATTTACTTCACAGCGGGATACGGAACACTCAGTCCATCCTCTATGTCTATGGTTTACACCTTTTTACTGCGAAGCTTCTGTTTGATGTATGACCATACGTTTTCGATTGGGTTTGTATCGAGCGACTGAGATAGCCTATCTAGTGTGACGATACTGGATTCTTCTTTTCACTGGTTTTACTACGATATTTGGGGTCGTTATCGTCTTGAAGAATTCACTCCTTATTTTTATAGATAAACCACCGTTTGGCAGTCGGTACTAATGCTTTCTTGTAAATCAGGAGCATTTATTCAACGTTCGAATTGTAGATATCGATGAAAAGTCTGCTAACACCTTTTTCCGAAAGACATCCCAAAACATGGATCTTCACAGAGTGTTTCCCGGTGCGCTAAACCAGTCGGTTAGTGAAAATTGACCAGGCTCGTGGGGTGATAATATAACACCAAAACACAGTAAACATACTACAGTAGCGAAACTGAGCTCCAATTTGGTGACAAAATTTTGACGGCGCATGTGTCGACGGGTCCTTTTTTAAAATGGCCGCTCAGTGTTTACATCCGATCTCGGTATGTGTCTTTGGAAATGTATTGTCCATCGTTTCTTGATGTGATTGCAGTTTATATGAATATAAAGACAGAAGGAAGAGAGAATTTGTAGAAAAAGAGAATTAAAAACGTTTGTAACTGAAGAGAATCGAAAAGGTTGAGAAACAATTTATATAATCATGAGGAAAGGAGGTTATTGTTGTGCCGTTGAGAATTGCAATATTCCATATAATTATTTTCGCAAATTATTTGCTCGAGTCACACTTTTTTATGCTCTAAAATTTGCAAATAAGAAATTTCTAACTCAATCAGGGCGCGCTAAGACTATTATTCTAAATCATAACTAAATTTAATTATGCTTTATTTGCATCACATGTAATCATCAATAGTATTATCCGTCAAAGTTTAAGTTGCTGCATTAATAATTTTTTTTGCAGTTCCTCTGTTTTTAGTTGAAACAATGATTTCATAGAAATCATGGTATGCGATTAAAGTTGTTGGAGTTGTTGATTATTTTAATAAACCTCTATTGCTTGCTTTCCCAAGACAACTTTTCACTATCTTAAATGCATTTTTGAAAAAATACATATGCATAAAACAATATTATCATTACTAATGTATGTTTTGTTTAGACGTATTTGCTCAAGAGACGGCCTTCCAGGGAACCTTGATTGATTTAATAAAACGTTCGTATTGGTAGAGTGGTTTGGTCATTAAAGCTTGAAATTTATTTCTAAACTTAGTTCGGCTGGTTATTTAAAAATCCTGACGTGATTGCTCAATTCTGACCTCAGATTCGGTTTCAGCGTCCAAAAATACATATAGGTATAGCGATCTGTTCGGTAGTGAAAAACTTTTTTTGTGTGCCTGTGTAATTTTTTTATGATTAATAAATAATCCTCCAAATTCTGGTTTTTAGAAAGATTTATTTTTGTGTAAACTAATATTCAGTTATTTAAAACTATTTATATTTGTGTAAATTATAAATAAAACATTTTCTTTTTTTCTTAAAGGTGTATTTTCAAGAGGTTTCTAGTTTTCAATAACTTCATCTGTATTAATTGTTTGACACACCTTTTCTAATAATAAACCTGATAAATTTAACACTGTTTAATTGCAAGTACAATTAATACTCTGAAAGTTAATTTTTTTGTTCTATTTTTCTCTATATATTACATTGCTCCTTTTTCATGCCAATCTTTCAAAAGTTTCTGTGAATATATTGTAAGGAATACAGAACCTATAACAACATATTTATTATTTTCAAATTTTAGACAGTATATTTTATTTTCTTATAAGCTGGGTTTGAAAGTTTAAATATTAAGTGTCGTATTGAGATCACAAAACCACTGGGGAATGGGATTATTGAAATAACTGATATAAATCGATTATTGAACCAAATATGCTATTAAAATAAGAAAAAATTTAATGTGATTCCAAAGAAATTTTTGTAATATGATTTTGTCAGACGATGTGTGCCAAAGGGTAAAATATTCTCAAAATAAGTTCGTTAAATGGACAGTACACTTAATCGAAGTCCATTTTGATGGTAATTATGCCTACTATTAAAATTCTGAAGATTTAGTTACCTGTTATTAATATTCCTCCTATAAAGAACTTATTTCTATTGTTGTATACCATACTATAAATTAAACATAGTTATTTTCCTTTTAAACTGTAATTGACAATACTCAGTATATATGAGTCAATCATTTCTCCTAATGAAGCTAATACGGTTAGCGAAACGCGCGTCGAGTGCAAAAATAAAGTGTTTGGTGTAGTGGTGATATATACTGAGTAGTGTCATTGTGCCAAAGATTCCACATTCCTAACATAGTTGTAATTGACAAGTGAGCTTGGTCATAACTAAGTATTGTATGTAAATATAATTAGGAAATTACTGTATTGACTCTTTGATGTAAATATTAATTCATTGTACATAAAAGCAAGCGTTAATTACGTTATCAAAAGGCAATACGGATAACAGAACACAAAAAGATATGGAACCTCTAAGAATCATTCACATAGAAAATAGAGGTCTATACATATACGTTCATAATTCATTAATAATATTATATTAACCTTTCTCGAAGTTACACAATATAGTTTTGTAGTTTAAGAAAAAATAAGTACCAAAAAACTAGATACAGTGTTGTTTAATTAACAAGAGATCTATCACACCAGACAACACAAAACTGCTTAGAAAAAAATGCTCTTATTTTAGATGTTGACAATATGTTTTTATTTCAGGGTACAAGAAAAATAGCATTAAGTATTACGTATGTTAAAATTAAATTAATTTAGTCCTTAAAAAAACATCTTTAATCACAAATTTACTTGAAAAATGATGTAAATAAAACTTTAACCTCAAACAGTGACGTTTAACTTTGATAGACTTTTGAATTTTTGGATAAGGTTATTAAAAACTGAAGTTGAATATGAAGAATTCCATCAAATACCTTCCTATGAAGTTTTTCCCCTGTATTCATTTCTTTTCTAACAAAGTGCTCCTTTCTTTTTGTTTTTTTTTATTACTCATGCTGCATTAACTTTTATATTATTCATGCTGTATTAAATAACAAATCAAAAGTTTTCAAACATTTCTATATCTATGATTTTGAATGATAAAACTTTTCACAACTTTATTTGTATTTCAAATCTCGCGCTGGTCCACTTTTAACATGGCGGATTGCCACGTGACCTTCTGAAAACGAACCCGATTTTTCCTATGCGGTTATCCTTGAGTTTCGCTACTGTATAGTGTGTTTACTGTGACCAAAATGAAGTTTTGTCGGAAAAAATTACATTGCTCCAGAGCGAGCGCGACCGCGAGTTGGGTTTGCATGTGGATTTCAGGGGGAATCTTGTTAGGTATAAAGTACTCCGAAATTCATTATTAATAATTTTCCAATAAATAAATGACTCGTATGACGTTATAATTGAAAATAATTATAAAAAAAAAAGATGTCAAGAGGAAATTTTTGTTGTGCGGTTAGCGCTTGTAAAAATATATGTGGTATAGCTTGTCCCACAATATAAGATCCTGATTTTTGTCGTTTTAAGTGGGCAATATAAAAATTCTAACCTTTTGTTCATGATAGATTGCAGAGATGGAAGAATTTTATTCATTAATGCAAATAAATAAAATTATAAGTGTTTTTGGAGATGTTTATTTGTAGATGCATGTAAAAACAAATGGATAAGAAATACAAATATACAGTTTGAGTGAATGAGGTTTACAAGAGGGGACATATTGTATAAATAAAAATATGTTTTAACTTAAGCCTAATTCGGTTTCACTGTCACTGTCATTAGCTGAGGTAATTATCAGTGGTTTTATATTATTTACATAAATATATGAATCTTCAACTTTAACAACGTGCTGAATGGAATTCTTTCAGCTTTCACAAGGTATATCATTTATAACTTTTTTTTATTAATTCAACCACTGACACGCTTAAAGTAGGAGAAATATTTTGTGCCCTTATTTTTGATTTAACTTGATACCAAATGTTCAATTGGATTAAACACACAATAATACGGAGGAAGCCGCAAAACAGTGTGTCCCATTTTCTCAGCCATACTATCACAAACATATTTCTTTTTCAATTTATAGCAGAGGTTCCCAAACTTTTTTTCTCGTAGACCACTTTCAAAATTTTACTGGTTTCGGTGGACCCCCTGCCGCTACATTTCTACCATATTCCCAAAACTCGTCAAAAAATGTGAAGATTAGATCTAACGATGGAAATTTGCGTCGTGGCTGAGTTCCAACCCTAAATTCGGAGTGATAAAAAATAAAAAAAAAATATATTTTTCTTGTGTTCTATTTATTAAAATAATATGATTACAGACTTAATAGAATTAAAATTAAACATTAATAACGTACCGTAACTTCAACAATGTAAATCAACAATTAAAAAAAAAATAGTCATAATTTTAATGGGAGGGATGTACTTGATGGACTGACAGCAAATTATGAATATTTGGCTTCAGTTTTGTAAGGAATAACCGCAAATCTCCCCGTTCTGTGATGTTCAATCTGCTCCTTTTTTTTGTTAATAGGTTTGTGACGACACTAAAACTTTTTTCGACAAGGTATGACGAGGGAAACGCTAACAAAAGTTTTCTCGCAATTCCCCACAGCCCAGGATATTTTTCGGGTATTTCTGCCTGCAGCCAAAATGTTTGATAGCCTTTTTTAAATTTCACCTTCAGCTCCTCATTGGTCCTAAGCTCGAGTAGCTCCTCTTGTAATACCACATTCGCCACTTCCGTTTCATCAAATGGATTTATGATCCATGGTGGTATTTTCATCGTCAGAATATCTTCAAATCTATTTTTGAAGTCATCATGCAGGGCTTTTAAATGTTGAACGTATGTCTGAATATCCTCATCAAGACATTCTGCCTGTGACAAGTTTGGAAACTGGGAGAATTCGCGCCGACTAATATTTTGCTTCATAAATTTCAATTTTCCAAGAAAAGCCGAAATTACACCCTTTGTTTTTATTAAATTTAGGCTGTCCCCTTGTAACTGCAAGTTAATGTCATTAAATTTTTTGAACAAATCTGTCAAATACGCGATATCTGCTTTCAATTTGATCAGGTTTTCTTTTAAATCTGGATCTATACTTTCCAGAAACTCTAAAACTGATTCAAAAAGTGAGTAAAATCTTGTTAAACATGCACCTTCCGACAACCAGCGTACTTCAGTATGTAAGAGCAATCGTTGGCTATTTTAACAGAATAAAATAGGATTAATTAATTATTGCAATGAAAAAACCAAAATGCCGGCTGCAAAACTGATTTTAATTATTAAAAGCAATAAACTGCTAAGACCCTTATAGAGGTTTTCACAAAACGGCTGAACCTATTTTAATGTAATATAAAATATTTTTTGATTATTTATATTTTGATACATTTCTGTAAATTCGAGAAAAAATACTTAAAGAATATTTTGACATCAAAACTCCGCGAACAAGTCTCGACGCGCGTTGTACTGAATATCGAATATGCAAGTTTTTACAAGTAACAGTCGCTGACCTTCTTAAAATACACTACTCAAAAAAATTAAGGGAGGTTTTAAAACAAGGAAATTAATGCTAAATAAACAGGCTATCTGATCCATATGCCGGCCTAACCGAAAAAATTTTTTTCAAGCCCGTGGACCAAAAAAAAAAAGCAAAATATTTGCAATATTATTTTTTTCGCGCTATCTGTTAGGATTGCATGAGAACCGTAGCTCCTAAAAAATTTTAGCCAAAAAATCTGAAAACTAGAATCTTAAAGCTTCAAAATGCTTTTTTTTTAAGTCTCAATACGACCATTTTTCACCGAAATACAGCCTGTCAAAAATCACCGAAAAATTTGGAATTTTTTTTTTTGCTTCCTTAATTTTTTTGAGTAGTGTATTATCTGCCTACATTGATAGGTAAAGCCAAGCCAACATTTTTGTTCTTTACTATCGAAACTAGATAAATTTTCGTGGACCCCCATTTACAACTTGTGAACCCCCATTTTTTTTCACGCCAACGTAGACAGACCCCCGTCGAGTCTCCCGTGGACCCCTGGGGGTCCACCTGAACCACTTTGGGAATCACTGATTTATAGTCTTTCAAAACTTCCAAACGATCACTTATTTTATAATTAAAGTCAAAATGAATGTCATTTTCTAACATCTATTCTTGTATTTCCGATTTGGTGTTGGCTGCAGTAGAAATCGTATTTAGTAGGCGACTATGGTAACTTGCATTGTCCATAACTATAACACTCTGTTCGGGAACATTTGGCAAAAGGGAATTTTGAAACCAATTTTCAAAAAGTTCTGCGGTCGTGTCTTCGTGATAGTCCAAACTAGAATCTTTTATGTTTTTTGCAGATAATAGTAGACAATTTGAAACCCAGCCCTTTTTAGATCCAGCATGCAAAATGGTTATTCGTTTACATTTATTTGAAGGTGCGTTAGTCTGACATTTTGTACTGCTGTCAATCCACCCTTTTTCCATAGTGTCATGGGTATCGAACCATGTTTCGTCAAGGTAAATTATTGGCCAATTCTCTGATCGATACTTTTTAATTTCTTGTAAATAAGTATGTCACAAGATTCGGAATCTTTGTAACTCCATCACTACTTGCCTTTTTTTGATTTTGCAGAACGTGACACCCATTCTTAAGACAATTCTGTGAAGGGTTGATCGGCCACAATGTATATTGGTCCCGTCCTGCACCAGTCTTAATTTTATTTTGTATAGTGTCGGCACCAACTGCTCTTCATACATAGAATATATTGTTCTCCTGATGACTTCTTTTTACGGTCGTCTATATGATGCATTTGAAAATCTTTCCATTTTTTCCTATTCCTGAGTGATGGTTTTCCTACAATACCCTTAATCGTAGAAATTGGGATTTTTGTTAGTTCACTGGTTTCTTTCAAAGCACTTTGTTTATTCAAATTTCTTTTTACCAAACTGTCGTAAACATTTTTCACTATTTGTTTAAGGTCAAGTGATAAATGTTTTTCTCTTGCGATAGCCATTATTGAAATTTTCCCAAGGATGCCGCATAATTAAAACAAAACCGTTACGTTGTAAGTTGTAAGTAAAACTAAAAATAAAAATAATAAAAAAAGGATTTTTCAAATCATAATGGGGACCTGTGGTCATTAAGCCTATATTATCAAGGGCTCCAAACCGGGTTGCCAGGTAGTAAATATATAGGTAAAAATAGATCCAATATGATTGCAGTTGCATGTAAGGGCGGTATACAAAGCAGGTAAAATAAAAATACGTTTATCGTAATACCTGGCAACTATGCACAAAACCCTAATAGGGTGGTTTATTGTCCCATTGAAAAAGCAAAAAGGCAGGATCTTATATCTTAGGATTTACTATATCTCCAAAGAAGTTAGTTTTTTTAGATTTCCCAAAAACACGTTCGTACACATCCTCTTGGGTCTGCAGACAGCAATTGCCTCTTAACAATGGCAGTCTAGACTTATTCAATACGAGTTTCATTTATAGTAGAGAAAATTGGAGGGGTAGTTAAGCGTCGATTTCATTTAGACATCACTGTGACGAACTGACCTTTATATTCTGTTATGGCTAAAATTCCCCATGTTATTTTGTAAAAAGTACTTATTTGCTTTATGATTAAAACGGATCAAACACCGGTTTTTTAAGAATTTCCTATGTGTATTAGTCAATTGTGACCTCTCTGAAAAATAATTTAAGCATACAGCTAGCTATAATACTTTATTTCACGACTATGGCGGGGCATTCAATATGATTTACTCAGGCTGCTTCGTCCTTGAGTAAACCTCGGACAGAGCGACTAAGGACATCAAGAATCCAAACAAACATGGAGTGCGTTTAAGTGTTAGCGAGAATCCCGACCTTCCAATACGTAAACGATCAACGGCTGTAAGCTCACTTTCACATGATCATGCAATTTGGTCAAATAAGTTTGACGGTACAAGCCCACACACACACGTTCAAATAAAATAGACAGATTGACAAACTTCTCATCAGTGTGCTTCGGTTGCTAGGACTACGCCGGACATTGTGATTTGTTGTTGTATTATTATTTGTTGTTTTTACTGGAAATCATAACCACTTATCATATTTGTATGGACTCTTACTGAAAGAGAACAAGGTTAATAGGAAATCAAACAAATCAAAGTGGAGTGGTTATTTAAAAAGGAAATTGAGGTGCGAGACCCAAAATTGGCATAACTATATGAGGATGATATGATTTTTAGGAAGTACCAATCTTCAAAGGATATGTATCAAAATTTCATGACATTTCGACGATTAGTTTACAAGTTGATATTTTCAAAACAATGGAAAAAATCGAATTTTGTGTGTTGATTAAACACTGTTTTTGATGGAAAAAATACCTTTCAAGCAAAGCAATGACTTGATAAGTGCCACGGGGACTCTATCACTCATCATTTACTGGTATGTTGAATTTAAACATGGTCGTACAGATACAAATGATCCTGAACGCTCTGGACGCCCCAAATGAGGTGGTTACACCGGAAAACATCAAACAAATCCACAAAATTGTCTTGGATAACGATAAAGTGAAATTACGTGAGATTGCTGACACCCTAATGATATTAAAAGAACGTGTTGCTCATATTTTGCATGAACATTTGGGCATGAGAAAGCTCTGTTTCGCGTTTGTTCACAGTGGACCAAAAACAACAACGTGTTGAGGATTCTGAGCGCTGTTTGGACCTGATTAGGCGCAATAAAAAGGATTTTTTCATGTT
>CM032448.1:119433383-119521907 GCA_019049505.1 Pachyrhynchus sulphureomaculatus | reverse complement strand
GGTAAATTTACAAGTCGACGATACTACCTAATGGCAATTTTACTCCCCAATCTAGCTGTTGATCTTTTGTGAAAAATATGACCTCTTCAGAAGCGAAACTCCTTGGACTGTTATTATAATGAATACTGTTATAGTAACGGTAAACGTTGTGGTATTTTGATCAACTGCCTATAGTGCTCGTCAGATGCATCAAAATGTTACTTATTCTTAATGGTTTATGTTTTCATAGTGATGGTGATACAGGTTACCATGAACTTTGCCTTTGGATGGAATAAAACAAGAGTGCATTAAAAAAAAGGTCAAAATAATGATGAGATAGGTATAGTTTAGATACAGCAATATTATGGTTTTATCCAAGTAACTAACGGAAAACTATAACAAATAGATGCTTATACTGCACTCTGTCGGCGACTTACTAAGTCTATTCAAACAGAGCGGCACAGCACGGCTGGCACTTATTGCAGAAACGCACCTTTCTTGAGCTTACTGCTCGAAGTGCCAGCCGTGCTGTGCCGCTCTGCTTGAATAGACTTAGTAAGTCGCCGACAGAGTGCAGTATAAGCATCTATTTGTTATAGTTTTCCGTTAGTTACTTGAATAAAGGAATAAAAATGTGTTCTCGTATTTGCTGAACCTAGCCCAGCTGATGAGCCGTGATACGGCGAAACGCATCTTGGGATGGTTCAGCAAATACGAAGAACACTTTTGGTAACTTCTAAAAATACGATTCTTTTCCTTTTTAGTTGTTATCCCAATACTGGTTTTTATCCTCTCTGAGGGATCACCAGGAGTATTGTCCTGACTTTTGGACCTCGAAAAACTTATGCTCTTTTGTTTATAAGCAATTTAAGTCTTCAAAACGCGTTTTTTCAGCTTAAAACTCCGGTTATATAAGTTGGATCGAGACAAAAAAACTTTCGTAATGAAATCTCCAACAAATCCTCGTCGGTTTTAAGTCGCTCAAGTGCGTACATAACCTACAAAATTGAAAAGAACAGACAAAATTGTTTTTTTTATTTTATTGTACAGGTCGACTAAGTGAACCGATAGGCTTGAAAGTTTCAGAAGATATGCCTTTTGTAATAGCAAAAATACCCTGAAATTTTGGTACAAAAATATTGAACACAGTGAGCACAATTGAATTTGTTATTTAAAATTTGAATTGCCCGCCATTTTATGTCATTTGGTCCAAAATGGATCTTTTTTTTTTCAAAATTTAGGTCTAAACGCCAGTTTTTTGGAATCATTTTAACCGTTTTTTTTTATTAATCAAATAACAACAAATGCGTTTTCTCGGTCATTTTGAATAAAAAATGGTTAACGAAAATGATTTTTTTTTTTAATAAAGGTCGCGATTCTCTACCAGATCACTACTCAGTATATATCACCACTACATCAAACACTTTATTTTTGCACTCGACGAGCGTTTTGCAAACCGTGTTAGCTGCATCAGGAGCGATGACTGACTAAAGCTAAGCTACAAATCTACACTATTTATACTTAGTCTAACACCTGAATTACCCAGGCGGAACTAATGGCATAGGCGAGGCCATCAATTCCGGTCCCGTAACTAGTAGAGAGGACTACTTCAATAATGAAAGGAATCGTATTAGAAACATAACTAGAGTTAATGATTATAGCGATAACTTAGTAAACAAGTTAATAAATAGACATAACCTCAGGTTAAATGTTCAGAATTCCACCTTTTTTACACGCGAAGAAAATAAGCCCAAGTATGTCTCCATACAATATAATCTGAAATATAGCAGGGGACTCGAAAAGGTATTTAATAAGGTAGGCCTCACTTTAGTCTATAAGTCATCAGACAATCTAAGAAATATCTCAGGAAATTCCAAAGATAAGATTCCTAATTGTGAGAAAAGTGGAATTTATGAAATTAGTTGTAATGATTGCGACAAAAAGTATGTTGAGCAAACTAAAAGGTCAATTAAAACACAATTTAAAGACCATTTAGCATACTTTGAACAGAAAAGTAGTAGCAGAAAAGTCTAGCATTGCCGAACGTACCTTTGAAGCTGATCATACTGTAACATTAGATAATCTAAGATTAATTAAAAATGTATCTGATAGGAGATTGTTGAACGTATACGAAAGTGTGGAAATTATAAAATGTAAAAGTTGTTTAAATAAAAATAGAGGAGCTATTTCTTATAGTCCTCTCTACTGGTTACTTGACCAGAACTGATGGCCTCGCCTATGCCATTAGTTCCGGCTGAGTATTTTAGGTGTTAGGCTAAGTATAAATAGGGTAGATTTGTAATTTAGCTTTAGTCAATCATTGCTCCTGATGAAGCTAACATGGTTAGCAAAACGCGCGTCGAGTGCAAAAATAAAGTGTTTGGTGTAGTGGTGAAATATACTGAGTAGTGTCATTGTGCCAAAGACTTCACATTCTCAACATAATCTACCAGATGTGATAAAAAAATTTCAATATGTTTTAAACATGACCCAAAAACGCATTTGTTATTTGATTAATAAATAAATGAAAAAAAAAACGGTTAAAATGACCTCAAAAAAAAAAGATCCATTTTGGACCAAATAGCATAAAATGGCGGGCAATTCAAATTTTAAATAACAAATTCAATTGTGCCCACTCGGTTCAATATTTTTGCACCAAAATTTCAGGGTATTTTTGCCATAACAAAAGGCATATTTTCTGAACGTTTCAAGCCAATCGGTTCACTTAGTCGACATTTTTTTGGCTGTTTTTTCAATTTTGTAGGTTCTGTACGCACTTGAGCGACTCAAAATCAACCAGGATTTGTTGGAAATTTCATTACAAAGAGTTTGTTTTTTTTTCTCGATCCGACCTATATAATCGGAGCTATTTATAATTTAAGCTCAAAAAACGCCTTTTGAAAACTTAAATTGTTTATAAACAAAACAGCACAAGTTTTTCGAGGTCCAAAACTCAGGACGATACTCCTGGTGTTACTCCAGAGAGGATAAACTAATAATATTGCTGTATCTAGACTGTGCAATTTCAAATGCTTTTTTTACCGCACTATAACACAACCAACGCTATGTATTAATGTAGAAAAATAATTTTTTTCAGGTTCTGCTGTTCTCTTTTAAACAGGAGATAACTTAATAAAATGCCTTCATTGTATAGTCAAATTACTAAGAAATTGTGAGCTCACTGTCTTCTAAATTTTTTTTGGGAATAATTATTTTTAGACAGGTTCTAATCTACAAGTAAACTGCATTCAAACTTTTCCAAAATACTTGTCAATTAAAAAAAGTATTTTTGAAGAGAAATAAAGGTAACAATATACTATAAGCTACAAAATAAATTGACTGTAACATTAACATTTTGTTCAATAATTGGACTTAAGTTCTAAAACAGGATTATAGATAAAACATAAATATTTTCACGATCAAAACATATCTGTTTTTAAATTAATAGTTTTGCATAGTTCATCTAAAAAAATTGCATTCAAAATGCGCAATATCGCAAGTAAATTTTAGAGGATTAGGATTTTTTTATTTATTAGGAGTGTCTTGATAACTGATTCTAAGTAAAATTAAACCCTTGAACTTTAAAATATCAAAAATAAATACGACTGTCACAAATATGATTATGTTTTTGGGTAAGATTTTTACGCGAAAACAAACTGCAGTAGATAGTCTAGAACAAGGTAATTAATTCCTGATTATGTTTTTCAATGAAAAATATTCGTGTATACAGCGACAACTATAAGGTACCAATGTGAAAAAAAAATCCCCAGACTATCTAATCTACCGGGCTTCTCCTTGATACGATGCCAATAAATGTATGATCGATTTTCTATTTAAAAACGTTGCACCTAGAAGTTACAACAATATGACTGCCTCTTTTCATTTTGTTTTTTAGGTTAGGAGAGATTTAACACCTAAGCTGGAAAGTTTTTGGTCTAGCTAATTAAAACACTTTTTTTTTGCAAAATTCGACTTTATTCATCAACATAGTCTCCTTCAAGAGCGACACAATCAGTCCAACGCTTTTCTAACATTCATATAACACATGGGCTGAAAAGTCCCGGGCCTAACACATAGATGGCGCTAGTTTTATTGCAGTCACCTTTTTTTCAGTTAATACTAACCTTCAAAAGACAGCTGTTAAAATTTCATGATATTCTATTCATTAGTTTGTGAGTTATTGTGCTAAGAGTGACGCTACTTTTGTTATTTTCAAAACAATGGATCAAAAACAATTTCGTGTTTTAATTTTACACTGCTTCTTGATGGGAAAAAATACCGTTCAAGCGAAGCAATGGCTTGAAAAGTGTTATGGGGACTCCGCTCCATCAGAAACAACAATAAAACGTTGGTTTGCTGACTTCAAATGTGGTCGTAGAGACACCGATGATGCAGAACGCAGTGGACGTCCAAATGAGGCGGTAACACCAGAAAACATCAAAAAAATCCATAAAATCGTTTTGAATGATCGAAAAGTGAAGTTGCATGAGTTAGCTGACATCGTAAAGATATCAAAAGAACGTGTTGGCTTTATATTGCATGAGCATTTGACTATGAGAAAGCTCTGTTCAAAGTGGGTGCCGGTTTGCTCACTGTTGATCAAAAACAAGAACGTGTTGATGATTCTGAGCAGTGTTTGGCCATGTTTAAACGTAACAAACCGGAATTTTTGCGTCGATATGTGACAATGGATGAAACATGGATCCATCACTTCACTCCGGAATCAAAACGATCGTCATCTGAGTGGACAGCAACTGGTGAACCTCGTCCAAAGCGCCCGAAAGCACAACAATCGGCTGGAAAGGTTATGGCCTCGGTATTTTGGGATGTGCGTGGTGTAATATTCATCGACTATTTTGAGAAAGGAAATACCATCAACAGTGAATATTATATAGCGTTATTGGAGCGTTTGAAGGCCGAAATTGCAAAGAAACGACCGCATATGGCAAAGAAAAAAATTTTGTTTCATCAAGACAACGCACCGTGTCACAAGTCAATCAAAACAATGGCAAAACTACATGAATTGAACTTCGAATTGCTCCCACATCCACCGTATTCGCCAGATTTGGCTCCCAGCGACTACTGGCTGTTCGCAGACCTGAAAAAAATGCTCGCCGGTAAGAAATTTCGCACGAATGAAGAGGTTATCGCTGAAACTGAGGCCTATTTTGAGGCAAAAGATAAATCGTTCTACAAAAGTGGTATTGAAATGTTAGAGCGGCGCTGGAATGATTGCGTTGCTCTTGATGGAGATTACGTTGATGAATAAAGCTAATTTTGAACCAAAAAAAACGTGTTTTCTTTGTTAGGCCCGGGACTTTTCAGCCCATGTGTTACCTTTCTTGTAGAAAGATTTGTCTTTGCTCTTTCTCGTGAGCATTTTTTTGAGGTCTGCGAAAAGATAATAGTCGCTGGGAGCCAAATCTGGAGAACAAGGTGGATGAGGAAGCAATTCGAACTTCAATTCATGCAATTTTGCCATCTTAACCATTGATTTGTGACACGGTGCATTGTCTTGATGAAAGAGCACTTTTCTTGTTCATTCGGGACCGTTTCTTTGCGATTTATGCCTTCAAACGCACCAATAACTTTATATAATATTCGCTATTAATGGTTTTTCCCTTCTCAGTATAGTCGATGAAAATTATTCCATGCGCATCCCACAATACAGAGGCCAAAACCTTCCCAGCCGACTGTTGTCCACTCAGCTAACTACCGATTTGATTCCGGTGGTGGTGGATCCATGTTTCATCCATTGTCACTTATCGCATGAAAAAATCCTTTTTATTGCGCTGAAACAGGTCCAAACAGCGCTTAGAATCATCAACACGTTGTTGTTTTTGGTCCATTATGAGAAAACGCGGTACCCTTTTCGAACAGAGCCTTCCCATGCCAAAATGTTTATGCAAGATATGACCAATATGTTCTTATGATATCTTTAGGTTGTCAGCTATCTCACGCAATTTCACTTTACGGTTATCCAAAACAATTTTGTGGATTTTTTTGATGTTTTCCAGTGTAACCACCTCATTAGGGCATCCGGCTTCATTCCGAGGTTGAATTCTTATTTGATTGGACAATTCTATATCTGTCAGATTTGCCTCCCAGCAATTACTTCTTATTTCAAAACCTAAATAACTGGCTGGCTGGACGAAGATTGATAAAGTTAGAACTAAGACTTATTATAATAGGGGTATTAAAAAATTGAAAAGTCGTTGGACTAAATCTATTAATTTGAGGTTTAAATTTTAAAAAACTCTATTTAATCTTGCTTTTTCTTTCGCTTTTGGAATGATACTCGCATTCATATTTGTCTAATTAAAAAGTCACTATGTCACGGAAGCCAATACCTCACCGTAACCTTTAATTAAGATCATAAAAAAAAACATAAAAATCCAGCTTCATTTGTATCTGTACGACCGCGTTTAAATTCAGCATACCAGTAAATAGTGAGTGATTTTCCAGAGGCAGAGTCCGCATAACACTCATCAAGCCTTCAAAAAACAGTGTTTAATCAACACAGGAAATTCGCTTTTTTCCATTGTTTTGAAAATATCAAAGGTAGCATCACTAAAGCCACTGTAACTTGTAAACTAATCGTCGAAATGTCATGAAAATTTGATACGTATCATTTGAAGGTTGGTACTTCCTAAAAATCATATGGATTTTTTTGAAAAGGGCGACATCTATGTGTCAGACCAAAACCTTTTCAGTCTACGTGTTATTTTACTTTCAAAAGACCATCAATTTCCCGAAACTGAACATTTTGATTCGTTTCTTAATTGGATTGAACACATTAATATGATGTGGTCCAAACTGAGTGAAAATGGCCTTAAAAGATTCTTTAATATTTTAAAAAATCTTGTTAATGTTTAGTCTACGTTTATCTATTCAGCATTGTCTTATAATACAATAATTTGAGGACAAATAAAAATGAATAATTCGTTTGATATTTGATCTACAATCTAATTCTCCAATAGACTACTCTCAGAAGTCGATTAATTATTTTAGAGGCGAGTCGAACGCGTGAAGCTGCGAAGGCCTACAGCTCCTAGCGAGAACCGCTCGCGCGCCCTACATGTGCCGCTACAAGACTGAAATATCGGACAGACAGGGGTGAACTGGCAGTATAACGAAAGTATTTACAATTTTTAGTGTTCCGTACGGAAGACTTATAAGATGACTTCGGTTTCTGTCTGTCTGTCTGTCACACTCGATTTTTTTCCGAAACTATTTGACATAGAAAGTTAAAATTTGGCATTAATATAGGAACTAATGACCGCATCGGAGCCGTGTCGTTTAAAAGTTAAATTTTGACTTCAGGTTGAAATCGGAAGTGAAAAAGAAATTACCAGCTCATCGAGTGGGGTGTCAAATGACTTGCACAAACACACACACACAGTTCAAAAATATACAGTGCCGCTAAAAAAAATCTTTACAAGGACAATAAAACCACAAAATCTTAACATTCGATTGTTTTAGTGTGGATATTTTATTACAATTAGTATTTTGTCATGTCACCCCTACATTTTACCACCATCTCTAGTCCTTTAGGCATGGATTCAGCAAGGTTGGTGAAGTATGTGGTTACCTATAGTGTCTTTACCGCTTCTTTTAGAGCATTGATGTTGCTGGGTCGTATCTCTTCAACATTGTACTTCATGAAATTCCAGGCAGTTTCTATAGGATTAAGGTAAGAGAAATTACCTGACCACTCTAAAATACTAATGTTATGGTCATTGAGAAACTTTGTCACGACCTTGGCCTCGTGGACGGGGGCCCCATCATGCATAAAATAGTCACGCTGATGAATGACCCAAATTTAAGCAAATGTTTTTCCAAAACATTAATTTAATTGTTTGTTTCAGTTACTTTATTGAGAAGAAAGTACAAACCTCCCCTGCCCTTGCTTCTACTAAATGCACCCCACACCATCACACTGATAGGGTGTTAACAGTCTTAACCATATATTTAGGGTGATACCTTGACGTGATACTTGGACGTCGCACAATCTTTGAGCCTCTCCTGACCAACCTGAAAGTGCTCTCATCACTAAACATCACTTTCTTTCACTTTTCAGATGTCCAATCTTGATATTTTTTACAGAAGTCAAGCCTTTTCTTCTTCATTGCTGCTGTGAGCAGGGGCTTCTTTACGGCATGGCCATTTGGTACATCCAGGTCCTTCTGCAGGCGGTGACCAACTGTCCTAGTTATGACGTTCTGGAGGAGCGTAGGGTACTTGTTTTTGAGTTCAGCGGCGATTAGAGAGGGATTTGACATCAGTTCACGCTTCAGAAGCTTAACAGTCCTTGATGAAGTCTTCTTCGGTGCGCTAGAACCTAATTTTCTCTGAGGTACCGTCCCAGGAGGCAATGACGCCGCTGACCGCTTCAGTTGATAAATTGTCTCTCTCGACACGACCAGATTTCTGGCTATAGCAGTGACTGAATCCTCCTTTTCTAGCAGACTGAAGGCACGGGATTTCTCTTCTATTTTAACCTTCTTACGATCTATTGTGTGTAATGGGATTACAGATGTTAGATCTCAGACTTTTAAGACATGATAAAAACACTGTTCGGTCGGAGAAAGAGCTGTCAACCTCACTGTAAAAGTCCACGAGGCGAATTGAGTGTTGACTGGGCGGGAGAAGGTCGCCTGTGGTGTGCTAATACCGCATGTCATCATTAGATTCTAAATGTCAAGTTTCTTTTTGCTGCACAAGTGTAAAGATTGTTTTGTCGGCGCTGTATATAATGTAATACTTGCGAACACTTTTCTTTGAATTATTTTAAAAAAAGTGCAAAAAATCGCGGCCCCCCCCCTTATTTCGAAAAGTACTGATCAAAAAATTTTGAAAAAATTCTGGAATATTATCCGCAGGGTGTAGATTGAACGAAAAATTATCACGAGTGCATTACCTTTAATAACACGGGCCAACGATGAAAAAACTTTTTTAATAATTTTACCTGATTCCTATGTTTTTTGGTGTGCTGAGTCCGAAAATAATAATAAAAAGGTCGTATCACCCACCAATTTTTCACATTTTAATATTCAAAATGTGAAAAGTTTATTTTTTATCATTCGAAAGTTATTAGGTTGGCAATAAAATCAGAATTTTATAAGGTTGGCAGTAAAATCAAATGTTATTAGGTTGGCAGTTCCGATAAATATCACAGCTGTTTGTTTTCTTCCAGTTAATATAACCTCGCATTGTAGTGTTTAACCCATGTGCTTTAATTCATACTCAAAGTATGGCTAATCGTGGTTGTAAAAACTATTTTTGTTATACACTCCTGGACAAAATTAACGCAACAATATATTAAATCATACAAATCTCTATAATGAATTAATTTTAATAATTTTTTATGAACATTGGTTACACTAAAAGTTAGAAAAAACTTATTCGGATACTTTAAAAGTGAATTAGCTACCAAATTTCTCTATAAGATTCGAATTAAAATTATTCTTAAGACCTAATAACAAAATCGTTGAAATTATGTAATAATGAAAAAAATAAACTGGGACACACTAGTCGCAAAATTAATGGTGTAACTGGGACACTAGTAGCGTGTGTTGCCTCCTCTACTTCGGATGACAGCGTTTAAGCGCCTAGGCATGCTTCTAATTAAATTTTGGATAAAATCTTGAGGAATTTGCTCCCATTCTGTGATAACTGCATTTTCAAGTTCTCTCAGGTTTCTAGGTGCAGGTATATGACGTTCCACATTTTTCTTGAGGTGATCCCATACATGTTCTATCGGATTCAGATCCGGGCTTTTTGGTGGCCATTGCATAAATGATATATCAACTTGTTTAAGACAATCGAGTACCCTAGCCACGTGAGGTCGAGCGTTGTCTTGCATAAACAGGAAATTGGGCCCCACAAAATGACCGAAAGGCATCACATGTTCTATTACAATATTCTCAAGCTAGTAGTCAGCATTCATGGATCTCGTACGGACAGGAACTAACTCTGTGCGAGCATCAAAGCAGATGCCACCCCAGAACAAAACAGAGCCACCGCCGAATGGAATCCTTGCAGAGATATTGCAAGGAGCAAACCTCTCTCCTGGTGTTCGCCATACTCGCTCACGACCATCTGGATGTTTTAGACTAACCCTAGTTTTGATCTGTGAAGAAAACTTGTTTCCAATCATCCACAGACCAGTTTTCGTGATTCCGAGCAAACTGGCAACCCTGTTCTCTCTAGTAAGCAAGGGCGCAGTGGCTGGTCTCCTACTGTTTAATCCAGCTTCTTTTAACCGTCTTCTAACTGTTTTAGAAGAAATTGTGACATTGCGAACAGTTTCGAGTTCGTTTCTTATTATAGAACTAGTGACAGTACTGTTTCTTAAAGCATATTGTCTTATAAAACGTTCATCTAGGTCGCTAGTGCATCGTTTTCGCCCTTGCCCTAGCCTTCTAGAATAAGTTCTTACTTCATTCAAGCGTCTTACCATACGACTTATTGTGGAACGATGTTTGCCTAACAAATTGGCAACATAACTCTGACAATATCCCTCGTCTAATAAAACTGAGGCTCGCACTACCTCGTGTTCAGTTAAATTCCTTGTTCGATTCATTTTTCTAATTCTTCGGGGTCAAAAATAAATTAATTTTTAGATTGTTGCGTTAATATTGTCCAGGAGTTTATATGTGGTGAGTTTGTAGTTAAAAAACATCAAAGAAACATTACGGACTTTGTGGAAAAAGTATACTTTGCATATTTTGGTGTAGATATCGGTAATCAGAAAAATGTTGGGCTCCTCACAAAGTATGTTATGAAAAGAAAGCTTTTAGATTTGCAGTACCCATGGTATGGACAGAGCAAGAAAAATTATTCAAATAATTGTTATTTTTGCGGCGTTGATGTTTCTGAATATAACTCCAAAAATAAGAATGTAATTGTCTATCCTAACTTTACTTCAGCTAATCGGCCGGTAGGACATGGACCGGGACTTCGTGTTCCTGAGCCACCTCAGTCTATTGATGATGTTTTACAGTCCAGTCCCGAATTTAATGAAAGTCGACCGGATGATGATGAGTTTCAATGTTTTCTAGAAAATTTAAAACCACGGTTGTTTACACAAGCTGAATTAAATGATTTAGTGAGAGATTTGGGTTTGACTAAGCAAAAATCAGAATTGCTTGGTTCAGGGGGACCCCCACCCACCACCCCCCCCCCCCCCAATTAGGCTGAAAGGAAAACATTTGTTGGAATCTGGAACATCTATTTACCATTATAGAACAAGAGATCAACAGTTTGCTCAGTTTTTCAAGCAGGAAGAGAGAGAGAGAGAAATTTAATCGATGTCATATTGTGAGAGAACTGTGAGTAATATAAAAAAAACCGATACCAGATACGGTTTTAGGACCCAAAAATACATAACACTTAGATGTATTGGTTTAAAAAGTTTTTACAAATATTTTTTTTGTTGGCCTGTGTAATTCATCTGGTATATAAAAAAAAACAAAAATTTCAAGGTCATCAGTTTTCAGTAAAGATCGGAAAAAAACTTTGTTAAAAACTCATTTGGAGTGTGTTTTGTGAAGTCATTGATCACTGTATACCTTCGTAACAAAATACTTTATTTTAAAAGCAATCAAAGTACGGAACATTAATTGCGCAAGTCCGACTTGTACTTGGCAGGTTATTGATACTCACTATTACTGTGCCACAAGTGGCACCATCCAAAACGTTTTGTTGTGAACCTTGAGGCTTCAGCAATTCAAAATAGTCACCATGAAAAAAGTCTTCATCAGTAGAGGGTGCCGGGTTTTGGCTTTATTAAAATACAAAAAATAATTATCATATTCATTATATTTAAGACAAAAGACAATTTCGATTAATAAACCTAATATATTTCACGTTCCTACTTAATAGTACTGATTTGAATTACAAAAAGTAACTTACCCAAAAACTGCAATACCAGGGCCGTCCCCTTGCGGGGCAGGAATAGCAACAGGGTCATTAACTTCTGGTTTGTTGGTAAACAATTGTCCCCCGAACTGAGGGGCCTCTGTAGTTATTTCTCCTAGGGGACATACTTGCCTAAAATAGACATAGAAAAGAACCGCCAATAAAAAAAGCTCTGTTTCTAGGGGGCGCTCTCTTCTACATCTACTGGAAGAAGACAATGACCCAAAATCTCTGAGTGCTCTTTGTACTGCATGCAAGCAATAAAATAACATTGAATCGCTAGATCCCAATTCCATGTTTCAGACGTTTAGGCACGTTTCCCGGAAAGCCAAATGGAAAGTGCAACAATAAAATTCAGTAAAAATAAAAAAAAAAACCTACCTAGCGTTTAGTCTCAGAGATACAAGCCGTGGTATCGGCTCGTTTGGATTATACCTCACATAAAAACGAATTTTTAGGGGAGTATTAGGTTTCAGCTTGTGTCTAGGGTTTTTTATAATATAGCCTGTGTTGTTATCTCGAAATGCCACTTCTCCAAACCAGTTCTGAAAAAAAAAACAGCATATAATTATAAGATTTTCCGGAAAATGTGTCATGTCGCAAATGACACTGGACGATGTGTTGTGTTGGGGCAAAAAAGGGACGCAAAAACTAAAGCAGAAAGGATATATCGTATGAAACGTTTCGCCCTCATCTTCGGGCTAACGATTTGAAGTAGCGAAGTACAATTAAAAAATCACTGTCAGAACACACACACAAACTCCAGTCAGAATACGACGTTGAGATGAAATCGTCGGACACTGCTACTTTTCTTTTTAAAAAAAATACTCGTCTTGACGAGTACATTAAGGGAAAAATATTGCGACCATTGAAAAATTGGGGCAAGACCCTCAAAAATGGGAGAATTATTATTTTAGCAATTTTAGCTAAAAATTCTAACAGATTTTGAATCTAGATAAAAAACGAAAAATTTAAGAGGCTATGGATGTCATTTGAACCTTCTGGTCGGGAGAAATTGACCGTGACATAGTTATTATTTTCAAAAAGTTTAATTTATTTTTTTTAAATCAAACATTCTCAATATTTTCCTTTAATAAAAAAATTAAATTTCTTTTTATAATAAATTTCATATCATTAGGGGGTCTGCCTCCATTTTTAGGCTTCTTACCAAAATGATTAGTTATTAATAACTTAACTTATACCAATAACTATACCTTAGCCTGTGTATTAATCATTTTTACACTTATTTCTTTATATTTTTATTTACGAATTACATTTCCATTTAAATACACAAACACTTACAAAGTGTAAGCTATTTTTTTTTAGTTAACTCTGGAAATATGTTCCATGGACATTACTTTAGTTGATCCAAACATAATTTTAGCCATTTTTTACATATTAGAGATATTTTCCACTCCTCATAATATTGATAAATTTTATCGATTCGCGTTTTTTTTTCTTCTGACGAATTTTTTAAACAACTTTTTTCAGTATACTACTACTTTACCTAAAATATCAGAAAATGTTCCTTAGTCCCTAAGCTTTCAATCGCGAGACTTAACATTCCATTTAAACAATTTATGCCCGAGAAATTGGCCATTTTAGTCAAGTTTAATTTTTCATTAATGCAAATTTACGATTTATTTTTTTAAAAAATTATTATTTCTCGAGTTTTATAATATCTTCAACAACAAAAGTTATTTTTAATTATTATACACAGGTTACTGTACATGTTGAGTGGCTGAAGATGTCATTTGGTCCATTTAGACTGAAAAAACTGGCCATTTTACTTTCAATTTTATACTTTTTTGTTTCAAATTTGCAGTTACTTTTAAAAAATTAATTTTTCTTGAATTTTTCCATATTTGCCGTAACGAAGATCATTTTTATTATAAACGTGTTATAAACGAAACTTACAAGGGAAGGCCAGAGCATTTGGGTCACCGATTTGGATGAAACTTGGTGGGTATACATATATATATATATATATATATATATATATATATATATATATATATATATATATATATATATATATATACAGGGTGCCCCATATGTTTGGAATAATGATTCACACAGCATTTATTAATTAGTGTATCAAAAAAATATTTAAATAAAAGTTATAGGGTGTTATACGGCGCACATGCTGACGCAGTTCGAAGAAATTACGCCATCTTGATTTTTTTAAATGAAAAGCCCTGTATATTATTTTACTTTTGAGTCCTAGTAAAAATTCTAGATATTATTTGTCTAACATACCATATGTCTAAACTGAACTGTTTTAGAATTATTGTCCTTTGAAATTTAAGATAAAAAATAACCGGTCAAGTGCAAGTTGAACTTGCGCAATTAGTGTTCCGTACGTCTGTGTCGACACCCTGTAGAATTTTAAAAATTATATTAAATTGTTTTAATATAGATCCCCAAAATTCCGATAATATAGCCGTTTATGGGGAATTTAGTTCACTTCTTGCGCGTGTATGTACACACTGATACGCGCATCAGTTGTTTTCAAATTGTAATGGTAAATTACAACTTTCTTCTGTCAAGAAAATATTTTTTAAGTCAAATATATATATATATATATATATATATATATATATATATATATATATATATATATATATATATATATATATATATATATGGCACTGTATATATACAGTGCCACCTCGATAATCCGGATCTCTATTAAACCGGATTCTTTAATAATCCGGACAAACATTTCTATTGCAATGTGTACTTTATAAGCCGGATTTGATAGTACTAGGTAATCCGGACCTGCGTTTTTAGACATATACGTAATTTAAACTACATGGGAAAAACTGAAATCGATAGTGAGGGGATTCCCCTAACTTCCAGTCTAATACATCTGGGATTCACACAAACTGTAGGTGCCTTTGATTTGCCTACAACGCATCGCGTCTAAATGTTAAGGACTTTGTAGTTGTTTGTTTATTGTCACAAGTACAACATACCAACGTTCTATTTTACTTTATGTGGTTCATATAAGTAAGTGTTTTTTTTACGTATATGTACCTACATATTAAAATGCTTTCTAAAAGAAAACATATTACATTATTAATAAAACAAAAGTCCGATGTATTAGAAAGACTAGTTCTTGGTGAAAGCGGAAAAGTGGCAAATGAATACGGAGTAGGAACATCCACAATTTCGGATGTAAAAAGAAGCAAGGGAAAATCAAAACGTATGTATATATGATTTATTTTAAAGATAATTTTGGACACTCACTATGGACGTGTAACTTCTTTTAGATTTATTTCCAAATGTGATTCCGGTCCTGGCGTCAGAAAAACCTTACGAAAAGCCGAATATCCAGAAATGGAAACTCGTTTGTATACATGGTTTTGTACGCAACGATCAAGGCACGTCCCAATTTCCTACGAAATTTTATCAGGCAAAGCAAAACAGTTTTACACTGAAACCTACGGGAATGATAATTTTAGAGCTAGCAGAGGCTGGATTTCTAATTTCAAAAAAGACATGGTCTGCGTGCTTTAAAAGTTTGTGGCGAAAAACTATCCAATGATGAACGTGCTGCCGATCCTTTTCTAACTTTATTCGCAGATAGGATAAAAGAAATAAACCTTGGACCTTCTCAAATATACAATGCAGATGAATCAGCTCTGTATTGGAAAATGTTGCCTGAAAAACGCTGGTTCGTTCTCAGGAAAAGAACGCACCAGGTCGAAAAATAAAGAAAGAACGCGTTACCTTTCTAGCATGTTGCAATGCTGATGGATCACAAAAATTAAAGTTGTTAGTGATAGGAAAGGCAAAAAATCCGAGGGCTTTTAAAAATGTGAACATACCTGTTGAGTACAAATCATCTGCCAATGCATGGATGGCTACAGCAATTTTCTTAGACTGGTTTCATCATTCTTTTATTTGTAAGTCAAAAGTCATTTAAGAAGTCTCAACTTGCCTGAAAGAGCCCTGCTAATCGTTGAGAACGCTTTGAGCCATGGAACTATAAAAGAGCTGACTAGTGAGGATGGACAGTTTACAACATTATTTCTTCCACCAAATTGTACTGCACTTTTGCAGCCTATGGACCAGAATGCAATCAGACTGACAAAATTATTTTATCGGAAAAGTCTTTTAGCCCATATTTTATCAAATTATGAAGAGAACCTTGTTAGGTTATTAAAAATCATTAACCTAAAAGATGCTGTATGTCTACTATGCAATTCATGGGAAAAAGTCTCCCCTGAAGTCTTGAAAAAGTGCTGGCACAAAATTATGGCTTATGTGGCAGATACCAACCCAGACACTGAATATGATGCTGAAGATCTGATTCCTCTGAGTGAATTGCGGCACAATTCATTCAATGAAGAAATGAAAGGTAAAGTCTGAAATTTTTCTTTTAGTATTTTTTTGGTTAATTCGTAAATATTTAACAGATGTTGCAGATATGCTGAATGTTCTCACTGAGCAGAATATCACGAACGTGGAAATATGTAATTGGCTTGAAAATGATGAAGATTTGTTACCACCGGAAGACATAGATGATACAGATGAACAACACGAGAGTGATAATGAAGGTTCAGAGTTAAATACTAATACAAACCAGACTGTTAAGAAACACTGTGAAGAATGATGAGGCAGTTAAAAGTTTCAATGTGTGCATGAGATGGGCAGAAGAAAATGATATCCCTCTAAGTGATGTTCTTGTACTTCAAAGATTAAAAGAAATTGCTTTTATGATGAACCAGAGAAGGGTCAAGCAAACAAAAATTACAAATTTTTTTTACAAAATAAGATAAAACTTGATAAGATATGCTTCTATTTTAAATATTATTCTATGTATGTACTATTTTTTAGTTATTTTGTATTAAATGATTCGTTTTTTAATATAAATAATGTCCTGCTTCAGTAATTTGAATTATTTACTAATTCGGATCACCGCGGTTTTAATTAGTCCGGATTATCGAGGTCGCACTGTGTGTATATATATATATATATATATATATATATATATATATATATATATATATATATATATATATATATATATGTATAAATATACATATATATATATATATATATATATATATATATATATATATATATATATATACGAGGCTGGTTTGAAAAGTCCGTGCAAAGTCCGAGAGGGCACCACCGGCGCGTATCGAGGTCATGTTTAGTTAGTAGCATCTCTTGAATGAACGCACACCAAGTTTCAGCCATATTGGTCTATTTCTTTGTGTTTGGCATTCGTGTGAATCAAGGAAGTCGAGTGATTTACAAGAAATGGACGAAAAAGAATTTCGTGTGGTGATTAAACATTACTTTATGAAAGGCAAAACGCCTCAGGAGACTAAAGAGAAGCTTGATAAACATTATGGTGACTCTGCACCTTCGATTAGAACAGTTTATAAGTGGTTTCAAAATTTTCGGACTGGCCATATGGGCACAAGTGACGCTGAACGTTCTGGACGGCCTGTGGAGGTTACGACTCCAGAAATCATTGATCAAATCCATGATATGGTGATGGATGACAGAAGAGTTAAGGTGCGTGAGATTGCTAGTGCTGTGGGCATCTCGACTGAACGGGTACATAATATTTTGCATAAACATTTGGACATGAGAAAGCTTTCCGCAAGATGGGTGCCGCGATTGCTCACGCTTGACCAAAAACGGAATCGTGTGAAGTGTTGCAAGGATGGTTTGCAGCTGTTCCAGAAGAATCCGGAGGACTTTAAGCGTCGTTTCGTCACTGTGGATGAAACATGGATACATTACTATACTCCTGAGACCAAACAACAATCTAAACAATGGGTTACCAAGGGGGAATCTGCACCAAAAAAGGCGAAGACCGTTCCTTCGGCCGGAAAGGTTATGGCGACTGTCTTTTGGGATTCGCAAGGGATAATCCTCATCGACTATCTGGAAAAGGGTAAGACTATTACAGGTGAATATTATTCATCGTTATTGGACCGTTTGAAAACCGAGCTGCAAGAAAAACGCCCGCGATTGGCCCACAAGAAAGTCCTTTTCCACCACGACAACGCACCAGCACACACTTCAGCAGTTGTGGTCGCAAAATTAATGGAAATAGGATTCCAACTCGTTTCACATCCCCCCTATTCTCCAGACTTGGCTCCCTCGGACTACTATTTGTTCCCCAATTTAAAGAAATGGCTGGCGGGACAAAGATTTTATTCAAACGAGGAGGTGACTGCAGACACTAATGGATATTTTGCAGACTTGGACAAATCCTATTATTCGGAAGGGATCAACAGACTAGAACATCGTTGGACGAAGTGTATAAGCCTAAAAAGAGACTATCTCGAAAAATAAAAAAGGTTTACCCCAAACACATAAGTAGTTTTTATTTTTGCACGGACTTTTCAAACCAGCCTCGTATATAACATATATATAGTTGATTAATGCAAAAAAATTCTTGATTCTTGTATCAAGAAAATATTGGTTTTATAAAAGTTATTTTTTCCCTCAGTGTAGGTAACGATTATAAAAGGCGCCCAAAGCTGAGCGCGAGGGGGGCTTCCGTCACCCCGGGTCATGGCCCTAGGGTAAATACGCCACTGACAACATTGCGCTAGTTACAGTACTTTAAAGATATAAAAAAAAATTGAACAAAATAAAACGGAGGAATAATTCTGTTTTTAAATGTAGTAATTATTAAATAATAGAAATTAAATAAATATGTTAATAAAAATATTTACAAATTGTACAAGAAATTTTTTAATAATAATTAAAAATGGGTCTATGCTCATAATAATTTTTTGAAAAGAAATTGTAAATTTGCATTAAAAAAAAAATAAAATTTAAAATTAACATAGCCAATTTCTCGAGTCTAAATTGTTTAAATGGGTTTTTAAGTACCTCAAATGGAAGCTTAGGGGCTAAGGAATATTTTCTAATATTTTAGATACGGTAGTTAGTATACTGAAAAAAATTGTTTAAAAAATTCGTCAGAAGAAAAAACCTAAATAGGTAAAATTTATCAATATTATAAAGAGTAGAGTGTAAAATTATGTTTGGATCAATTAAAGTAATGTCCATGGGACATATTTCCAGAGTTAACTAAAAAAAATTGGCTTACAGTTTGCAAGTACATCTATTTAATCATAAAAAATGACAAAAAAAAAAAAAAACTACAAAAATGGCCAATTTCTTCCGACCAGAAGGTTCCAATGACATCCGTAGCCTCTTGAATTTTTCGTTTTTTGTTTTTATCTAAAATCAAAATCTGTCAGAATTTTTAGTTTATCTTCCATAAATTTATGATAAAATTGCAAAAAATACGCTAAAAAACCCAAAAACGGGCCAATTCTCCCATTTTTGAGAGTGTTGCCCCAATTTTTCAGTGGTCGCAATGTTTTTTTTCCTTAATGTGCCCGTCAAGCCGAGTATTTTAAAAATCAAAAATAGCAGTATCCGACGATTTGTGTTTTTGACCTGTTTTGACCGTATTCTGACTGGACTAACAAAGAAAAACGACTTACGTGGGCAGAGGAAAACATAAACTGAGACAATGTAATTTTTTCCGATGGAGCTTCATTTTCAGGTTATGTTATCACCCCTCGAGCTTGGTCAATTTCCACCAACCGATAGGTTCAGCGCACCGAGAAACACCCTGTAAACATTCATATTTGAGGATGTCTTTCGGAAAGAGGTTTTGGGAGACTTCATCTTTTACTACAGTTTGGACGCTGAGGAAATACTCCAGATTTACAAGAAGGCAGTATCGACTACCAAGCGGTAGTTTGTCAATAAAAATGAGGAATGGACTCTTCAAGAAGATAACGACCTCCAACATAGGAGTAAAACGTGTAACCAGTGGAAACGGAAATCCGATCGCCCGATACAAACTCAATCAGGAACGTGTGGTCATAATATATCGAGCAGGAGCTTTGTAGTAAAAAGGTTTACATAGTGAAGCAGCTGTTACGGCAAATTCGGGCAAATTGGAAATCTTTACCCCAAGAATGCGCGAAAAATCTCGTCATAAATATGCCCCGAAGACGCTGATGCAGACTGGACAAGCTACTGGATCATTAGCATCTTAATGGCAATACTTTACCGTCGAATGATGTAAAAAACTTTTAAATAAATACATTTTTTTAAGGAACAATGCGCGAAATGTTCTTATTTGAGCGACTATAGGTTCACTTTCTGTCAGAGATCACTCCTATGGTGAAGCGTCGAGGTTAATTTGGTTTAGGCGTAGGTAGTAGGACTTCTACGACCCTCTTTATGGCCCTGATTGTTTAAATAACATAAACCGTGTAGTCGCGCAGGGGGAGGCTCCGGCATCACCTAGTTCCTATATATAAAAATTAAAATGAATCAAATAAGCAAACAAAAAAACAAAATATTAATAAAACATGTTACGATTTTTTAAAAGAATTTTTATTAACAATTTTAATACTCACAAAGTTACTTCATACATTTACAAATGCAAAATAGTTCTAACAATACTGCTTTTACATCGAAATTTTTCTATATACACTTAGTAATTCGTTTATGAAATACTAGGACATCATATAGGGTGAGAACACGATTTTATCCCCTACATTTTGCACCTTTCTTATAAGCTTTCCTGTAAAGATATTTGCAAAGTCTATCTCCAGGAATAATACGCGATTCCAATTGACAGTATTATGTAGATATCCCACAATAGCTGTAGCTAATTGACCACTTGTCTAAGATACAGGATTGTATACAGATTTAGTATTTAAAAACGTATAATTATTTTTTGCATTTTTATTAATTACGTGGTTGATTGCAAAAGTTCATGCCCGATTTTCATAGATGGCAGAAGCATGCACTTTTGACTCTGCTGATATTTCCTTTATAAACACATTATTAACCGACAGTTATCTAAATGCGTCGTGAGCTAACATAACCTTAAAAAAAATTATTTAAATTAATTTGTGTGCAAGATTAATATTCACAATGAAAAATGAAAAGTTACATTTTCGTCATGTTATGTTATATGAATTTAAAAAGGGAGTAACAAAAAATATTCATGGATCGTGCTCTGGGCGATCTCCCGGAATTGATAATGACTTTATCCGTGACTTAGTGAATAATTATTAACGGATTATCACTGAAGAGATTGCTGAGAGACTAAATATTGACAATTGGACTACATCTTGTCATTTAAAGCAACGTGGATACCCTTCAAAACTCGATATTTGTGTTCCTCACGTTTAGACAGAACGGAACAAACTGGACCGTGTTTTCACAGCAATTTCTCTTCTCGCCCGTCAACAAAACGAACCTTTCTTGGATTAAGTCATAACTGGAGATGAAAAATGGGTTGTGTATAACAACATAGGAAGAAAAAAAAGCTGGAATAATGGAAGTGTGCATAATCTGTGGCAAAGGCTGAATTGCATTCAATCAAAGTGTTGTTATGTGTCTGGTGAGGTCATAGAGGAATAATTTTTTATGAGCCTCTTCCACGTTACCAAACAATAACTGCGGAAAAGTACTGTGAACAACTCACCCAACTCAATCTTTAAATCCAAGCCAAACGTCCAAATTTGGACAACCGAAAAGGCATCATCTTTCACCATGACAACGCTATATCACATGTCGCTCAACAGACACTGCAAAAACATAGGGAGTTAAAATCGGAAATCTTCCAGCACCCGCCGTATTCCCGTTACCTTGCCCCTATAAATTTTCATCTGTTTCGTTCTCTGCAATATAATTATAGAATGGCAAAAAATTTGATTCTATGGAAGAAGTCAAAAATTACCTTACGACTTTCTTTGAAGAGAAACCACGCAGTTTCTACAAAGAAGGAATTCAAAAACTTGCAAACAAGGGGGGAGACGGTTATAGAAAATGATTGAGAGTACTTTATTGATTAATAAATACTATTTTTTTGCATTCACCCAATAAATAGGTCCCAAAATCGAGCCAATAGCTACAGAAGTGACTCAACCGGGTACTTCTTTTTAAGAATTATTGTTAAATTACACAGGTTTACAAATTTTTAATTTGGAAAAATACCAAGAACGCCACATGCCTAGATAAGTTAATTGGGACCTCCTGAACACGAAAAACGCTATAATTTTTTTTTTTTAAGTACCGTTTTTTTAGATAACGGTACTTTTGTGTTTTTCGGTGTATGGTCCCACTCAAACCCTTATGGAGCCCAACCGAAAAGTCCGATCGAGATAAATGTCATACCGTTGGAAAGGCAACTAAATGCCTTTTCCGGCGGTATACTATAAATTTCTATGTGACAAGAAGTGGCTGAGTTATAACACCTCAAAGTTCAAAATTTGCCTATTTTTTTACGTTTTTTTTCAAAATTTTTCATTTTTATTTGGTTTTTTTTCTACGTTATTGTAAAGATCTGGAATGTTTTATTTTTTTACCAAGTAGTTTATTTAATAACCAACATTTTAAACGTAATTTGAAAAAAAAGGATGAAAAATAAAGTTTTTATTAAGGATTTTGTGGAACGACAATATTTTCATTTTCATTGCTCACACGCTATATTCGGCGTCCATCAGAATTTGAATCACTGTATACGTTGGTAGCCCTGACACACGCTATATTCGGCGTCCATCAGAATTTGAATCTGATCACAGTAAACAGTTTGGCTTTGTACGTGCAAAAAATAAAATGTGTTCAATCGATCCCAACGAATTTTGTTATGTTTGTGGAGTTCTTGTGAAAAAGAAATCACAGCATTTGATGCGAAAAATGAATACGAAAAATTTATCTGAAGCGTATAAGAAGTATTTCGGCTTTCGACCTGCGTCTCTGGACAAACCGTGGACACCGAATAATGCATGTAACAACTGCCGAACAATATTAAATAAAATTGGTAAGGGTCAAGAGTGTTTCTTCACATTTGGAAAGCCAATGCAATGGAGAAACCCGATCAGTCATACAACAGATTGTTATTTCTGTTTAAACGGAAAAGGCTGTCGGACGTAGAATTGAACCAGTTTATCCAGTTGTTAGCTCGGTGACGCTGCCAGTGCCGCACTCAGTATCGTGCCCCAAACCGCAGCTGATTGTAGCAGAGCCCACAAAAATACGAAAAAGAACAACAATAAGTGATTCATCAGATGAGTGCAGTGAATCAGAAATGCAATCAAATAAGAAATCCCATTTACTTACTCAGGCCGAGCTTAATGATTTGTGCCGAGATTTGTATTTGCCGAAATCGAAATCTGAATTACTTGCATCGCGATTGCAACAGTGGGGATATTGTGCTCCTGAGACACGTGTTACATATTACCGTGATCGTAGCAAACAACTTGCAGTTTTTTTCGCAAAAACGGGAAACTTTTGTTTTTGTGCCAACATACGTGGTCTTTTCAATGCTCTCCAACAAAGTTATGACCCAGTGGAATGGCGTCTTTTTCTGGATGGAGGCAAGGATAGTTTGAAGGCAGTCTTGCTTCATAAAGGGAATACGAAACCATTAATTCCAATCGGATATGGAAAATACATAAAGGAAACATATGAAGCAATGAAAGAACTTCTCGCTCTCATACAATATGACCAACATCAATGGAAAGTTTGCTCTGATTTTAAATTAGTTGCCATACTATCTGGATTGCAAGGGGGCAATACGAAGTTTCCCTGTTTTCTATATCTATGGGACAGCCGTGACCGTCAGAATCACTACATCCGAAAAGTTTGGCCCGAACGAAGTGGGCGTACGCACGGAGAGTACAATATTAAAAATGACCCACTCATTCCTCAGGAGAAGATAATACTTCCTCCACTACATATTAAGCTTGGGTTATTTACAAATATTGTGAAAACGTTGCCAAAAGACAGTCTTGCCATGAATTACCTTAAACAAAAATTTCCGAGAGCCACAGCGAGCAAAATTGAAGCTGGTATATTTGATGGACCTCAAATTCGGGCTCTGTACGGTGACCAAGCATTTAATGAGTGTTTAGGTCCAGCTCATTTGGAGGCATGGGAAGCATTCCAGGACATCGTTTACAACTTTTTGGGAAACTACAGAAGTCCTGATTACGCTGAGAAGATCGATACATTACTGCAAAAATTCAATGCCATTGGTAAGCGTTGAGTGAAAGCACGTATATCAAAAAGGCCGTTATCATTTGAAAATTATTTGAAATTTATTCTTTTTAACTTTTAGGTTCAAATATGACACCTAAACTACACTTTTTATTCAGTCATTTGGATATTTTTCCCATGAACTTGGGATCCGAAAGTGATGAGCAGGGTGAAAGATTTCACCAGGAAATGCAAGAAATCGAGAGACGTTACAAGGGCTGGTGGGATGAACAAATGATGGCAGACTATTGTTGGTTCCTCATTCGCGAAGATACATCCGAAAAAAAACGGAAAAATTCAAGTCACTCGTCATTTTAATTTAAATTTTTTTAATTTACGCCGAATATAGCGTGTGAGCAATGAAAATGAAAATATTGTCGTTCCACAAAATCCTTAATAAAAACTTTATTTTTCATCCTTTTTTTTTCAAATTACGTTTAAAATGTTGGTTATTAAATAAACTACTTGGTAAAAAAATAAAACATTCCAGATCTTTACAATAACGTAGAAAAAAAACCAAATAAAAATGAAAAATTTTGAAAAAAACGTAAAAAATAGGCAAATTTTGAACTTTGAGGTGTTATAACTCAGCCACTTCTTGTCACATAGAAATTTATAGTATACCGCCGGAAAAGGCATTTAGTTGCCTTTCCAACGGTATGACATTTATCTCGATCGGACTTTTCGGTTGGGCTCCATAAGGGTTTGAGTGGGACCATACACCGAAAAACACAAAAGTACAGTTATCTAAAAAACGGTACTTAAAAAAAAAAAAATTATAGCGTTTTTCGTGTTCAGGAGGTCCCAATTAACTTATCTAGGCATGTGGCGTTCTTGGTATTTTTTGGCTGTAAACCAGTGTTATTTAAGCCGAAACACGCCCAAATATTTTAAGGATTCCTTTTAAATGAAGCCAGGTGTGTCAAATTCGACAATTGTGATGCAAAAACATTAGTCTGCTGGTGACCTCAGCACGACGAAGGAAACGAAAAACAATTAAGCAGACAACAAGCAGAAACTTGAGAAACAATAACGAATGGAAATATCTCAAAAACTGGTCAAATATATTTTAAAAATTCTTTTTATATAAATCAAAGTTTTTCTCAGATTTCCGTTGAAGCTTGTTTAATTTTTTTACGATTTCCCAGCCCTTAATATAAAATCGTAACTTAAACGAACTTGTTTATACAGGGTTTGTAGTTTGTAAACATGGAAAATTCCCCCACTTTTGAAAAGTTTCGTATGAGTTTTCCCAAGTACACCAAATATTAAAAATAACCGGTCAAGTGCAAGTTGAACTTGCGCAATTAGTGTTCCGTACGTTGATTGCTTTTAATATAAAAAATTTTGTAACGGAAGTATAAAATGATCAGTGACTTCACAAAACACACCCCAAATGAGTTTTCAACAAAGTTTGTTTCCGATCTTTATTGAAAATTGATGACCTTGAAATTTTTGTTTTTTATATACCAGATAAATTATTAAAGGTAATGCACTCGTGATAATTTTCGTTCAATCTACACCCCCTGGAGGATATTCTAGAATTTTTTCAAAATTTTTTGATAAGTACTTTTCGAGATAAGGCGGGGGACAGCGATTTTGCGCGATTTTTTGAAAATAATACAACTAAGTTGGGAATGTGGAATCTTTGGCACAATGACACTACTTAGTATATATCACCACTACACCAAACACTCTATTTTTGCACTCGACGCGCGTTTCGCTAACCATGTTAGCTTCATCAGGAGCGATGATTGACAATCATCGCTCCTGATGAAGCTAACATGGTTAGCGAAACGCGCGTCGAGTGCAAAAATAGAGTGTTTGGTGTAGTGGTGATATATACTAAGTAAAATAATACAAAGAAAAGTGCGCGCAAGTATTACTTTATATATATATATATATATATATATATATATATATATATATATATATATATATATATATATATATATATATATATATTTTACTCGTGTCTTCACAAGCTTTCATTTGACACCACACTCGATTACCTAGTAAAAAATTTTTTTTTTCACTTCCGATTTCACCTCCCATAACTAACCCCTTAAGTCAAAATTTAACTTTCAAACTACATGGCTCTGATGAGGCCATCAATTCCTATATTATTACCCAATTTCAACTTTCTATGACAAATAGTTTAGGCGAAAATCGGGTGTGACAGACACCGAAGTCATCTTATAAGTGTTCCGTACGGAACACTAAAAATAAGTCTGCAAATATACCATATTCGCGCAATAAAACTGTGTTAAAGTGGATTACTTTCCGATGTTTTGCCTACGATTACATGAAACATCATGTAATCATCAAATTTCACCTTTTGATCACCTACCATAGAGTATATGTTTCCGACGCCCCGCTGTGTTTTAATACTAAAACAAACTACGTACCCAACCCATATTTAAATACTTTAGCCAATTACTAATTCCATATTTCAATATTTGTTAATTTTTTAAAAAATTTTTTTAGATATGTTAGAAAGAGAGAAGACATAACTGCTGGAACAGCAGTTATATGTGTCGCACTCCTTCATACTGAAACTTGCGTACGTTTGTTAGACAAAGCTAGTCAATAAACTGGACGGAAAGTTTCGTTGTCAATCGCAAACTTTCGTGTAACATCGTAGGGTAAAAACACAGACGCAGACCCTGAAGGGTTAGGACGGCAAGTAAAAATCGACACATATAATATTTACAACAAGAAGAAGAAGAACGTGCGTGACAGATGTCCTCAGAAGAGTAGCTCAACTCAAATGGCGATGGGCTGGCCATATAGCCCGTCAAAGCTCAGAAAGATGGACCAGCAAAATAATAAACTGGCGTCCAAGACAAACCAAAAGGAGTGTTGGAAGGTGGCCCGATGACATCCAGAAAATTGCGGGGGGAAATTGGATCCAAACAGCTCTAAACAGAACAACGTGGAAAAGATTGGAAGAGGCCTTCATTCAGGAGTGGATGACTATAGGCTGAGGAGAGAGAGAGAAAATATTTACAACCTAGATTCTTGAATGCTTTAATTTATTGATTGTAATGTAGATTTTTGTGAAGAATTGTATGAGATCCTAGAGATTTTTCGTGAAAGGATGCAAAACATAGGAAAAATATCTGTTCATGACACATTAATTTTTTACAGCACAAATACATATTTGTGAACAATTATAAATTTAAAATTCACAATTTAACTGTAGTTCGTGTTTTTTAAGGATTGCAACCCATATGTTTACCCCGAAACCCCCTTTTTTAAGTGTAGAGATACGAGAATCTGCATTTTTTTAGAGACATGCGTATGGAAATTTTCCACCGTATCTAATTCAAAATACTACAAAACTAACATGAAAAATTAACAGGTTGCTAATTTTCCATGAATGCCGTAAGGCTATCAATCCTGAACGGGTCGTATAAGACTGAACATTTGGATTGCATTCTTACTGAAGAACTGTTAATTATTTAATTTTTATTTAACGTAATTGTTTATAGAAATACCAACATTAAAAAATTAAAAATGTAATATAGAAGGCACAAATATAACCTGTAAAATTCATCGTATTCATAAAACTTGCTTTTAAAACTAAGTAAATAAAATCATACTGGATAGATAAAATACTGTATTTTTCTTACAGTGATGTTTATAAAAATTGACCGTTCATGCGAGCGATTTTAGCTAATTCTTAAATGAAAAATTCTTTAAATTTACAACTACAACATTTCTCGGAGTAACATCATCTTAAGGAGTTGTCTCCGCATATTTATATTAGGAAGTGATCAATCATCCAATGTGCTTTCAAAACGACGTGGATACAGAATAAAGTTACTTTTTGCATATGGCTAGGACATGCTACACGTCGATGACGGTTGCAATATATATACCATATATATATATATATATATATATATATATATATATATATATATATATATATATATATATATATATATATATATTACTGTGATTAAAAAATAGTAAGACTTTTAAGTTTAAATCGCCCGGGCATTTCCAAATCGGATTAATTTTTTTTTTTCGTTGGGTTGGTAGGACCTTAACTGCCATCTGTGTCAAATTTTAAGACCAGAGCATCAGTAGTTAATAAGATGCGCTTGCATTCGTTTAGCAACAAAAGTGCTTTTTCCGATTTTTGACATGAGTGAAAAAAATCAGCAAGGAAGTTGCAATTTTGTTTTAAAAATGGTTTTTTCGGCTTCCCAAACGTTCGAAGAGGCCGGAATTATGGGCCGATAACTCTTGGTTTTTTCATCACGAGAATGCGCCTTCTCATACAGCATTTTATTCGCGACTTTTTCATCAAAAATTCAACTCATATCATTCTGCATTCCGCAATCACCCTATTCGACTGATTTAGCTCCGTCGGACTTCTGGCTATTCTCTAAACTCAAAAAAAAACCGTTTTGAGGACATCGTTTTGAGTCTGCTGAGGAGATTAAAACCAGATCGAAGAAGGCCATTCCAGAAATCGAATTCAACAACTATTTCGAAGACTGGAAAAAACGTTGGCACAAATGCATTGTATCCAAGGGGGATTACTTTGAAGGGGACGAAATAAATTTGGAAAAATAAATAACCCGTTTGCGTTTTATTTCAAAAGTTTTACTATTTTTTTATCACAGTAATATATATATATATATATATATATATATATATATATATATATATATATATATATATATATATATATATAAACTCCTGGACAAAATTAACGCAACAATTTATATTTTTCTTATGTCAGTTTTAAAGTTTATCGAGTATTTGAAGTAGTAGGCTATGCATATTTTGTTTCGTTGTTCATGACAGAAATCAAAACAATTCGTTTAGATTTACAGTTTTAAAGAATTTTTTAGAAGATAAACAATTTTCTGTAATAATGCGATAGATTTTTCTTTAAAAGTAACAGTAGGAGACCAGCCACTGCGCCCTTGCTTACTAGAGAGAACAGAGTTGCCAGGTTACGTTTTGCTCGAAATCTCGAAAACTGGTCTGTGGATGATTGGAAACAAGTTTTCTTCACAGATGAAACTAGGGTTAGTCTAAAACATCCAGATGGTCGTGATCGAGTATGGCGAAGACCAGGAGAGAGGTTTGCTCCTTGCAATATCTGTGCAAGGATTCCATTCGGCGGTGGCTCTGTCATGTTCTGGGGTGGCACCTGCTTTGATGCTCGCACAGAGTTAGTTCCTGTCCGTACGAGATCCATGAATGCTGACTACTATCTTGAGAATATTGTAATAGAACATGTGATGCCTTTCGGTCATTTTGTGGGGCCCAATTTCCTGTTTACGCAAGACAACACTCGACCTCACGTGGCTAGGGAGGTACTCGATTATCTTAATCAAGTTGATATACCGATTATGCAATGGCCAACAAAAAGCCCGGATCTGAATCCGATAGAACATGTATGGGATCACTTTAAGAAAAATGTGCACCTAGAAACCCGAGGGAACTTGAAAATGCAGTTATCACAGAATGGGTGCAAATTCCTCAAGATTTTATCCAAAATTTAATTAGAAGCATGCCTAGGCGCATAAACGCTGTCATCCGAAGTAGAGGAGGCAACACACGCTACTAGTGTCCCAGTTACACCATTCATTTTACTACTAGTGTCCCAGTTTATTTTTTTCATTATTACATAATTTCAACGATTTTGTTATTAGGTCTTAAGAATAATTTTAATTCGAATCTTATAGAGAAATTTGGTAGCTAATTCACTTCTAAAGTATCGGAATAAGTTTTTTCTAACTTTTAGTGTAACCAATGTTCATAAAAAATTATTAAAATTAATTCATTATAGAGATTTGTATGATTTAATATATTGTTGCGTTAATTTTGTCCAGGAGTGTATATATATATATATATATATATATATATATATATATATATATATATATATATATATATATATATATATATATAC
Source organism: Pachyrhynchus sulphureomaculatus (assembly GCA_019049505.1). NCBI lineage: Eukaryota > Metazoa > Arthropoda > Insecta > Coleoptera > Curculionidae > Pachyrhynchus > Pachyrhynchus sulphureomaculatus. The sequence continues at coordinate 119,492,005 of CM032448.1, read as the reverse complement.
ACTAAATTTTTAGTAAAATTTCCACTTTTATTGATTTTTTGTACTTGATACGTGTATCGCTAAAATATTAGCTTTATCAAAAGTAAAGGTATAGAATGAAATAAACATTTTTCAATGGTTTTATGAGTAAGTATTTACAGGTAGGTTGTAACTAAAGGATAAAAATTAAACTTAATAATTATAAGTAGTGTATTTGTGGGAATGCAAGGAGGAGGCAGAGTAGGAGGCAGAATAGGAGGCAAATTTTTGCCTCCCGAAGGCACAAATTTTACCTCTGGGAGGCAAAAATTTGCCTCCCAAGAGACAAAATTTTGCCTCCTCCGCCTCCCATTGACATTCCCACAAACCCTTTGATTATGATTATAAAAATAAAATTTACAAATCCTCTCTGTGATTCCACCTCCCAAGAGGCAAACATTTTTCCTCCCAAGAGGTAAAATATGATGGAAATAGGGGAATATAATTTCAAGTTCTAGTTCTTCTTATACGTCGAAATTCTATTCCCCTTCTTCCATCATATTTTACCTCTTGAGGTGGAATCACAGAGAGGATTTGCAAATTTTATTTTTTTAATTATATAATCAAAGGGTTTGTGGGAATGTCAATGGGAGGCTGAGGAGGCAAAATTTTGCCTCTTGGGAGGCAAATTTTTGTCTCCCAGAGGTAAAATTTGTGCCTCCAGGAGGCAAAAATTTGCCTCCTCTTCCGCCTCCTCCTTGCATTCCCACAAATACACTACTATTATACAAACTCTTTTTTCATTAAATAAATTCAACAATGGAGAATTTCCGAGGCCCAATTGGTCATTTAACAGTGTGTTTATATTTTTTCTTTTATTGCTCTCGAGGGTCTCAAATAAATTTAATTTATGTGATTTGTTCTCAACGTGTAAAATATGGAAATTATTATCAAATACATGATTCTCTCTATTAAATGTTTGGCATATCAAGAATCAGTTTTACTTTTTAAAAAACTTTTATTATTTTCTGGAATTCTTTGTTCTACCGATTCTTCATATGTCAAACATTTAATAAAAGAGAATCATGTATTTGATAATAATTTCCATATTTTACACGTGCAGAACAAATCGCATAAATTAAATTTATTTGAAACTCTCTAGATCAATAAAAGAAAGAATACAAACACACTGTTAAATGACCAACTAGGATGTCAGCATATTCCTCATTGGTATACGTTGCCATATTCACAAGCAGAGATCAAAATCCAGTTACGAGCCAATTCACACAGTCAGAAGATGAAACACAGATATTTTTGAAAAGCACGGTATACCACATCTACCACGGACGAATTGCATGAGCAGACTAAAAATCATTCAATAATGTTTAGTGAACAGAAAATGTCACTCGCACAGAGAGAACCCCGACCGGAAAAAATGCTTATAAAATGCCTCGGAAATTCCCCACTGATAAATTTATTAAATGAATGGATAATTTGTATAATTAATAAGTTTTGTTGTTACCCTTTAGTTACAACCTACCTGTAAATATTTACACATTCCACATCCATCCTTTTGATAAAGCGAATGTTTTTAGCAAAACACGCGTCCAGTATAAAAAACAATAAACGTGGAAATTTTACTAAAAATTTAGTCTTATATTCTCATAGAATATGAATTTCTGTCAAGTACCGGCTGAGTCAGTTAAGTATCAAGTTTACTTAAGGGATAAGACCATTCCATGTGCCAGGAAAAAAATGAATTTATAATAAAAGCAACCGAAAATATATTTGAAGTACTTCATTAAAATACAACAAAAATAAAGTAAATCGATATTCCGAAATAAAATTTCGGAATATGTTTTGTTACTTGATTGGTCACTACAACAGAAAGTCGAGAAATTTGCAAATGCAAAATGACCAACAAAGATCTCATGAATGCTATATTCCATGCCTTTCCTCCTACGACTATAGTTTCTGTTCCTATACTCTTCATCAGGAAGGCTTTAGGCAACGGTATCGATCGTGATCCAAGGTACTCGTATCTTCACGATTCTGTACAAAAATATTTTTTTAACTTTTTAATTCTTTTCTTCTCTTAATCTTTTATGCGAGGGGAAACGGGCGAAACGATTGCTCCCGGAGAACAAAAAACCAAAAAATTGTTATTAATATGTCAAAAACTAGTGAGTAACGTACAGATTTTGCGATAAGTTATAAATTTCATTTTTTATAAACAATTTTTCATGAAATTTTTGGGTGAAAAATGAACATTTTTTTTTTTTTTAATTTTTCGGAAAAACGATATTTTCAAATTTCCGTCTGTTATTCACTAGTTTTTGACATATATTAATGAAATTTTTTTTTAGTTTGTTGTTCTAGATTAAATCTACAGCAGAAATCGTTTCGCTCGTTTCAGGCCTTGCATAAAAGATGCCTTGTCGTCTTGGATTCTGAGGTGGCAATTTTAAATTAAAAAGCTAAAAAAAATATTTTTGTACACTTAAATAAACTCCTGGACAAAATTAACGCAACAATCTGAAAGTTAATTTATCTTTTTCTTATGTCAGTTTTAAAGTTTATCGAGTATTTGAATAGTAGGCTATGCATATTTTGTTTCGTTGTTCATGACATAAATCAAAACAATTCGTTTAGATTTACAGTTTTAAAGAATTTTTTAGAAGATAAACAATTTTCTGTAATAATGCGATAGATTTTCTTTAAAAGTAAGCTTATAAATTGTTCCCTTTTTCAAAGTAATACGTTTTTTTGTGGTAGACTGTTTTATTTTTGACCCCGAAGAATTAGATAAATGAATCGAACAAGGAATTTAACTGAACACGAGGTAGTGCGAGCCTCAATTTTATTTGACGAGGGATATTGTCAGAGTTATGTTGCCGATTTGTTAGGCAAACATCGTTCCACAATAAATCGTATGGTAAGACGCTTGAATGAAGTAGGAACTTATTCTAGAAGGCTAGGGCAAGGGCGAAAACGATGCACTAGTGACCTAGATTAACGTTTTATAAGACAATATGCTTTAAGAAACAGGACTGTCACTAGTTCTATAATAAGAAACGAACTCGAAGCTGTTCGCAATGTCACAATTTCTTCTAAAACAGTTTAGAAGACGGTTAAATGAAGCTGGATTAAACAGTAGGAGACCAGCCACTGCGCCCTTGCTTACTAGAGAGAACAGAGTTGCCAGGTTACGTTTTGCTAGAAATCACGAAAACTGGTCTGTGGATGATTGGAAACAAGTTTTCTTCACAGATGAAACTAGGGTTAGTCTAAAACATCCAGATGGTCGTGAGCGAGTATGGCGAAGACCAGGAGAGAGGTTTGCTCCTTGCAATATCTCTGCAAGGATTCCATTAGGCGGTGGCTCTGTTATGTTCTGGGGTGGCATCTGCTTTGATGCTCGTACAGAGTTAGTTCCTGTCCGTACGAGATCCATGAATGCTGACTACTATTTTGAGAATATTGTAATAGAACATGTGATGCCTTTCGGTCATTTTGTGGGGCCCAATTTCCTGTTTATGCAAGACAACGCTCGACCTCACGTGGCTAGGGAGGTACTCGATTATCTTAATCAAGTCGATATACCGATTATGCAATGGCCACCAAAAAGCCCGGATCTGAATCCGATAGAACATGTATGGGATCACCTTAAGAAAAATGTGAAACGTCATATACCTGCACCTAGAAACCTGAGGGAACTTGAAAATGCAGTTATCACAGAATGGGAGCAAATTCCTCAAGATTTTATCCAAAATTTAATTAGAAGCATGCCTAGGCGCTTAAACGCTGTCATCCGAAGTAGAGGAGGCAACACACGCTACTAGTGTCCCAGTTACACCATTAATTTTGCTACTAGTGTCCCAGTTTATTTTTTTTCATTATTACATAATTTCAACAATTTTGTTATTAGGTCTTAAGGATAATTTTAAATCGAATCTTATAGAGAAATTTGGTAGCTAATTCACTTTTAAAGTATCCGAATAAGTTTTTTCTAACTTTTAGTGTAACCAGTGTTCATAAAAAATTATTAAAATTAATTCATTATAGAGATTTGTATGATTTAATATATTGTTGCGTTAATTTTGCCCAGGAGTGTATTTGTTTAATAAAGTATTTCAAATAAATTTTCGACTGCTTTTATTATATTCTTGGAAAATGTTTCCGAAATTAGCCTTTTTTCCTGGGACCTGGAATGGTCTTACCCCTTAAGAAACTGATATATATTTCATAAGCACACTATAATTGATACAAGGTTACAAGACCATCGAACCCAATTAAAAATCACCTGTCTTCTTCCAGTACAAAATTATTGAAAAATCATCTGCTTATGAATTATAAAGCACACATAACAACATTTATATAATCATTCTAAAACCGCCTTACAGCAAATTAGCTGGCGTTTTAGCTACTTAAATAGTTTTTAAATAAAAAAAACTAACTAAGTATATAAAAAACGTCTTAATTATAAATAAAGGTTTTCCAGTGGAATTTTATAAAACCAATTTACACTCAACCGGTATATAAACGATGTAATCGGCATGGAAAGTAAAAAGGCACACCAACTTATATTAACCGCTTATTCTAAATAATAAATCGGTGGTTTTAGTGTAAAAATTCTCTAGTTAATGAAATCCGTAAAGTTAAAACTGAAGAAATAAGTATGTGTCGTTACATTCACCCAAAATAACTTATTGATCCGAAACTTCCCAAATATTAAGAATTGATGCATTAAGGCCTTAGGCCACTCTAGAACGAAAAAAAATGCCCTTTTTTTTGGCTTAAACGATACTTTAATATGTCTAGAATAAGGGACCATAAGTATTATAGCCGGCACGGAACTCTTTGTGCCTTAAATCTGGGTCAGCGCTTACCGACTGCTAGCGCGCTTAGAGCTCCCGCTGAGACGGCTCGGCGGGTCCTGCCTTCTTTTCTGTGTCGCTCGAGTTTCATTATCATAATTCTTAGGGTAACTTTACCGATCATTTTCTGACGAATTGGGCTGCCCTTTTTCAACACTAGATGTCGTTTATAGTATGAGTTTCACTTTTGATTGCTTTGTTCTATTACATTCAGTATAACCGTTAAACAGCTACGAGTTATTTCGTTCCAGTTCAAATCGAAGAAAATCGGATTTTGTGAGTGAAGTTGTATAAGAAACATGACGAAAAAAGTGTACTCAAATAAAAAGGGATTGAGAGGAGGTTACAGCAGTGTAAAACGACCAAAAATTACAAATCGACGGCCACCAAACCGTGCCTCGTTGGAAACCTCAGATAATCAGAGCGTTGGTACATCTGCGAAGAAATTGAAACTCGCTGAGAACTATTACAATGTTGAAGTAAATCCTAACGTGGCATACTGTATATTGAATTTTATGACAGTTTTCAGTGCAATTGCGGAAAAAATTGTGTGTAAAACATGTAAATCAAATGTGAAATTCACTCAAAGCAGTATACGTGGTTTAGGATTTAAAGTAGTTATTTCATGTGATAACTGCGGACAAACAATGATTCCGAATTGCCCATTCATTGGTACAGGATATGAAATAAATCGCAGAATTATTCTTGCAATGCGATTAATAGGAGTTGGTCTTCACGGTATTCAAAAGTTTTGCGCCTTCATGGATCTACCTCATCCGATTTTTCATTCGTTTTACGATAAACTGTCGACAAGATTCGTACTGCAAGTGAACTTGTTTGCAAAATGAGTATGCAAAAAGCAGCAGAACAGGAAAAAAGTGAGTCTTTTCGAAATAATGAAAACGGTTTGACTGTCTCAGGTGACGGGTCGTGGAGAAAACGTGGCATTTCGTCTTTGTTCGGATTAGTGTCGCTTATCGGTTGGTTTACCGGGAAAGTTGTTGACATATGTGTGAAATCCAAGTACTGTAAATCGTGTTCTGGAAACAAAAAGCTGATACACAGGAATATATCGAATGGGCAGAAACACACGCGGAATCATGTCAGGCGAATCACGAGGGCTCTTCCGGTAAGATGGAATGTGATGCAGTCGTTGAAATGTTTCAGCGGTCGCAGGAACTTCATTCTGTTAATTATTCGAATTACATCGGAGATGGCGATTCGAAAACTTTCAAACATATTCTTGATGCAGACCCATGCACAGATACTGTCGTCAAAAAGAAGGAATGTATTGATCACGTTCAAAAACGAATGGGCACACGTCTTCGGAATCTGAAGAAAAATACCAAAGGACTCGGAGGAAAAGGCAAGCTGACCGGAAAACTTATTGACGAATTGACAATTTACTATGGATTAGCAATTCGTCGCAATCACGATTGGATAGAGAAAATGAGAAATGAGATTTGGGCCACATTATACCATAAAATTTTTACTGATGATAAGCCGCAACACGACAGATGTCCACCTGGTATTGATTTCTGGTGCTCGTGGCAAAAGTCGAAATCCATGAATACTTTACACGAATATACGCACAAACCTGCTCTCTCGAAACAAGTTTTTGATGCAATCAAGCCCATATACGAAGATCTAAGCAATGATGATCTCCTTAGTCGCTGTGTTGGAGGATATACGCAAAACAGCAACGAAAGTTTCAATTCTGTTGTTTGGTCCTTGGCTCCAAAATCTACATCAAGTGGCAAAAATGTATTGGACATTGCTGTAAATATTGCCGTGTGCATGTTCAATGACGGCTTGAATAGCATTATGAAGATTATGGAAGTTTTGGGCTTCGAAATCGGCACCAATTGTTACAACTTCTGCACTTCCGTTGTCGCGCGCCGAATCGAGCTGTCAGACAATTCTTTGACAGAGGCTGCCAAAGAAGCACGAATGGCCCGGAGAGCTGCCAGAAAGGAGCAAGATGACTCGGAGATAAATTTAGAAGGAAGATTCTATGGCGCAGGCATCGCAGACTAAAGGTAAATGCAATAATTTGATCAAAAACTATAACTTAAACTTTAAACGCGTTTTTCTCGAAACCATGTTTTTCAAACTGGGCGGACACGTAACTTTTAAACTACTCAACGAACTTTTTTGCCATTGACGCAGAATACTTTTTTCTAGAGAAGTACCTGAGATTTTATTTTTAAAATGCATAGTTTTTTTTTATAAACAATTTTATGATGAATTTTTTATGTGAAAATTGAACTTTTTTTTCAAATATGTCCTATTTCTTCACATTTGCATATTTTTCAAATCGGCTTGGTACTTCTGTAGTTTTAATAAGTCAAGAATAAAGGGATATTTTTGTTTTTGTTCTAGGTCATTACCTGGGTGTGCCCCCAGTCCGCCCGACAGACGCTACATCGCCGGAGACCCCTCCGAATTATTTATATACAGGCCTTATTTCATGCTCGAAGTCGTTAAAAAATTTCGAAAATATACTTCAAGACTTACTGAATAAAGATATAAAAAAGATTTTTAAATTTCGTATTATTTACACTGAAAAAAAATTCTTGAAAAACAGCTTTTTTTTCGCCGCTCTAGGGTGGCCTAAGGCCTTAATATATTCGTTATTTTGATTTTTGCTTGGTTGAGACCTGGGGAACTCCACAACTTATTTTTTTAGAGGATAAAAATTATTATTAAATTAATTATTAAAGACTACTAACGTCGCGAATCAAATTTATGAGGGTAAGTCAAATGAAAACCTAAAATTTGAAATAAACAATCGACATTTGGCGCCACTGTCCTATAAATTGACACTATTGTTGCTAGTAGTGTAAGGAATGTCCAGTAGACGACAGACAAACAAACGTCGCCGCAGATGGAACTGGAGGTGCATAGTGGCCACAGAGAGGGATAAAGCTATCGACGTCCCTGATCAGTTATGCACTAGTTTTTTAAGCGAAACTCTACGCTATCTTCATGTGTAGCTGAGAGCGAAAAATACCACCACGGAGTACCGTGTAAATTTTCTGCGGACAGCAAAGCCGCTCGGATGACTTTAAAACAGGCCATGATGAGCTTGTAACTGGTAAGTGAATGCAAAGATTTTATGACCAATCTGACAAAAAAAAACAACCTTGTTTTTTGTCCGAATATCTGGCCACATGGGTGTTCAGGGAAATAAAGTGGGTGACACCCCTTGGACCACGAGTATATTAAGGAGATCTATCTTGGAAAGCTGCTGTTCTTTTTAAAGATTTTGACAACCTCAAAATAAAACAGGTGCACGATGAGCTCTTTAGAGGCCTATGAGGAACTTATTATGGAAAAGGGAAAAACATCCTTTATAGGACTGAAAATGTGAGGGGATAATGCGATCTTCTACGAATGATTACACAGCCCCAAAAAAAAAGTGGGGTATACTTTTGATGCGATATATCAGATCCGTAGTATTTTTGCCCGCTGATCACGAATCTGACGTCAGAATATCGCCATCACATCTTCAGTCCTATTTTTTTCTAACCTCAAAAAATAGGTAAAAATTAGTAAAAATTAAGAAAAATATACTCCTAAAAAATTGATTCAAGCTTTTTCATGAATCCAAAGATGTATTAATATGTATTCGGACACGCTAAGCTAATATTCATCGGTTGGATTGAGCCATACAGTTCTGTTTTCTTTCTAACCTCAATAAATCAGACAGATATAGTGCTTCTCGAATGCAAAAACGAATTCAAATTAAAATTCAACCGATCCTTACCAAATTTGGTACACGGGGATTTTTTGGGTCGCTGATCACGAATCTGAGGTTGGATTTGCAAAATTCAAGATGGCAGATGTTTTCGCGCCATTTTGAACGCCGAGAAAATTCATCGGTCGATTTTTATTCTTCTACCTGCATCCAGGGCACCTCCACGTGGTGACGGTGGGCAACGGTGTTACTCCACTAGCCGGCAGAGTCCCTGGATAACGGCTTAGATGCCGTCATGGCAGGTAGAAGAAAGAGAATTACGATGCAGGGACTCGGAAACCCAGTATCGGCGGTTGGTCAGGGTGGGAAAGCGGGCCCGCAGCCGTCGTCATCCAGCGACCGTAGCTCTTCATGTGTGGGTGACTTGGCTCATGTAGAGTATAATGCTACAAGAAAACGGTCTCACGGTACAAGGACTTTTCATAAGTGCGATAAAAACAGTGATTCATGTTATATTTGCTGTCAACACGTATTGAGTAAAATGGGGTCACCGATAACGGATAAGATTAAAACCTTATATAAGGATTGTTTTAACATTGAAATACAGCACCAGGATACAGATTGGGTTCCCCACATTATTTGCAGTTCTTGCAAAATAATGTTGTACATCAATAAGGCGATTAAATATTCCAGACCAGCAATATGGAATAGACCATACAGTGAAAATGATTGCTACTTTTGTATGAATGTTGTATCTAGGCATAACCGAAAAAATAAAAGCACTATTACTTATAACGATGCTTCAACAGTAACAAGACCAACTAAACTAATTCCGCCTCCTGACCCACTTGATGCTGATGTTATGGAAACAAATGATTTCACCTTATCAGTTCATGCCGAAAACATTGAGACTGTCGAAAAAGATTCAAACACTGTTACTAATAAATGTTCTAGTGACAACCTATCATATACTAGTGACACAGATAAAGAATTTCTATCATACAACCGTAAACCAGAACCAATACTCGTATCACAGTCAGAACTTAGTGATCTAGTCAGAGATTTAGGCTTATCCAAAGATGGTTCAGAGCATCTTGCTTCTTTTTTAAAGAAAAGACATTTACTTAAGCCAGAAGCTACGATTTCTTATTATAGAAACAGAGATGAAGAATTTCGAAAATATTTCACAATGGACGAGGAATTGTCACTTTCAGATTGTAGCGATGTAAAAGGTCTAATGGATGAATTTCAAAATAACTCATACGATCCTGAAGAATGGAGACTGTTCATTGATTCTTCTAAACGGAGCATTAAGGCAGTTTTGCTGCATAATACCAACGTTTACGCTCCCATTCCGATTGCTCATTCCACAGTTATGGAAGAGCAATACGAAAAAATGAAGCAGCTTTTGATAAAAAATAAAATATGCTGATCATAACTGGAAAATTTGTGGAGATCTGAAAATTGTAACAATATTGCTTGGCCAACAGTCAGGGTTTACACTTTATCCCTGTTATAAATGTCTGTGGAGTAGCAGAGACAGGGAACGTCATTATAAGAAAAAAATTTGGCCAACAAGAGAATCGTTCACTCCTGGTGAAAATAATGTATTGTTTCCACCATTGGTAGATCCAGGAAAAGTTCTTATTCCCCCGCTTCACATTAAGCTTGGACTTATGAAGCAATTCACGAGAGCATTAGATACAAACGGCCCATGTTTCGAATATTTGCATAAAAAATTTCCGAAATTTTCTGAAGCTAAAATTAAGGCAGGCGTATTTGACGGGCCACAAATAAGAAAATTGTTTGAAGATTCATTATTTGTTACTAAAATGAATAAAGTTGAAAAAGCTGCTTGGCTTAGTTTTAAAGAAGTCGCAACAAACTTTTTGGGAAATAATAAAAGTCCTAAGTACAAAGAAATAGTCGAGAAAATGGTAAAAAATTTTCAAACATTAGGTTGCTTAATGAATCTAAAATTACATTTCCTGGACTCCCACATCGATGATTTCCCAGATAATCTTGGTGACTACAGTGAGGAGCAAGGGGAACGTTTTCACCAAGATCTGAAAATCATAGAAAATCGGTATCAAGGACGATGGGATGACCATATGCTGGCGGACTATTGCTGGTCGCTAAAAAGAGAAACAAGTCCTCAAAAGCGTTTGGGCAGAAAGCCTTTGAATAGGTCATTCGCGGAAAAAAGAACAAGATACAGCCAAAAAAAGGAAAGTTAGGCGCGGGTCTAACCTTCGCAATTCTAGGGCTTAAGGGTCTACTATTTGAGAGTATATGGTTTAAAAGTCCTGGTTTTGAGTTTATTGGGTCTCATTTTTAAAGTTACAGGGTTATTGAGGTCTATTTTTTGAGGTTACAGGGTGTGGGAGTCTAAGGTTTCAGGGTTTAGGGTTTAAGAGTATCAGGTTTGAGGATTCCCCAACTGTATACCAAATTTGGTAGGAATCGGTTGGTTTTCAAAAATTTTGTCCGCCATCTTGGATCCGCCATTTTGAATTTTGCAAATCCGACCTCAGATTCATGATCAGCAACCCAAAAAACCCCCGTCCAAATTTGGTAAGAATCGGTTAAATTTTAATTTGAATTCGTTTTTTGCATTCGAGAAGCACTATATCTGTCTGATTTATTGAGGTTAGAAAGAAAACAGAACTGTAAGGCTTAATCCAACCGATGAATATTAGCTTCGCGTGTCCGAATACATCTTTGGATTCATGAAAAAGCTTGAATCAATTTTTTAGGAGTATATTTTTCTTAATTTTTACCTATTTTTTGAGGTTAGAAAAAAAATTGAGATGTGATGGCGATATTCTGACGGCAGATTCGTGATCAGCGGGCAAAAATACTACGGATCTGATATATCGCATCAAAAGTATACCCCACTTTTTTTTTTGTGGGGCTGTGTTATTGAAGGTCATATTCGAGTAAAAAGATTCATAGGTTTGCGGAAAAGTTTCTGACTCCAAGACGTCCGAAAATCGTTTGGTTACACATCATCACGAACATTTGGCATGGTCGTCAACTTTGAGAGCTGAAGGCGACATAAAAAGCAGAAGGAAATTCTGTGACTGCGTAAGATTCTTAAGATTAAGAACATTCACGCTAAAACCACGAAAATCTCATATATAAAAAATTCGACCAAGAATAATTATTATTTACAACAAATTCTTTAATGATTTCATAATTAATATCATTTATCATCTATTTAAAAATATTTCACACGTACGAGCGCGGCCAAAAAAAACCAAACTCATTAAACACACAGTAAAATATCTTTGGAATGTATAAAAATGAACGACCTTTTTTTTACCGCGCCCCGTACAACAATCAGATCATTAAATCAGATCATAGTGATGTGAAGAGATTCATAAAATAATCAGTAATTCAACAATAAATTAAAAGTTAAGATTGGATATTTAAAAATACTAGCGTTGAAAGTGTTTTATAAATCATTAGTATTAGTACGAGGCGAGTTTCAAAATTAAAAGCTGGCTGAAGTCCCATGCTGTGATATTTTTTGCGGAGGGTTCGAAGAAGCTTGTGTTACGATAGCAATTACTTTTGAAACGTGCCTCGTATTTAAATTAAGATCCTAATAAGAAGATTGACACGACAAGTTGACACTGACATCAATGAAAAGGCCTGTGTTGATAAGGGTCATTTTCGACCTATTATAGGATCGAAAAATGAGATGTCCCGTATGAAGTTCTCCACGTTTTAGCTATTGCAATTATGCCCTTCCGATTTAGTTGTCGTTTAACAAATCCGTTAAATGTACGAGATGTGGCTAGAAAACAACCAAGCTCGTTTTTCTATTGTGAAATGGTAAGCGTGAGTAGTAATACTACAGAGCTTCTGTGATACTTTGTCCTTAAAAAATCGAGTTGAATGGCATACTCCATCTGCAGTGCGAAGAAGTGACGTAATCGTCGAAGAGATGACGCAATCGCCGAAGAAGTGTATGAAGACACAAAATGGTGAGAGCGCTATGTGTGTGGTAGTTGAAGATGTGAAGAATGACCTTAGGTAGGCGAAAAAGTGATTGACAGTGACGTCACAGACCAGAGGCTGTTGAGGAGAGTTTTAGCAATAGTCGAAGAAGTTCGACTATTGCTAAAACTCACTTATTGCGGAAGGACCATGCCATCCGACTCAATTTTTCAAGGCCAAAGTGTCACAGAAGCTCTATAGTATTAGAGTCTAACAGATATAGGGCAATATCACGTGATTCTAACCCACCCCTCCTGTACTATTCAATTTTCAATTGTTCGTCCGTAGTTTTTTCATTCGTAGTTAGGAAAAATGATGTATGTTCATGTCAAGGAACATGTCAGATTCCTTGTTAAACTTGAAAAAGCTGTCGAAGAAACTTGGTTATTTTTTAAAGAAGTGTACGAAGATGTATAGTTATTACGGATACCACTTTTTCAGTGATGTAAAAGATTTAAAAAGGAAAGAGAAGTAATCGCAGACAATCTGCGTCGCGCTAGGCTGGTACGTAACAAGAACGCTAACACTAAAGTTGGTAAAATGATTCGAGAGAATCATCGTTGCAAGTATTCTAGCAGTTGCTAATTTAATAGGAACCGACAAAGACTTGTGTTCTACAGATTTTACTTAAAACTTTTAACATGAACAAAGTTCGTTTGGAGATGATACAACCCTAATAAAGGAGCTCAAATGAAACTTTGCACGATATGAAAATCTGTGATCATGGTTTTTTACACGTGATCCTGAAAGTAAGTGCCAATCAACTGCCTGCTGTCTGCGACAAAAGAAAGCATGGATTATCAAATCGCAATTAAAAGTATTGTTGATTGAAACAAACAATACTACAAAAAGTTCCCGACGACCCTTCTTGAGCGAGTAAGGGGGAAACCCTCTAGTTTGTGGAACAAGCGGTAATGGATTCGTCACCAGGATAACGCCCCAGCCTAGTAAACAAAACCTGTCAATACGTTTTTTAATCAATCCCAGATTTCCGTTCTCAATTTTTACAGCACCAATCCGGTTAATTCTTAGCTACACTTCGTAGTCTGAAATGTGAAAAAGATGAGCTAATAGGCTAAAAAATACACTGATTATTCCAGGCAACAATAAGAAATACATAAAAAAAACTATGTAACAAACATCGAAGAAATTATGCTATAATCCCTGACGATTTCGATTTCATAGGCCTTTCTTATTATATACTGCTCCTCTAATAGAAAACTTAATTAATGGCTCACCCTACAGAACAAAAATAACCTCAACAACGCAAGTCGGGATTCCCTGATTTTAAATCCACTATATTTTGCTTCTTTATTAGCTTCTATCTATAGATTTATCCTGGTTACTGTTTATTCCGTTTTCCGGTTTTGTAAATCTAGTTCTCTCCTGCTCCTGCGACAAGCATGCCACACTGGGAGCAGCTATACAATGAATTTATATTTTAGCTTATAAGTATAAAGTCGAAAAATGCTGAGAACAAACAGTACTACCCAACTTTGCCAGGTTTTGGAGTCTCCTTAATATTTCTATACAGCAAATAATGAAGAAATTGAGAGAAACGTCTAAATTTTAAAACTATAATATATGTCAAAAATTAAAGCCCTTATCAACTCAGGTCACACAGGCTACACATTAAAGGGGTAGAAATTGACCATTAAAATGCGCATAATCCACTTTTTACAATATCTCAGGATTTATAGAGATAGTGAAATAAATTTTAAAAAATTATTTAGTTATCAACAGTAATTAACTTAGCAGTAGGGGAAAAAGTAGAAATATGGTAGATTTCCACGATTTCATGTGAATAACTGCGCTAAAAATGTATTTCTTTTAACTGCAGTTATTTACATGAAAACGTAGAAACTGATTATATTTCTATTCGTTCCCGTTTGTGATTGTTTTGTTTGCCAATAAATGTATATATATATATATATATATATATATATATATATATATATATATATATATATATATATATATATAAAGTTGTCGAAAAAGCATTAAGCCTGTTCCTCGTTAAATAGCTGTAACGTCACGTATCTCAGGTAACATAAGTCGCATCGGACCATACTTAGCATTAGTTGAAAACTCACATTTTAGTAGAAAATGTGCGAAAACTATTGGAATTCGTTCATTCAGACTTAATTTAAAACGCCGTGAACATGGATGCAATTTCTGCAAAAGTGCGCTATATACCGGCAGTTAAGTCGCCATGATATCGCCAAGGCACTAAACATCCACTAATCCATCAGTTTTAATCAATTTAGAGAAAGCTGGCTACAAAAAGAAGCTCAATATCTGAGTGGCTCATGATTTAATTGAATTGAATTTCCATCTGCGAATTTCTATAGAAACGTAACGAAATCGAGCCATTTCTGGAGAGGCTGATCACGGGCGATAAAAGTGGTTCACGTACAACAATAATGTGCGAAAAAGATCGTGGCCGACAAAGTATAAAATTCCACCAACAATGGCAAAGCCCGGATTGACGCCCAAGAAGATGATGCTATGTGTTTGGGGGGATTGAAACGGAATCGTGCATCATGAGCTGCTGCAGCCTGGCCAAATGATTGACTCTATAATCTACCGTCAGCCATTGACAATACTGAAGCAAGCGATTTGAAAAAATCGGCGGAACTAGTCAACAGAAAGGGTGTCATCTTCCACCATGACTACGCCAGACGACACCCATCTTTAATGACTCAGCAAATATTCAGTCCTACATGTTTAATACCTATCGAAATGCTACCTCTAAGTGCATGTTACAATTCTAGAGTTTATAAAGAAATCGAAAAAGTTACGGAGAAATGGAGCATTCTGTATTCAAGTTTGATTGGAAAATACCTACGCAATACATGCAGAATAAAAGTCAGAAAACAAAGTACTGCAGTTTCGTTGCCAAAGCCTATGGAAAAAGCAGTTTGTTTCTGCATACGGACCAAATGAGGAAATGATCGGCGACAGTGAAGCGGACGATTCTGATTTTGAAGGTAAAATTTACTATATTTTATGTCAATTGTTCGAAATACGGTAATGAAATAAATTAACTTTGCTTTTTAGAGGAATTTGCCATGAGCAAAGATGACGCGATCAAAAATGAAGTCTCCGAAACAGATATTGCCACAGCAGCAGAGATAAAAATTGCTCTATTGAAGAAAATGGACTAAAAAAAAACTGCAATTATTAAGCTCGGTGCCAACTGATTGGGATTAATTATTTTAATGGGTGGAACAATCTTTTGAAAATAGAGTGTTTAAATTTTGTTCTAAAACCGAACACAAAAAGGAAGAGGTAGCATTGCGAAAACATTTTCAAAAAGCTAAAACAATTGCAGGAACGCGACTGTATTATTCTTTTGTACCTATTGACGCTGAAAGTATGGCAAGTAAAGAAATCTCAAATTTGGATAATTTTGTTGTACATAAATTCTTGTAATAAAATTTTAATGTAAATGAATTATTGTAAAGGTTATCGCTTTAAAAAATTGATGAATAAACCCTCACATGCTTTTAATTTAGTGAACAATTGAATTTTTCATTTCATCGTCCATTGATTTAAAAAAAGGTTCCACTAGAAGCACTTATAGAAAACGCGCGCGCCGTAAAGTGCAGAGCACGCCGAGCTACATTATTTTCATCATGATTTCTAAAATAATTGCGGCTCAGAACTTTTCTCGACGGATTTAGAATCCTTAGAGTTTTTATGTATGGCGACATTTTTTTTGGATTTTTAAATGGAGCAGAACACGAAAAAAATCAATTGTTTATAAACAATTAGTTTTCATTCAAATCGGTTGATTTGTTTAATAGCAAGAAGGTATTGTTTAAAAAGTTACCGAAAACTTCATTTTGCAATACCTTGGTAAAAAAATTGTCATTTGTTCGAGACATTATTATGGCCAAATAGAACTGTATTTTCAACATTTCGATAAAAAAAGAGGATAGTCATTTTTTTCGTGTAAATTTCACGAATTCTGACCCTAAAGTTCTTTCAAAAATATAACACAATGCTTTTTTCGACAATCCTTCATATATAAATACATAATAAATAAGTAGAGAAAAAAAAAACATTTCAACAACCCCTGATGAACAAAAATTCTCTATTAAAGCCTTATTCACCTTATTCACACGCCAACTTTCCGTCAAAACTGCTCAAAGCAATCGCGAAAGCCTGTAGGGCACACAGCGGATACCTAAAGTCCATAGTAAACGCGTCATCAGCAACCCTACCAAATTGCATAACAACGTACTCTGGGTCACTGTCGTGGACAATCTGAAAATTTTTTACCGAAGCTTGTGTGACCCTCCCGTGAAAATTCAAAACGTACGATTGAGTATCGTCGTTCCATACAGGCGTCTTATTCCGTAAAACTACCAAATTATCCGTTCGACTCGATTTCCATGCTTCCACGAGCGGCTCATCCGGTCCCGCCCGACGTCCGTCTGCTAGGGCGGGGACCAGGACCGTCATACGACGGGGCCCTTTAAAACCTAATACGTTAGCGTCGTATAGGACCGCCGCTAACTCCTCTTTTTGGGGCCCCTCTGTACTTTCTTCATCTATTTTAGTTCCTCCTAAAAAAAACGGGATACAATTTGTTTTCTTCGAGCAAATATTTCCATTGAAAAAGGTTGTAACTAATGATGTGTATTTTTTGTATAACAAAACTTTCCAAATTTTCATTTTAGTTGTGGACAACTTTCAACCAATCTTGTTCAATGGAATGTCAATATGTCGCTTCTAATAAACTTTGCCACCCTCTTTAAAACTTACCCCCGCTACGTCCTGCCCACGCCTGAAACTTCGTCCCCAAAGCGTTACTTCTCAGCTTCCCTACGGCACCCGTGCCTTTACGAGACAAATCCGTAGGATCGGCGCTGATGACGTAGTGACTTGTAGCGCTTTTTTTTTCTTTTACGCGCCGCCAAGAGCAAAGCTCTTCTGCCTCTGGGTCTTTCTAATTGAAGAAAATATGTAGGAAAGAGGCCCCTATCTACTCCCCGTCTGTCTCTAGCGATACGACATCGAAATAGGACCTAAAAACAAAAAAAATGGATGTTGATGTTTGCTCACATCCCCACCACATTCCAGAATCAATGCGAAAAAACATATCTTTGATCAGTTGGCTCAGATCATGGATTTTAGTGCCAGTGGCACCAAGAAATTTTTGTATTGTTTTAGTGGTTATTTCTTTAAACTTACTCTTGGGGGTGCCGGTTCCAGCACAAACGATGCCACATCATCGTTGGGCAAGTCCCCTTCGATCTCTATATTTCCAGAATTCAGAGGACCACTCGCCTCATTACCATTGGCAACATCGGACATATCAGGATTGATGGGGACGGTGAGGTTGCCGTTTTGATTCGGCGATATAGGGGATGATTCATCGTCCTCTATATCCAAAAGGTCGCTGCTCGATAGGTTGTTTGTTTTAAGGTCTTGAACGAAGTTATCATCTAAAATATGGATTTTTTTCGTTTTTTATAAGTTATCCAATAACTTAAGCCAAAAAAAGAGTGTCAACCTCGGAATGAGAAATAATAAGCTGTAAACTTGTATAAATCTT
Source organism: Pachyrhynchus sulphureomaculatus (assembly GCA_019049505.1). Lineage (NCBI taxonomy): Eukaryota > Metazoa > Arthropoda > Insecta > Coleoptera > Curculionidae > Pachyrhynchus > Pachyrhynchus sulphureomaculatus. The sequence continues at coordinate 119,473,899 of CM032448.1, read as the reverse complement.
TATTTTGGCATTCTAAAAGTTGTCTCAAAAGTCTCATAAAATCTCGTGTCCGCGTCTTAAGATATTCAAGGTCAAAGGTCACAAAAATCGGTTTTTCGCGAATATCCCTCTTCCTATGGTTTCAATTATGAAAATTGTAGAGCATAAAATTCTCTACAAATTTTGTTCTAAACATTTTTTTATGCGCTTAACCGTTTTTGAGATAGAGCGCGGAGAGCGCGCAGCGATATGACATACATAGCATAATGCAAGGTCAACCGTGAGTCCCGGTAAATAACACGTCGTATAAAGTTAATTAATCACTAAAAAATCCATAATTATGAATAATTTGCATTATTTATTAATTAATACATTATATTTAATATTATTTTTCATTTATCAAATATATTCGTTTAATAATACTTACCTACTTCGTGTAAATAAAAAATTGTTAAGTGAAATACTTTGAGTATATTTTAATTATATTCTAATATATCTTAATTATATTTTAAGTAGAAAAAGAATTAAGTACTTTTTCTTAAAAATGTAAAAACTTTTAAATACTTATATTACTATTAAGATTATACCTACAGTATTACCATACGAAGCTGCAAATCCCAAGCTAGATAAAACATCTAATAGTCTTTTAGATCCATATCTTCTATGAAGAAATACAGAAAGGCCTAATAGTAGCTGTGATGAAAATGACCGTTCTCGTATCGAAGCCATTATTGCATGACTTATTGATGTGCATTTCGTTTTTAAATGATCTGTTTTTCCTTTTCTATTTTTTATTATGACTTCTTGTAAAAAATGCAATAAAGTTTTTAGTATTTCATTAATATCATCTAACATTTTACTCGAAGGTGAATAAGACTTGGTTTCGACTACAGATGATGGAATATCTTCCCTAACAATAGCTGCTGCAGCTTCTACAATCCGTAACCGTTCTTCTTCGGGGTCCTTTTTTTATTGTCGTACCAAGCTTTTGATAATATATTAGCTTGTGTATCACGAAAAGATATGATAGTGACTAATCCTACCTTTCTCGTAATTATTATGTCAGTTAAATATTTTTGTTGAAGTCTTGTAATGATAGTCTTATCATCTGGTACATACTCCGTAAGCACACCTTTAAGCTCTTGCAATGTAAATTGTGAATCTTCGTGATTTTCTATATAACAAAAAATATCTTTCATTGCTTGTATGACTTGATTATCCTCGCGAAGCTTTTTATCAGCAGATGGTACTCGACTTAAGAAATTAGTATAGCAAATGGTATGGTACTTTGCTTCAGCAGCAATCAAGTCATACTCATAAAGTATACGATCTTTTACTAATTCGCTTCGTTCTTCTGCTTTTTTGATGACATTGTCTTTGAATTCAACAGTACTTACTTTATTAATCGTGCGTCTGTATTTCTTTTTTTTCGTCTCTGCTGTTTCATCAGCTGCTTGGCCACAAAATAAGCATAGTTTTTTGAAATCAAACACTTCATTTCTTTTTTTACGAGGCGTTTGATGATGGTGAAGGTTCACCTTCTTCTAGGCGTCGTTTCGATGCTGCAAAAGAATTTTTACTGATGTACACTTTTCGACACTCGACATGCACATTCACAGAGGTTAAGGTATTTAAATAGTTTATGTGACCGTCATTTCTTTCAATACTTGCAGTTTTTAAAGTTTGTAAGCCGCGTACTATATTAACATAATCACCTTCTGAAAGTGACTTATCACATATAAAACACAAATCAGCCATAACTCTTAAAATTGTACGTCCGTCGTTGCTAAGATACAATTTAAAACTAATGAATACACCTGGTTAGTAAAGAGTGGTTCCTTAAAAAAAAGAAATCGGTCTTAACCATACAATGGAATATCTGTCCCAACTGACTATAAATAGAAAAGGTCGTATTATAGGGGTCCGTATTCCCAGGTATAATCTTAATAGTAATATAAGTATTTAAGAGTATACACATTTTAAAGAAAAAGTACTTAATTCTTTATCTACTTAAAATATAATTAAGATATATTAGGATATAATTAAAAATATATTTAAAGTATTTCACTTAACAATTTTTTAATTACACGAAGTAGGTAAGTATTATTAAACGAATATATTTGATAAATGAAAAATATTATTAAATATAATGTATTAATTAATAAATAATGCAAATCATTCATAATTATGGATTTTTTAGTGATTAATTAACTTTATACGACGTATTATTTACCGGGGTTCACGGTTGACCTTGCATTATGCTATGTATGGCTGAGCGTTGCGCGCTCTCCGCGTTCTATCTCAAAAACGGTTAAGCGCATAAAAAAATGTTTAGAACAAAATTTGTAGAGAATTTTATGCTCTACAATTTTCATAATAAATGCAAATATCATTGAAACCATGGGAAGCGAGATATTTGCGAAAAACCGATTTTTGTGCCCTTTGACTTTGAATATCTTAAGACGCGGACACGAGATTTTATAAGACTTTTGAGACAACTTTTAGAATGCCAAAATAAAGGTTTATACAAGTTTACAGCTTATTATCTCTCATTCCGAGGTGAAACTACTAATGGGACTGGAGAAAAGCTCAAATATGTACAGTAAAGTCCAAAATTTTGGAAGTAATAGACTATTATTAAGTGAAAAATTTAAAAGCAAATTACCTACGATAGAATTTTATTAATTACTTCAGCTACCTGATATAATTACAATAAGTTTTTACTATTGTAATTTGAGTTTTTGTTTTTGTTACTTTCCTGCACCCTTGTTTTATTCCTTTTATATTACCCAATCCAAAAATCGTTGTTAACTTACAATGGGTGAGTTTAATAAATAGCTAAATATTTAGTAAGATCTTAGCAATCATACTCAACTATTAAAAGGCGAAAATTGCGATTTTTGAATTTATTGTGCTTCAAAGTATGCATGAGGTGATTTAGTCCAAAAGCATGGAAGTGGCAAAGTTATGGTTTAGGAATATTTTGGTGGCAGAAAGCAGTACAGTTTCGTGAAAATAGACAAAAAATTAAATAACGTAAGATACTTGAAAATCTGGCGAGAGCATGCCATCTGGGCTAAATATTATTGATACTGCTTATATCTTTCAAAATAACCGTTCAAGTACAAGTTGGACTTGCGCAATTAGTGTTCCGTATGTTGATTGCTTTTAATATAAACATTTTTGTTACAGAGTTATTAAATGATCATTGACTTTACAAAAAACACACCCAAATAAGTTTTCAACAAAGTTTTTTTTCCGATCTTTATCGAAAACTGATCACCTTGAATTTTTTTATTATATATATATATATATATATATATATATATATATATATATATATATATATATATATATACCAGATAAAGTATTAAAGGTAATGCACTCGTGATAATTTTCGTTCAATCTACACCCTGTGGAGAATATTCTAGAATTTTTTCGAGATTTTTTGATTAATACTTTTCGTGATAAGGGGGGGGGGGCGCGATTTTATGCGATTTTTTTAAAAACAGTACAAAGAAAAGTGTGCGCAAGTGATATATTATATATATTTTTGAACTCGTATTTTTACAACCTTTCATTTGACACCCCATTCGATGATCTGGTAAAAAAATTTTTTTTTACTTCTGATTTCACCCCCCAAAACTAACCCCTTGAGTCAAAATTTAACTTTCAAAACTACACCGATCTGATGAAGCCAGCAATTTCTATACTAGTACCAAATTTCAACTTTTTATGTCAAACAGTTTTGGAGAAAAATCGGGGTGTGACTGACAGACAGACGGACGACGAACAGACACCAAAGTGATCTTACTGTTTCGTACGGAAGACTAAAAATAACGACCCTGAACGCTCTTTTAAACTGTTAAGAGTATCTTAAAGAGATAAAGAGGGAAAAAACTAACAAATATAATATACTGGTCATTTCAATTGCCAATCTCTCCGCCATCAAACTACTATGGGATGAGTTAGATTAGAGGGTTAAAAATCATTGTCTGTCGAGCTCTTAAAAATGAGCGGGAAATGTTGGACGCCGAGTATTTTAAGAAATTAATAAATAGGATTCAGAACACTTGTGAGGCAGTAGTTAAAAATAAAAACGGTCATTTTGACGAAAGTAAGATTTGATGTACATACTTTTTGACTTTTATGGCTGATTTTGGCGACAAAACCTTATTGTTGAAATAGACAAGAGACCCTTTTTTCATTTTGTATTTTCAGTTTTAGTTAAAAAGGACCCTGGTTTCTTATTAGTTTCCATCAAATTGGCTGAATTTTTGCTATATTGTAGTTCTCAGCTTTTTGAACAAAAGTGTCCATGGGTATGCATGCTTAAAAAGTAATCAAAAACAAAACAAAACCCACATACACTACAGTCCAAAAGTTTGTAAGTACTAAGAAAAGACCCCGCACTTTTCGTCAAAAGTATCCATAGGTACAACCTTTAAAAATAGGCAGATTTCAAGTTATTTTCAATTTAAATACTAATAAAATCCATTTTCTTTTAAACCATTTTGATAATTATTAAATTAAAGACATAAGAAACATAGTCTCGCACTTATTTACTAACCATATCAGAGCTTCCGAACTTCCCTCCTAAACCGGTTATTATTTAAAATTTTCCTGAGGCAAGTGGTTGAATATTTTCTTACTCATATATATTATAGAGTCCCTTATTAAAGCACATCATCGACGCACAAGACGCCCTTATCTCACCCTCAAATTTTTTTTATGTATAAGGCAGGCTGTTTCAATAATAAATATACAAGGCAACATCAGAATTCTCTTAGTAATAAACACATTCCTGCAGGATTGCCGAGAACTCAATTGGGACATAAAATGCAGTGCTCGCTTTTGTTGCATAAAGACCTTATTCAGTAATTGGGTAGAGCAGGAACCCCAGAAACATACCCCATAATGGAGGTGCGATTCGATCAGAGCAAAGTATACATTTCTCGCGATAGAAACATCCAATTCCCGAGGCACTACTTTCAAGGCAAATCATTCCTTGGCAATCCTCTTAGAAAGCTGCAAAATGTGAGTAGAGAATCTCAATTTAGTGTCTATAAACAAATCCAAAAATTTGTTATAAGTTAAGCCTTCAATAATTTGCGAATCAAGTGAAATATGATCGAAAACGAAACAATGTTAGTTTTAGAAATATTCAGGGCTAGATAATTTGACACCAATCCATGATTTTCACTATATCCCCACTGATGCCACATCACAGTTGTGTCCTCGGCAAACATCATAAATAAGCCTCTAACATTAAGTTGTGAAAGGTCATTAATATAAAGTAGAAATAACAGAGGAACCAAAACAGAGCCTTGTGGAACTCCACAAGTGAGACTCAATTCCCGCGACTCATCACCGTTAAAAAAGACAGATTGACAGCGCGATGATAAGTAAGATGCCAACCAGGCCAACACCACACCTCTGAATCCGTAAATTTCAAGCTTACTCAGCAATATTATGTCATCATTTTGACCCTTCCTTGAAAAACAGGTAAAACTCAGCTAGAATGGAGTTAAAAAAAAAAAAATTAAAGATTTTGAAAAAGTAGACTTCAATATCGGTGTATTTTTGCGGTGTTGGAATAGAATTTGAATTTTTTTCTTGGGTCTTCTGGCCCGTGTGAGGGGTTCCCCTATTTATGTGTTTGGACTCTTTCAGCTTGTAAATTTGCGTGAATGCAGTGCGTTATAGCGTTTACTATGGAGAAGTATGAGTATACTCACATAATTTATTTGGTTGGAGTTCTGGCAGTTAAGTGTAATTAATACGAACTGCTTTGTTTGAATTTTTATTTGTCGTATTATAATGGAGCAAAACAAGCGTAAAAGAATCGTCGTTCCTACTGGAGAAAAATTAAAAGCCATCAAAAGAATTGAAGCAGGAGAGACAATTAAAGTTGTTGCACGAGATTATGGAGTAGGTGAGGTAACAGCTGGAGATTGGAAAAGAAACCGCTCAAAAATAGAAGATGGTGTATAAATCAAGCCTCCTCGTCCTCAGGAAGAAAATCAATAAAAACCGGCGACTATGAAAAGGTTAACGAAGCTTTATTCATGTGGTTTAACCGACAGAGATCAAAAGGTGTGCCTCTGTCAGGTCCAATTTTACAACAGAAAGCAATAATGATTAGTAGGCAATTCCCAGAGATAGATCAGTTTACCGTGAGTTCTGGATGGCTTGACCGCTGGAAAAAACGGTACAGTGTATGACAACTGACTGTATGTGGTGAAAAACTTTCTGCTGATGTGTCATCAATTGAGACGTTTAAGCAGCAGCAAATCAAAGATTGTGGATACACATGTGATCAAATTTACAACTGTGACGAAACTGGTCTGAATTATAAAATGCTTCCATCGAAAACACTGGCATCTTGACAGGAAAAATCAGCTCCTGGGCACAAACGAAGTAAGGAAAAATTAACTATAATGGTATGTTCCAATGCATCTGGCAAGCACAAAATCCCATTGATGGTGATTGGCAAGTCTGCACGTCCAAGAGCTTTAAAAGACATCTCACCCAAAGCCCTACCAGTCTATTACAAAAGTCAAAAGAGCACATGGATGGTTGCAACCAATGGATCAAGGCATCCTCGAAAACATTAAAAAAAATTATAAGCGGTTATATCTTGAACATCTGTTAGAATACACAGAAAAGGAGGATATTATCAATGGGATGAGAAAGGTTACACTAAAAATGTTATTTAATGGGTAAGTCAAGCTTGAGATTCTGTGCGTACTACCACTATTCAAAAATCTTGGTCAAAAGTAATTGATTTTGAGGACTATAATGACAGTGAAGATGATACTCCATTAAATGAATTAGCTTTGAAATTGAGAAGTCATGGAGAAATGTCCTGTTCAAATTTTGACAGCGAGATAGAAGAAAAAGGAAAAAGTTTATTTGAATTAATGCAAAAATTAAAAGGTTGTGAAAATGTGACAAGAGAAGATGTTGTTGAATGGATTACAGCAGATGATTTAGAAGAAGAAATGAGTATTGAAGACATAATGAATGCCTTTCAGGAACCGAAAAATCAGATGACGATGACGATGATGAAGCGGCGGTGGATGAACAGTCTCCCACTAAGATCTCTCATCAAGAAGGTTTTGCTTCTTTGGAAAAAGCTTTGAGGTATATCGAACAACAACCAGAGGCAACCCCAGCAGATTTGCTTCTTCTTAATAGATGGAGAAACATTGCAGCGAGAAAAAGAAGATGCAATATGAAACAGAAGCACATAGATACACTGTTTTATAATGTATGTACCTATTTATATGTTAAAAACGTTTTTTTACATCGGTTTTAAATTATTGGTGTTTTTTTTTTGAATGAATAAAAAACAAATCCGGATTATCCAAGGAGAGTGCCCCCCACATTACCTCGGATAACCGGGGTTCTACTGTACTTACAAAACTTTTGGTAGTGGTAGTGTATGTGGGTTTTGTTTTATTTTTCATTACTTTTTAAGCAGAATGAAAAGTATTACAAGTCCCATTTTAGTAGTTTTTTTTTTTACCAAAACTTGAGGTAATCTAAATAAATTAATATAAGAGGAACCATATAAAAAGAACGAAGATTCTAACATCCAATTGATTGCAGAGTCAACGACTTGTATACTGTAATTGCTTAGTATAGTTCTCGTTAATTACCTCTAAAATATTTGAAGCATTTTCCAAATATTCTTCATGCATGAATAGTAAAAGAAAAGTAATATATATTCTATGCATGGTAAGAAAGAACATTTCAATTAAATGCTTCTGTTATTGAACAGTATTCTTTAAAAAACACCACGTTACACATGTATGAAGATTATCAACTTATTTAATAGTCAAAATCATTAAAAATTTTAAAGAATAAACTAAAAACTTTTTTTACAGAAGTGTATTTTATAATGTGACAGAATCTAGGAACTTTAAGAATTAATATGTGTACTGTGAATGTTAGTTTATGCCAGGTCTGTGTGACTTGTTTTAGTTTTATACTATTTTATCAGCACATTCTAATTTTCTTGACTTGTTTCCTGTCATTTATATGATCTTACGAACATATAAATGAATTTGAACCTCTGTTTATAGCTAAAGTATTGTCCAACATAAAATCAATTTTATATATCCAAACAAGAATTTTATAATTGGTTCCTACTATCATTGCCTCTGTTTTATTAGCATTTAATTTATGCTTATTATTTGAAAAATACTGTTCAATTGCTTAAAGAAAAAATTTCCGAAGTAAATATCTTGCGCATCATTAGAAAGAACATATGTTAAATATAAAGCTATAGCCTCCCTTTACCTATCCCACGACCAGTATAATTAAAAATGACATACTTACCTAAACTATCAACACTAGACATAACAATAATTTGGTCAGGATTATTATCTCGACTCATTGCATACTGTAATGGACCATCATATCCATGCAACTCTCTCCTACTGCTTCCGCTACTATCTCTGCTCTTTCCAGAATTGTTCCGGGCATCTGAGGCTTGAACCATTCCGGAGGTGAGTCTTTTCTGCTTCATTTTTTGTTCTAAAATTTGCCTCTGTTGCTCTAATTTTTGGGGTCCTCGCGTCCATGATTCAAATATAACATGCCCTGGTGCCACTTCTTTATTCTATTTGTAATTTGATGTTTGTTGTTGCTCAGGGAGATTCGATAAATCGATTTTCGCGACGAAAATATTTGATATCATTTTTATTTGTATGTATTTCCAGTTTAATGTTTTATTTTGATTTACTTAACCTCAATTTTTTGACGTTAACGGATTCGGGCGCGTGACTTTTGTCTAGATTTAGAGACGGGGGAAAATATCGATACTTTCCTTATCGATAATATAAAATATGTGATTTGATATGTCATATTTTAAAATGGCGACGGTGGCGGTTACAGTTTATAATATAACAAGGTATTTAATATCTCCTGTCAACAAATTTGTTGACACATATATATTATATTTATATATATTTATATATATTTATATATATATATATATATATATATATATATATATATATATATATGTATATATATATATATATATATATATATATATATATATATATATATATATATATATATATATATATATATATATATATATATATATATATATATATATATATATATATATATATATATATATACATACACACGTAATATTACATGTATCACTGTTCTGCTGTAACCATGACCATACAGACGCACCTAAGTTTAGATAGTAGTGACTTCCAAACAGCAGGTAAAATCAATTACAAAGTTCACTCATTGAATTTTTTTGGAGAACAAACGCACATTTCGGAAAAAATCATTCAAAAAAGCAAAACTGCTCGTTTGAAAAAAATAAAGATGGGAAAACGATCGATATTTTAAATATCGATAATATTCACAATCGGGCGATGTTGGGAGCTTTTGGTCAACGTTTGAAGGCTGGTGATTAAGTTTTGTTACCCCTCTTTATACTTACTTTTAGAAATATTACAAATTACAATTAAAATATCATAAGAGAAAAAAAACACTGGTTGCAGTGTATGTACACTAAAAATTATTTAAAAAACGGTTACAAGAAAAAGTAGAAAGTAAACGGCGAGCATTCAAGAGTAAAAATTATTTTCGATATGTTTGTCGAGCTCTAGCTTAAGTAACGAACCGTAGCTAATCTTATCATCATCATCACCACCATCCCTTCTTTGACGCTTGTCATAAACAGTAACTTTCAACTTACACTTACATTAACTACTTACCCCTAATTGAATAGTCGTCCTGTCCAAAACTATTCTGAACCACACGCCAGTTAATTCAGAGTCTGAGATCAGCGTTGCTGTACCATACCACCTATCCGGTTCGCTCGATGGTTGTTCATATTGAAAAAACACCGGGACACGGTGAAATTAGCTGTTGAGATACTATGATTTTGACGAACGCACAGATCAATACAACCGGTAGAATCATAGCTTTATTTTGAACTGATGACACTGAAAAATAAGAATGGTCAAATATTTTTTAATTGGTACCAGTTTTATATATAATTTTGCGTTCTTCCAGTTACAGATGTTGTTATTGTTTTGATAGATATATTTTTGAGAATTCCCATCTTTTTTATTAGCGTCCTTTACAAAATTCACCGCTTAGAAACCGGTCTTAAATCGAGACTCTCGATTCGGTAGTCGTCATTATTACATTCCGGCTATTTCGGAGACATGGACCATGAATACCAGAAGCGGATTGGGAGGTATATTGATTTTTCGCTTACAATTTTTACAGTCCTAAAATTTTCAAATGAAGTACAGGGTGTCTCTCCTGCTGAAATTAACTCAAGATTTTTTTAAAATGGTTGTGAGAAACTTCTAAGTCACCTCTAGATATCGCTCCGAATTAACAGTTGTACGGTTTCTGTTACCATCAAAGAAATATGGCCCGATTATTCTACATATTGAGGCCCACACTGCCACTCTAGAGAAATGTAAAGGCCTTAGATACTTTAGTTTTGAGATATTTTCTAACGAGAATGAGCTCCTACGTACCGTCAAATGTCTTAAATTTTTTCATCAAATGTATTTTGAAGAAGTGTCGACCAGTGCTCTAGCACGGTTCAAGGGGCGAGAAGTTATATTGATACAAAGAGCGTTTCTCTAGAGACAAAGGAAAATCTGTCTTCTTCCAAAACAACTCAGTTCTCTTGAAAAACATCTTGTTGAACTCGTTAAAGAGATGCTTTCTTGGGATGACTCAATTCATATAAAGGGTGTCCCAAAATTCACGCAAGAAGTAACTTTTGATAGGTTTTTAATTAAAAAAGTATACAGTATAGGGTTATGTATGGAAATAATATATCTAGTAAATGGCCTCCACGGCTTAGCTGGCACATACGCAATCTTTTGTCGAAATTTTCCATGACCGTTTTGCATAAATGTGGCTGAATTTTCGTTGATACAGCGCTTAATTTCCTTTTTCAAGTCGTGGGTGGTCGTGGGCTTGTTGGAATAAACCTTAGACTTTAAAAAACTCCAAAGAAAAAAGTCCAACGGCGTTAAATCGCATGATCTGGGCGGCCAATTCAGATCACCAAAACGGGATATTACACGACCACGACTCGTGCACTAATTGAATTGTTTCTCGGGTTGTAAGGCATGTGGCACCGTCTTGTTGAAACCAAATGTCGTCCACATTCATATCTTGCAATTTAGGGACAAAAAATGGGATTATCATATCGCGATAACGGTCACCATTAACTGTTATTGCCTGACCAACCGCATTTTCGAAGAAGAATGGTCCGATGATGCCTCTAGTCCAAAATCCGCACCAAACAGTGACCCGTTGTGGATGCAACAGTCACGTGTGGATTGTCTGAACCCCAAATGCGACAATTTTGTCGATTAACGAAGTCATTAAGAAGGAAATGAACCTCATCGCTGAAGATGATTTTCTTCGAAAAATCAGTATCCACTTGTTCCATAATCCATTCAACGAACTCTTTTCGTTGTGCGTGGACAGTAGACTTCAGTTCTTGAGTTAATTGAACTTTGTAATCATGAAGATGCAAATCTTTCGTGAGAATAAGCTGTAGAGAGCTTCTCGAAATGTCCAATTCTTGATCACGGTGCCGAATTGATGTTCCTGGAGTCTCAGCAACACTCTCACGAACTGCTTCAATGTTTTGTGTCGAACGACTTGTTGAAGGACGGCCAGAGCGTTTAAGATCACTAACTGATCCAGTCTCCCTGAATTTTTCAATTAATCTCTTCACAGTTGATGCGGTTAAATCACTATTCCGACCATATTTTGTACGAAAATTCCGAACTGTAGCTGCCAAACTTTCATTATTTTTAAAATATTGCCCAACAATCAAAACACGTTGTTCTTTCGTGTAACGCTCCATTTTTAGTAACCCTGAACTGTCAACTGTCACGCTGTATTTTTTGTTTTGTTACCAACACTTTACCATACAAATGGCGTCAAATTCATATCTTGCGTGAATTTTGGGACACCCTTTATAACTTGGAAGTAGCGCTACAATCAAGTGAATATCGTAAAACAGTTGATCCAAAACTAAAAAAAACAAGCTCATATTAACTGTTTGCTTCAATTATCGTGGTGTTGGGCACAAGGAGTTTCTTTCAATTAGCCAAACAGTGAATATGGAGTATTACTTAAGCATTGTACGTTATTTACGTGACTCAGTAAAAAATAGCCATTATGACAGAACAATTCATAGATCTTACGACACTATAACGTACCATCGTACAATGCAATAATTATTCGCAACTTTTTAGGGACAAAATGAAATGAGAACCCTTTTATAAGCACTGTATTCACCATATATGACATCGTGTGATTTTTTTCCTTATTATCCCTTAGTGAACATCGTTTTGAATATATAGAACAGTGGTTCTTAAACTTTTTATAGCCACGGACCACTTTCAAAATTTCAATCTTACCACGGACCTTCTCAGAATGGAATTCTAGGGAAATAAAACGTATTTTGAATGTCCCGTTTAGTCTGTTTAATCAATAAGATGGATGTTGTTGCTTTGCTTCAATAAGGACCTGGAATTGAGGAGTTATCTTCGACGATGCAAGGCACATGTCATGTTTAACGTCGAATCTATTTTGATTCTTCGCCTTGTCACTAGAACCAAGAACCCTGCTTCACAGAGATATATAGTATTTAGTAAGCCTAGTTTTGTTTCTATTCATTTTTAACTTGTAATCGTATTTGCCTCAAGGGAAATGAAATAAATAAGTAATTTTGTGCCGGTAAATTATATACAATAGGGTATTACGTACTAGTAAAAAATAAAAGAGAACTCGTTGACCGCCTTGAAAACATTTCCGGAAATAGGGTATAACAAATGTTTTGAGGATTCGTAATAACGTTGGCATACTACGAGGGTCATTCAATAAGTAAAAAGACAAATAGCTCTAGCTCAACAACGGTTTACTGATTGCTATAAAATTTGACTTACTTGTCGACATAATCCCCCCAACGTTAATACATTTGTCCCACTTTTCTGCTAGCTTCCTGATTTCTGTGGCAAAGAATTCTCTCAGTTGACGTCGAAGCCACTCTTATACTTTTTCCTTCATTTCTTCATTGTCGGTGAACCTCTTTACACGTAGGGCATCTTGGAGAGGTCCGAACAGGTAAAAATCACACGGGGCCAGGTCTGAGCTGTATGCGGGATGAGGCACGATCTCCCAACCCAGTCCTTGAAGCTTTTCTTGGGTAAGCGGGCGGGCATTGTCGTGTTGAAGAATGACTCCTTTTCGAAAGAGTCCACGGCGTTTGCTCTTGACAGCTAGTTTATAACTTTGTCTCCCAACAACTCACAATTCTTCTGTTATCACGAATAAATCCGTCAATTGTAGATTCCAACGAAGGACTGGAAACTTAAACTGGACGTCCACTTCGCTGCTCGACGCACACACTTGTTCGGCCACTTTCGAATCGAACTATCCACTTGTAAACGTTCGCACGGTTCATGCAACTTCGCCAATACTGTAATAACATTCTAGAATGTATTTCACTTGACTTAACACCTTCTGCCACTAAAAATCTGATGACAGAACGCTGTTCTTCTAAAGTACAGTTTTCGAATGGACTCGCCATGGTAAACTGGATATTTTGAGGTTATGTTTACATTACACGATCGAAAAGCTGATAAAAACTCATCACAAGGTTGCCAACTTGCTCTTTACTTATTGAATGACTCGCGTATAAGTGTGTTGTAGTGGCAAGAGATTACTTGGGACGGGATCAAATAGATTATTTAATTAGTTCTCTTTGTTGTTGAAGTAAGCAGTACATTATCATCCATGATAAAAGTTGTGACGTCGAATTTCGTAAAAATGGTAAAAGACGAAGAATCCGTGCCTCGAAAGAGAAATTTTAGTAACAAAAAACATAGAAAAATGTGTTTTCATGCTACTACTAATTAGAAATATTTTATTAAAGAATATTTTACATTTACGAATTAATGGACTTTTTGCCATGAAAAAAATTTAGCATATTTATTTTTTAAAACCACATCAATTCACACATCGAGGGCCACGATTATTATGACTTCAGATACTTTTTAGTGGACCATTCATTTTATTATTAAAGGGTATGTCCCCAAATTTTAAAACTCTAATACAAACAATGTCTAACCAATTTCTATGTCCGCAAGGACCTTTAGGTCAATTATCTATTTATTTATTTGTGTGACCCTATATTAGACATCTTTATTTCTATAATAAATATAATGACTTGGCAATCGCACGGCAACATAATCACATAAGAATAATCTACTATTTCGATTGCAAAGTAAGTCTAAACAGTGCACTTAAGAATAAAGTATTTTAAATAGTAGATTATTCTTATTTGATTATGTTGCCGTGCGATTGCCAAGTCATTATATTTATTATAGAAATAAAGATGTCTAATATAGGGTCACTATAAATGTTGGTAGGTAACTAAATAGATAACAATTTATGACAAAGTTGTTGAATAGGTGCTTCCATAGTTACTAAGTAAAATAACCGACTTGGTTTTACATGAGATGTCACAACTTTTTGTAATGGAAGGACTGCCTTGCAAGACTTGGCATTTTTTTTACATTTTATATTTTTGATGGGCTCTCATTTCTTTTTGTAGGTAGTCCTCTTCTCGGGTAATATTTCTTGTACGTCAGCTATGGATTTTGTTAAAGCCCACTCCCTGTCTCTATTGGTTTTTCTAAAAGGCTATGATGTAACAATTTGTGACAAGTCTGGACGATAAATACTTCGTCGATTATATTGCGGACTCTTGAGCTTTGATACTACCGAAGTCGACATTAATTAGATGTAATCCGCCCTGACTTGTCACTCTCGAAAGTGCCACGTATGCTTGACCGCGTGTGAACACTGAAGAACCGATGTCCATCAGTGCACTGTTTAGACTTAGCCCCTGACTCTTGTGTATGGTAATAGCATAGGCTATACATATCGGAAACTGTTCGCGATGAACATAAGCTCTATTAATAATTTCAAATTTAGTTTTGACTGGACTAAGCTCATAAATATATTCATTATTAAATGTAATATGTATTTTATTTTATTTTATTTGTATTTTCAGGATCAACCTTTACTCCTTGTACTATACCGATAGAACCGTTGACTAAGCCAAGACACACGTCAATATTTCGTCTTAACATGACTTTTGCTCCTATTTTAATTACTATATTCTCTTCTAGCCCTACTGTCATGGAAGCATCATCTTCATACTTTTTTATAATTAAAGTATACTTAAAGTATTTCACTAAACAATTTTTTAATTACACGAAGTAGTATTATTAAACGAATATATCTGATAAATGAAAACTATTATTAAATATAATATATTAATTAATAAATAATACAAATTATTCATAATTATAGATTTTTTAGTAATTAATTAACTTTATACGACGTATTATTTACCTGGACTCACGGTTGACCTTGCATTATGCTATGTATACTGAGCGCTGCGCGCTCTCCGCGCTCTATCTCAAAAACGGTTAAGCGTATAAAAAAAATGTTTAGACCAAAATTTGTAGAGAATTTTATGCTCTACAATTTTTATAATAAATGCAAATATCATTGAAACCATAGGAAGCGAGATATTTGCGAAAAAAAAAACCGATTTTTGTGACCTTTGACCTTGAATATGTTAAGACGCGGACACGAGAGTTCATGAGACTTTTAAGACAACTTTTAGAATGCCAAAATAAAGGTTTATACAAGTTTACAGCTTATTATCTTTCATTCCGAGGTTGACCCTCTTTTTTGGCTTAAGTGACTGTATAATTTAGAAAACGGGACTGAAATTTCGGGATGTTTCAGTTTTTTTTCTTCCTTCATAGGCTAAACACTAACTAAATTCAAAATTTGAAGTTTGTGTGTCTGCTAGAAGTATCTTAGAATTTTAATGATCGGTGAGTGTGTCGGTGACAAAATTAAAGAAATTCGACTGGCGATAGTTCGTAAACTATAAGGTATAAATAGTAGGTAATTTAGGAATATAGCTATTATAGTATGTCCTCGTCACTGAAAATTCAGGCTTCTAGCTTTATCCAGAAGAAAGTTACAGGGGGGTCCAAAGTGCCGTGAGTGACTTCGAGAAAAGGAAGGTACGGCTGTGCTTTCAGCTCGACTGCCGTGCCCCCAGATAAGTATCTATCAAATTAGAATTTTGATAATTTTAATATCTACACTACAAGCTAAAGAAAAACAAAAAAAAAAAGAGAGAAAGACCTAATCCACAGTTAAACATGACCTACGTAAAGATGTTATACTGCAACAGAAAATATCAACTATATGTTTGACCCTTTCATAATTCATGCACATAACGTATAGCGGCGAGTACATCAAGTTTGTTCTTGGAACCGACATCTACAAAAGGGGTGTCTTAGGCGAGCGTGTTGAGATGGCACACGGAACCTAATACTTGAAAGGGTGCAAGGGCATTCGATTCTGTTGTTCAAAATTTTATATAAAAACAAGGTTGTAACATATTTTCTACGCCGAGAAAGGCTAACAATACTGAGTCTTCTCAATAGAACATCATTAGGGAAACCCAATGGTGGATAAATACCATCTAATTTAAACCAGAGGAACTTCACAAATCGTCTTTGGACTTTTTCAATGTTTTTACTGTAGATTTCATATGTTGGGTACCAGATAACTGAACCATATTCCAGTTTAGAACGAACCAAAGCATTGAATAAAGTGATAAGGGTTTTGATGTTTGAAAGGTTTCTAGAATTCCTCAGGATGAAACCCATCTATAATATATATAAAATGCAACGTCTGTCTGTCTGTCTGTCCGTTAGTGCGCCTATCACTGAAGAACCACTTATCCGATTTACGTACTTTTTTTTTAAAACATACATATGTTCTCTGGCCAGGTTATAGGCTATATTTTATTACAATAGGTAGCATAAGGAATGAGCAGTGACGTAAAATAGTGAATGATGTCGGAAATAAGTTTGCCGCTAGCGCGTGCCTTTGCAATACACAGCCTAAACCATTAAATATGGAACAATATTATGTAGCAAAGAATATCTGTAATGTATAATCTATAATATATATAAAAATACAATGTCTCTCTGTCTGTCTGTCCATTAGTGCGTTTATCACGCGGGAACCACTTATCTGATTTACCTGTCTTTTTTTAAAATTCGTACATATATTCTTTGGCCAGGTTATATGTTATAATAATAATAATAATAATCTATATCTATAATATATAAAATGCAATGTTTGTCTGTCTCTCTGTCTGTCCGTTAATTCGCTTATCCCTCGAGAACCACTTATCCGATTTACGTGATTTTTTAAATTCATACATATGTTCTCTGACCAGGTTATAGGTATATATTTTATTACATCTATAATATATATAAAATGCAACATATCTCTGTCTGTCTGTCTGTCTGTCCGTTAGTGCGCTTATCACTGGAGAACCACTTATCCAATTTTCGTACTTTTTTTTTATTACAATAGGTAGCATAAGAAATGAGCAGTGACAATAATAGTAAATGAAGTCGGACAAAGTTTGCCGCTAGCGCGTTCTCTTGCAATACACAGTCCAAACCATTAAATATGGAACAATATTATGTAGCAGAGAATATCTATAATATATATAAAATGCAATGTCTCTCTGTCCGTCTGTCTGTCTGTCTCTGTCCGTCCGTTAGTGTGCTTATCACTGGAGAACCACTTATCCGATTTACGTGCTTTTTTTTTAAACATACGTATGTTCTCTGGCCAGGTTATAGGATATATTTTATTAGGTGACATAAGGAATAAGCAGTGACGATAATAGTGAATTAAGTCGGAGAAAAGTTTGTCGCTAGCGCGTTCTCTTGCAATACACTCCCTAAAGCATTAAATATGGAACAATATCATGTAGCAAAGAATACAATATATATAAAAATGCAACGTCTCTCTGTTTGTCCGTTAGTGCGCTTATCACTCGAGAACCACTTATCTGATTTACGTGTTTTTATAAATTTATACATATGTTCTATATAATTCGATATAAGCCTAGATAATGGGAGATTAGGTGAGATAAGGAGAAATAATGGGAGATAAGTCGAGATAAGCCTCGATAATGGGAGATAAGGTGAGATAATGGGAGATAAGGTGAGATAATGGGAGATAAGTATAAATAATGGGAGATAAGGAGAGATAATGGGAGGTAAGCAGAGATAAGTCTAGGTAATGGGAGTTATGGTGAGATAATGGGAGATAAGGAGAAATAATGGGAGATAAGGAGAAATAATGGGAGATAAGTCGAGATAAGCCTAGATAACAGGAAATAAGGTGAGATAATGGGAGATAAGGAGAAATAATGGGAGATAAGGAGAAATAATGGGAGATAAGGAGAAATAATGGGAGATGAGTAGAGATAAGCCTAGATAATGGAAATTATGTAGAGATAATGGGAAATAAGGAGGAAATATTGGGAATTAACCATATATGGTCCACAAAACTGAGTTTAGCAACAAACGTTATACCAAAATCTTTGAAACGATAACATTTTTCAAGATCATTATGGTTTAAATTATATAAAAAATTTACTGGTAATTTATTTCGAGTGAATGACATAGAAAAACTATATTTCGGCGATTAGTAATTTAAAAATTAATAACAAATATTCTAAAGAACTGTTTTCCACATGGTTTGCTTGGTACCAGTAATTAAATAAAAAATAATTGTTTTGTGGTATTCTCGCGTGTTCAAATAAAAATATTTGTTTAAGTAATTAATATGTTAGGTACCTATACGAGTATGTTACTTTTTGCAAGTGCAATCGTACTTTTAAAAAGACGTGAAAAATGGTCATGTTTAAATCAAAATTTTATTTACTGTAGGGAAAATCTAACAAATTTCAAAGAAAATGAGGATACTGAGCCATTTTTATCCAACCTTAAAAAAGGAGGCTCTCAATGAAATACGTATGTACAGGGTGAGTCAACGATAGAGTAAAGTTCATTATCTCATTTGTTTCGGGAATGACGAAAAAATGTTAAATACAATAGTTTTGGGAATGTTAAGGTGCACAGTTTAAAATTATTTTTGGATATACAGGGTACTTCAAAAAAGTGTGGTCAATATAACATATGTTTTTTTTTTAAAGGAACATCCTATTTTCTAATTTATTTTTAAATTCTGCTTAAAATTTTATAATTTTTTTATTAATAATGTTATATACCTAAACCTAGTAGTTTTTCTAATATTTCAATTTTTTTTTAAAAATACTAGTTCTCAGTTTTATAAAAAAAATTGCAGTAGCGCCATTGTTTCTGAAGGTGGAATACTCATAATTGGTACGAGCGTTCTATAGAGATGAAAAAAAAGATATATGTAAAGAAATTTGAATTAGATGCTACAGGGTGCTCAAAATAAATTTGTGCATTTCGACTATTTTGGATTGAAAAATCTCAAATTTTTTAAATGGCACCCCTATATATTATTTTTTTCTGATAGATTTTAGAAAACCCTCCAACTTTTATTAAGTATGTCGTATACCTATTTCTAATAGTTTTCGATTTATTTTGAAATTTTCAATTTTTTACCCTTGTACCCCTGTACTATATTGTCCAAATGTGGCGGCCTAGCCAGGTTTAATGGGTGGAGGGGCGGGGTATATGGATACAAAGAGTGTTTCTTGAAGAAAAAAAGAACACTAAAGGCGGGGCTACTTATAACGGGAGAGGGAGTTAATCGAAAAACCCATGAAAGATTCTCTTGCAACGGAACGTGAAAAACTCCTATTTACTATAGAACTCTAAAAACTTTAAAAATTGATAATCGGGGGCGAATATTTTTCACAAAAGAGAACGCCCAATAAAAAAAAGTTCCGTTTGTAAGGGCCTATTTTCTACATTCATAAGGGAAGAGGGCATATGCCTCCCCTAGCTCCTTTTGGCTACGCCACAGTTCCTAACCAACATACCAAATTTCGCTAATTTATGTATGTATGTTTGTCCCGAAATATTTATTAAACTACTGGACCGATCTTAAAGAAATTTTTGGTGTTCCATCACGTACTTTTCGACTTAGGTCCGGGTGAAAGAATCAAACTTTGTTGTTGCAAGACGACCGCCCAGTTTAGGAGATTAGAGATACCTGTGGACTCATCGAGTTACAACATTTACCCTATATCTCTAATTTAGTGCCCTGCGACTTCTTTTTATTGAAACATCTGAAGAAACACCCCAGAGGCTGAAAATTTTCCTGAGATGCTGGGTTGAAAGTCACTGTGACATCGTTTTTTTGAGGCGTAAACAAAATAATTTTTTTGGATGGAATAAAAAACGCGCCAAAAAATGAACCACAATCCTTTGAGTTCCATGGTTCTAATTGAATGCGCTGAATTCTCTTGTAAAGTCGCTCTGTGACACCCAGGTAGTACCTGGCGTTCACCATTGCACACATTGCCGTTTTATGGTAGGCTCGTATTGGAAACACCACGTCTCATCGTCCGTGATTATTTTTTGCATGAAACAATTGCATTTGTCATTTCGATGAAGTTTCGCCAGGCGTCCAACCGGTGTTTTTGTTCGGGTGTCAGGCTGTAGGGAACAAACTTAGCACACACTTTCCTCTTATTCAAAACATTCCAGACAATGTCTCGAACACTTAATTTAGAGATAAGCTTTTTGCCATCAATTTGCACGAAAGATGACGGTCGGTTTGCAAAAGATGACGAATTTTCACAACGTTTGTGTCGGTTGAACTTCTGCAGTTTTACAATAAATTTGATCACTGTTCGCCGCTCTATCACACTTCTGTGACACAACGACTACAACGGGTACAGTTCACACGTCTACTACTTAACACTGATCACAACTGGCTGGTTGAACGCAAATGTATTCTTTACAGACGTAAGTTCAAGCTTTTACTATTGCTTACGAGATGGAGCTGCTCAAAGGTCAGGAGAAAATCAGTCTGGGAACTTTTTGGACAGACGGTGTATATATTATATATACTGGTAATAAATGTGATTTTTCGTCTATGGTTTCGTGAAAAATGGGGGATTTTATTGTTATTAGAATTAAATCTATGAAAGTACTAAAAAAAAACTAAGAAACTAAAAAACAAGAAAGCTCCTAGGCCTGATGACATCAACAACGAAATGCTCAAATATGGAGGTATTAGAATAGAAAACGTCTTGAAAACCTTACTTCAAAAGATAATCTTAAGCCAGAAAATTCCTGAAGACTGGAGCAACAGTATTACGATTCCAATATTCAAAAAAGGAAATGAAAGCGACCCCGACAAGTATAGAATCATTACCCTACTAAATAGCACTAGTAAATTACTAACCAAGATCATGACTGCAAAAATAACAAAAAAGATCAAAATAAGCGAGGAACAGCAAGGGTTTAGAGAACATAGATCGACAGTAGATGCTATATTTACAATCCGACAAACGATTTAAAAATCATTAGAATTCAATAAACTTTGATTTCTGTGCTTCGTTCGATAAGGTAAGGTTGAGAGACGTGTTACAAATTTTACGAGATCATGACTTCAACTACATTAAAGCGATAGAACAACTCAATAAAAACAATAGGACACGTCTAAAGATACAGCAAGGACTAACTGAAGAAGTACCAATATCATTTAGAATTCGACAAGGCGATAGCATGAGTCCAAAACTTTTAACTTTAATTTAATAATGAACAAAATAATAAATAGTGTCGATGAGGTCAATAGCGGCTACAAAATGGGACGAAAAACTCTAAAAATATTGCGCTTTGCTGATGATGCAATATTAACAGTGGAAAATGAAGATGGCTTACAGCAACTAATACATCGTTTCCAAACCACAACAGCAATTTACAACATGAAAAGATCAGTGGAAAAAACAGACTCGATGGGACCCATTAGACGTAAATTAGCTGTCATACCTGGGAGTAGAACTATCGAGCTCAAAAACTCTATATCAAGAAGGGATATAAAGCATTGATAATATCTGGTTATTTGAGAGGCTAAATATGGATAAATGCCTACATGACTACAGAAAGCAAAGTGTGTATATATACAGAACCGTGGTAAGACCGGTTTTAACATATAAAGCAGAAACAAGAGCAGAAATATCTAAAATAAAAAGCTACATGAGAGCTACAGAAATAAAAACACTGTGCACTGTCAAAGGAGAGACCCGGTAACAAGCACAACGATATGAGAACTCAAGATTCAAGACATTGTCCGTTTCGCCAGATCAAGACCTTGTCTTATAGGAAGAAGAAGAAATCTATGTAAAGGATCTTTTTAAAAAAACGACTAGTAGCGGCTGTGTGGTGCCACAGGGTGGTGCGACTGCGTGATCCATATAAGTCAAGTAAGACCAAAACGAACCGATTCTTTACAGCAATGAGTCTTAACTCACAATAGACGCGCGTAAGTAGAGAACAGCCCAGCTCGTATGTAATAAAAAAATGATTAAAAAAAATTATTTTGTATTATGCAAATTTTAAATACATATTTCATTTTTCTAAGAAAAATTAAAAAAAAAACGAGGTTTATCATTTAAAATATGACCTCTACATCCTTAAAAGACATTTTTGGTTTGGGGCTATTTTGATGTGTATATTTTTATTATAATTTGTGTTAATTTACCAGTCAAAATAATCAAACAACGATATGAAAAATAACATAAAGTCAACAATTACCTTGTTTAATCTATAAGGAATTAAAATTGATGGTAATTTATTATTTTAAGAGGAATATGATCAGTTAAAATTACGGGTATTTCACGCTAATCAGTTATAACAAACGACAATCACTAACTATAAAATATTAAATTGAAAAAGTAAAAATTGGTCTCTTAACAAAATATTGTGAATTAATTCTTTTTTACCTAAATCTTGCCTTCTGGCCGACCAAATATTTTGCTTTCAGATTCAACTCGTTTTGAGTTTTTTTGCAATTGAAAGTTACCGGCAATCGCTAGCTAGAGCTGTCTGTATTTTGATTTCCGTATTACTTTAAAAAAGTTGTGGTTACGGGGGCCTTTGAACTGTTTTAAAGTATTGATTGATTGGTCCGTTACTTTGTGACAGTACATTTTAACAAATAAAACTACTTAATTACTTTGCTAACTGTCACTAAATATATTTGTAAAGATTTTACAATTGCGTTATCGCGATTTCGTAGTACAACTACATTGTCAAACGCTTAACTAAGACTAAAACAGATTTTTGGTATTTTATGTTTATATGATGAACAGATGTGGGTGTATTATATGTTAAAACAGTTGGAACAAAAGAGAATTTGCTACGTCTAACTGACTATTCAGTAAATTTATATTATGGTCTTTTGAATGTCTATAAATTTCTATAGATTCTAAGAAATTGAGTTTTGACCCTTTAGGTGCCATATGGAGTATTTGTAAACAATTGATATTGGGAAAAGTATGGCGTGTTTCTAAGAAATGTTTAGCAAAGTGTGATATTTCATTTTTTAGCCTATAAGAGGCATTGTGTTCTGCGAATCTTGTCTTGAAATTCCGTCCCGTTTGACATACGTAACAGCAATTGCATTCTTGACAATTAAGTTTATAAACTCCTGATTTATTGTATTTATTAGTTTTATCTTTGGCATTAAAAAATATATTGGATAATTTTTGAGCGGGTTTTAAAGCTAATAATTAATACCTTAATAAGCCGTAAACAAAAACAAATCACTTTCAGCTTAATCTACCCGTAAAAGAATACCGAGAAAAGAAAACATTCATACCTCTGGCATATTTTGGTCCCATCTCGGATAAAATATCCCAAGTTCTCACGACCGAAAAAACAAGAATAGCTTTAAAACCCGCTCAAAAATTATCCAATATATTTTTTAATGCCAAAGATAAAACTAATAAATACAATAAACCGGGAGTTTATAAACTTAATTGTCAAGAGTGCAATAGCTGGTACGTAGGCCAAACGGGACGGAATTTCAATACAAGAATCGCAGAACACAATGCCTCTTAGAGGCTAAAAAATGAAAAATCACACTTTGCTAAACATTTCTTAGAAACAGGCCATACTTTTCCCAATATCAATTGTTTACAAATACTCCATATGGCACCTAAAGGGTCAAAACTCAATTTCTTAGAATCTATAGAAATTTACAGACATTCAAAGGACCATAATTACAATTTTACAATTGCGTTATCGCGATTTCGTAGTACAACTACATTGTCAAACGCTTAACTAAGACTAAAACAGATTTTTGGTATTTTATGTTTATATGATGAACAGATGTGGGTGTATTATATGTTAAAACAGTTGGAACAAAAGAGAATTTGCTACGTCTAACTGACTATTCAGTAAATTTATATTATGGTCTTTTGAATGTCTATAAATTTCTATAGATTCTAAGAAATTGAGTTTTGACCCTTTAGGTGCCATATGGAGTATTTGTAAACAATTGATATTGGGAAAAGTATGGCGTGTTTCTAAGAAATGTTTAGCAAAGTGTGATATTTCATTTTTTAGCCTATAAGAGGCATTGTGTTCTGCGAATCTTGTCTTGAAATTCCGTCCCGTTTGGCATACGTAACAGCAATTGCATTCTTGACAATTAAGTTTATAAACTCCTGATTTATTGTATTTATTAGTTTTATCTTTGGCATTAAAAAATATATTGGATAATTTTTGAGCGGGTTTTAAAGCTAATAATTAATACCTTAATAAGCCGTAAACAAAAACAAATCACTTTCAGCTTAATCTACCCCGTAAAAGAATACCGAGAAAAGAAAACATTCATACCTCTGGCATATTTTGGTCCCATCTCGGATAAAATATCCCAAGTTCTCACGACCGAAAAAACAAGAATAGCTTTAAAACCCGCTCAAAAATTATCCAATATATTTTTTAATGCCAAAGATAAAACTAATAAATACAATAAACCGGGAGTTTATAAACTTAATTGTCAAGAGTGCAATAGCTGGTACGTAGGCCAAACGGGACGGAATTTCAATACAAGAATCGCAGAACACAATGCCTCTTAGAGGCTAAAAAATGAAAAATCACACTTTGCTAAACATTTCTTAGAAACAGGCCATACTTTTCCCAATATCAATTGTTTACAAATACTCCATATGGCACCTAAAGGGTCAAAACTCAATTTCTTAGAATCTATAGAAATTTACAGACATTCAAAGGACCATAATTACAATTTTACAATTGCGTTATCGCGATTTCGTAGTACAACTACATTGTCAAACGCTTAACTAAGACTAAAACAGATTTTTGGTATTTTATGTTTATATGATGAACAGATGTGGGTGTATTATATGTTAAAACAGTTGGAACAAAAGAGAATTTGCTACGTCTAACTGACTATTCAGTAAATTTATATTATGGTCTTTTGAATGTCTATAAATTTCTATAGATTCTAAGAAATTGAGTTTTGACCCTTTAGGTGCCATATGGAGTATTTGTAAACAATTGATATTGGGAAAAGTATGGCGTGTTTCTAAGAAATGTTTAGCAAAGTGTGATATTTCATTTTTTAGCCTATAAGAGGCATTGTGTTCTGCGAATCTTGTCTTGAAATTCCGTCCCGTTTGGCATACGTAACAGCAATTGCATTCTTGACAATTAAGTTTATAAACTCCTGATTTATTGTATTTATTAGTTTTATCTTTGGCATTAAAAAATATATTGGATAATTTTTGAGCGGGTTTTAAAGCTATTCTTGTTTTTTCGGTCGTGAGAACTTGGGATATTTTATCCGAGATGGGACCAAAATATGTCAGAGGTATGAATGTTTTCTTTTCTCGGTATTCTTTTACGGGGTAGATTAAGCTGAAAGTGATTTGTTTTCATTTACGGCTTAAATAATTAATACCTTAATAAGCCGTAAACAAAAACAAATCACTTTCAGCTTAATCTACCCCGCAAAAGAATACCGAGAAAAGAAAACATTCATACCTCTGGCATATTTTGGTCCCATCTCGGATAAAATATCCCAAGTTCTCACGACCGAAAAAACAAGAATAGCTTTAAAACCCGCTCAAAAATTATCCAATATATTTTTTAATGCCAAAGATAAAACTAATAAATACAATAAACCGGGAGTTTATAAACTTAATTGTCAAGAGCGCAATAGCTGTTACGTAGGCCAAACGGGAAGGAATTTCATTACAAGATTCGCAGAACACAATGCCTCTTAGAGGCTAAAAAATGAAAAATCACACTTTGCTAAACATTTCTTAGAAACAGGCCATACTTTTCCCAATATCAATTGTTTACAAATACTCCATATGGCACCTAAAGGGTCAAAACTCAATTTCTTAGAATCTATAGAAATTTACAGACATTCAAAGGACCATAATATAAATTTACTGAATAGTCAATTAGACGTAGCAAATTCTCTTTTCTTCCAACTGTTTTAACATATAATAGACCCACATCTGTTCATCATATAAACATAAAATACCAAAAATCTGTTTTAGTCTTAGTTACGCGTTTGACAATGTAGTTGTACTACGAAATCGCGATAACACAATTGTAAAATCTTTACAAATATATTTAGTGACAGTTAACAAAGTAATTAAGTAGTTTTATTGTTTTAAAGTAGCCCAAAAATCAAACTGAGTAACGCAAGCATTTAAAAAATGCAGGACTTCATCAAAGGCAAACTATGGATTCCAAAATCTACTGTGCACATTGAATCGGTCGTAAGGACTCAAACTTCCTTGAAACGATCGTTTGCTAGTAATTACATGTGGTTGGTTCGGATATTGTATATTGTACTATGTAATAAAGGCCTGTTCATATATCACTTTGTATTTTACTATAAGTATTTTCAATTTAAACTTTTGTATTTGATAAATAATAAAAGACTGTTTTTAGTCAATTTCCACTAGTTTATTTATAATTGCGATGACGCGTTTTCGCTGTCGATGCAGCTTCTTCAGATCTACATTTTACACTGTCAAATTAGGTCATTGTCATTGTCTTTATTAAATTTAAGTTAGGCTATGCCTCTTACTTACATTTATGATAGCTTATATTCCTATACTACTTAACCTAGGTTCTATACAGTAATCCTAATTAACTTAACCTAGGACATTGGGTTTTAATTACATTGGTTGACTAATCTAACTTAACTAGAGCTTAATTCTAAACTAATCTAGAACTTAATTCTAAACTTAATCTAGGTTACAATCTTCATGGGGGTGGGGGAGGGCCATCGTCTTCGTCGGATATGGGGTCAGAAGGTCTTGGATAGTGATGGCGGGCGTTGGCGGGCACGTGGAATGCGCTCCTTATGGTGGCGTTTGGGTGTTGTAGCGCCTTTGCGAAGAACTTGATGTTGGTGGACCTCATGTGTGCCTTGATTGTTGGCATACTGAGGTCTCTATGCAATTGCCGGTTTCGGACGAACCATGGGGCTCCCGTGATCATCCTCAGGGCCTTGTTCTGTACTGCCTGAAGTTGAGCTCTGCGTGTCTTGGTGAGTTTAGACCAAGTAGGGCAGGCGTGTGTGAGTCCTGCCCTCACGATGGTTTTATAAATTAGCAGCTTGATTTTTGGTTGCAACTTACTGGACCGGCTGATGATTGGGTACAGCTTGCCCAGTAGTTGCTTGGCTTTCCTTGAGGCAGCACAGACCTGGTCTTTCCAGATGAGGTGTTTGTCATACTGGATTCCCAGGTACTTGATGGTGGTTGCCCATTGGATGCGGGATCCCTGGAGCTGGAGTTGTCCATAAGGAGTGCCGTTGCCTTTGGCGAAGACGATGGCCTGTGTCTTACATGGGTTTAGCTGGATCTTCCATCGGTCGAACCAGGGGGCGAGGACGTTCAGGTGGCGCTGCAATCTACTGGTGATGATTCTGTAGCTGCTGGATTCTGCTATGATGGCTGTGTCGTCAGCATACAGGAGTAGGGTAGTCTGATCCGTTTTTGGAATGTCGGCTGTGAAAATGTTAAAGAGGTGGGGGGAGAGGACGGAGCCTTGTGGGACTCCGGCTCTAATGGCCTTGACTTCGGAGATGGCCTTATCGACTCTGACTTGGAATGTTCTGTCAGAGACGAAGGATTGAATGAGTTTGTTAATGAAAAGGGGGTAGCCGTGTCGGATCAGTTTCAGAATGAGGCCTTCGTGCCAGACTCGGTCGAAGGCCTTTGCTACATCGAGAAACACAGCTCCAACTTTGTGACGTTTGTTGAAGCTGTTGGAAATGGTTTGGGCGAGTTTCGTGGTGTGATGGATGGTGCCATGAAGGGGCTGGAAGCCATACTGTTCGTCAGGGACAACACGGAGCGCTGTGGACTTTGCTCTGACGATTTCGAGGATGACTTTTTCAGCTATCTTGCCAAGGCCTGGAAGTAGGCTGATTGGCCGATAGCTGCTTGCCTCGTGGGATGGAGAGCCTGGTTTTTTGATCATAATGACCTCAGCTTTTTTCCAGTAGAGTGGAAAATAGCTGAGTCTCAGTATGCTGTTAATGATATTGGTGGCTTCTGAGATTTGTTTCTTGGGGAGTTTTTTGAGGGCTTTATTTGTAATTTTATCATGACCTGGGGCTTTTCGGATTGAGGTAAATCGAATTATCTCATTAACAGCGGAGGGGGTTGTGAAGTACGTATTGCGAGGGGGCTGGGCAAGATTTAGGGTCTGTATGGTTGTAGCGACCCTAAGATCACGGGCTGGATCGGGATGGGCAGGAGTGTTAGGAGAAAACTGTTCCTCTAGCAGATCTGCCAGAAGGTCAGCCTTCTCCTGGGTTGTGGAGGCTGTGGTGGTCAAATTAGGTTTAATGTTTACAATTTTATATAATTTCTTAATTATAATATTACACCTAATTAAATTATATCGATAGTATTGGAAAACCCACACAGACATGAAATTAGGAGAATAAATTCAATAATGGTGAATTGTTTAAATCTACCTGGTCGTTGAGTAAAGTACCTGTAGTCCTTAATCGATTTATTTGCATTGTCTCTAAAAGGTTTAGTTTTAAACCCTTTTGTTGGGTATGTAAAATTTTGAGATTCTTATTAAATGTGAGATTCTCTGTTAACAGATGATTAGCATATGTTGAATTAAACTTTCTATGGATGAAACTTTTTTCGTGTTCGGTAATTCTTTGTATAAATGTACGTCCAGTTTGTCCTATGTATGTTTTAGGACAGGACCCACATGTTAATTCATATACCCCTGATTTATTGTCTTTATTGATTTGTGGTTTGTAGTTTTTGAGATATTTCCCTATAGTATTGTTAGTCTTGTAAGCTATGTTGATATTTTTTGATTTAAAAATTTTCCCAGTTTTTCTGTTGGTTTGCCAAAATAGGTTAAGCAATTAAATCTGGTTTTTCTGTCCTTAAAACATGGGTATATTTCTGAGATAGGCTTGTTTCTAAGTTTTTTTTCTAACGATGTTATCGATTAAAGTAACTGAATAACCGTTGTTAACGGCTACTTGTTTTATGTAGTTTAATTCTTTAGTAAAATTGTCTTTTGATAAGGGGATATTAGTTAGTCTACGTATAAAGCTATGATAAGCCGCGAGTTTATGATGGTTAGGGTGGTGAGAACTCTTGTGAATTGTGGTATCTGTATAACAAGGTTTGTGATATATTGCAAATTCATGTTTTTTCATGGTTTTACTGATTTCCAATACTATCAATATAATTTAATTTGGTGTAATATTATAATTAAGAAATTATATAAAATTGTAAACATTAAACCTAACTTGACAATGTAAAATGTAGATCCGAAGAAGCTGCATCGACAGCGAAACGCGTCATCGCAATTATAAATAAACTAGTGGAAATTGACTAAAAACAGTCTTTTATTATATATTTATAATGAATTTCCATCAAGTAGAAGCTACAACCATCCAAAATTTTTGTATTTAACACCCTAAACTTTGAATAAAATTTTCGTACAAAATTTAAATCTTATAATAAAACTAATAATTTATTCATCTTCGAAGTACACACATATGCCAACGTTTTTTCCAAAGACGATGGCTACGGAGTGGTAATTTCAGCTGGAACAGGCAAAAGTGAATTATTCTGTCACAATTCACCGTTTTTTTTTTACGAATGAATTAATGTAAATGATATAAAACGCATAAATTATTCTCCTAACTGTTTGGCTAGTTAGAAGGAGCACAAAATTTCCCCAGATATTAATAATACTATAGTTATACGAGGGCAGCCTTTAAGTTTTTACAAACGACTACTAGATGGCACTATTGACATGTGATATTACCATTGTTGTCAAAACAGTGACAGCTCAGAAATTGGTAGTTATTTACAGTGAGCGTTAAAAAAAAACAATTTTGTGAACAAACAGAAATTTCACATGAAGGTTTTCGTTGGATGATTTTTTACGATTACTCAACAACAATGCCTCGAATCGCTTCGTTCAACTTTTGGTAATGAATCACCATCAGAAAAGATTGTTTACAATTGGTTTGCAGAATTTCGTCATGATCGTGCTTCCGTCAGCGATGAATTTCGTGAAGGTCGACCAAAACCGGTTGTTGTTCCAAAAAATATCGATGCTGAGCGCAATATGATTGAAGAGGATCGGCATATGACTTACCGTGAAAAAGAGGCATCCTTAGGCATGTCGAAGACCGTACATTCGATTTTGCATGAACATTTAGCTGTGAAAAAGATCTATTCCCGATGGATTCCACATAATTTGACCGAAACTCAAAAACAGGACATATAAAATCCGTATGCAACATCGTAATAGGAGACGAAACTTGGATATATTCGTACGATGCGGAAACTAAGCAACAATTAACTGTGTGTGTTCCAAGATGAACCAAATCCAACAAAAGTAGTTCGTTAGCGAAGCACTTCCAAGAAAATGATTGCTTGTTTCTTTGATTATACTAGACATGTTGCAACCATTGCTTTACAGCAGGGTGCTCAAACTTGAACTGCTGGCGATCTACCTCAATATTGTTAGACTACGATCGATCCACTCTGAGAGGCTGCAAGTAAGTGTGATGCAGGATTGTCGTCTAGGTAGGGTGTATTGTCGCATAGATATTAGTTTTCCACACAATATGCATTTTTTTTAGTCAAGGTAAGTGTAGGTCTGCTCTAAAATGTTAATGAAAAAACTCATAATTATTCAAAATTGCGAGTTTATTGGTTCTTACAAAACAAACGAGTTCTAGTGTCTAAACTTAACTAAAGAGTGACTTTGGATGTTGAAGCGTGGCACTGCATATCCTCAGCATACTTTGCATAAGATGGTACGTAATTACCGAGTGCTAATCGCAAGCATGATGACATATGTTCGTCAGTTAGTCGATTGCGATATTTTGACTTAATTATCTTCATTTCAGAAAATGCAGACTCGCACAAGTAAGTTGGCCCAAACATTGCCGTCAGTTGAAGGGCGATTTGCCTTAGATTCGGATATTTATCTTCAGATATAAAACACCAGAATTTTGTATCAGATGCTGTGGCTTTGAGATGTATATTTGATATAATCTGCACTAACTAATTTTCAACAGAACATGAGTTCATGTTAAACTGACTTGCTATTTCAGTAGCTAATTCCTCAATGTTTTTACACGAAAAAGGATAACTCATAAATGATGCGATATTTGCCAATTTACTGAAATCATAAAAAGGTATTTCGAATTGGCCCAAAATATTTGATAATTCTGCCTCATAAATATCGTAATTCAACTGAGGAATCCTTCTTTCAAAGACGGAAAATTTTTCAGATCCTTTCTTTTCAGTTGATCTATCATAAGTTGCAATTTACTTTTGAATGCGTTTTATTGCGCTAATCATCTCAGAATAGTTTTTCCTTTACCTTGAAGCTCCAAATTAATGGTGTTTAAATGCATTGTGATGTCTGTCAAAAATGCCAAATCAGTCAGCCATTTTCCGTTTTTCAGCATCTGAGTGTCATCACCTCTTTCGTCCAGAAAAGCTGTTATTTATTTCGGGCAATAATTCTTGAAACCTTTCTAGGAATTTTCAGCGACTCAACCACCTGACGTCCGTGTGAAGAACTAAATCAGTGTGTTCAGCTGACTCACTATCTTCCAATTGCAATTTAAAGAGCCGTCGTTGCAAGCTACGTGCACGGATAGAATTCACAATTTTTATTGCAATGCCCATAATCTCCTCCATGTTTAGAACTTTTGAACACAAGACTTGTTGATGTATAATGCAATGGAAGGAGAAAAATGAAGGGAAATCATCATTAGCTCAACACAATGCCACAAAACCGTTTTCGTTCCCAGTCATTGCTGGTGCTCCATCGGTTGTAATGCACACTAGTTTTTATATATTGGTAGCTTGTAGTTTGTTACAAAATTGAAGAAAAAAACGTCATATATATCTTCGCCACGGGTCTTTCCTTTCAGAGGAATCATTGTCAAAAACTCTTCCTTAGCCGACATGTCATTGAATACCATTCGAATAAAAATACACAGCTGGGCAGTGTCTGTTATATCGGTGGATTCGTCGAACGTAAAGGAAAGTATGTACAATCCATGATATCATGTTTTTAGTTTATCTGCCATGTCCTGACTTATGACTTCAACACGCCTTGTGACGGTCGGACGAGATAACTGAATCTCTAATAGCAGACATAATCTCTGTTTTATTTTTAAAATCTCCAAATAAAGTCTCACCCGCTTTAATAAATGCTTCCTTCACAACCAATCAATCCATCATCAAATGGTTTCTTGTGTTTCGCCAATATATGAGATATTTTAAATGACGCGATCGTTGCAGCTTTCGATTGTTTGGTTGGTCTTGTGAACATGGTTTGTTCTTTTTTCAAACAAGTTATCAAATCACGTACTTTTCGTTTTCTTAATTCACTCTATGACGGAAAATCCTTTTCATAGTTTTTATGAACCGTTTTTATGATGCCTCTCTAAGTTCCCACGCTTAAGTATTGCAACTGACGCACGGCAAATGAGATAAATGCACTTATCCTTTACCATACAAAAGAAAAATTCTTCCTCCCAATTGTTATTAAAATGATAAGTTTTACTTTTCTTCGCCGCACTCATTTTGGACTATTTATTAATAAACTTTGCATAGATGTATCGCCTTCAAGTTACAACTCAGACTGACTCCTATTCCTGCAGGCGCAACATTTATATCGGCGCGAACAAAGTCTCGAATGTTCCCGTCAAACACGCCGCCTGAAGGTTCTAGAAAAATAGGCGGGAATCAAAAATGCGGCTTTTCTTTGACCGTAGCGTTCCTTTGATAAAGCCGCCTTTTGCCGCTAGCAGGGAGTTATTACGATAAAAGAAAGTGATGAGGGGGTTATTCTGGCCTAATTGTGGATCGAATAAATTTTAGTAGTTTATTCATTACATTTTGTTTTAGTTACCTAAAACAAAATCTGTGAATCGAGATCGACTCAAAAAGCACTCGCGATCGACTTGTCGATGTAATCAGGAAAAACAACCGAAAATGACGCATCGTTCTTCATCATGGTAATGCCAGCTTTCACACAGCAAGTCAAACAATTGATTATTTGACGAAAAAAAACATCGAATTAGTATAGTACCTCATTGCCCGTATTCACCTGATTTGTCGCCTAACGACTTGTTTTTGTTCCCAAATGTCAAAAAATGAATGCGTGAACAGCGATTTTCATCACCTCAAGAAGCTGCTGGATCCTTCCAAAACCATGTTTTTTGAGGTACCAACTTTAGAGTGGAAAAAATGTTTCGAGAATTGGTTCGAACGCATACAAAAGTGTATAAACGTAAGACGGATGTTTCCACTATATTCAGACATTTACAAATATGACGTGCATGCAAAGAATCATTGATCGAACTATATCTGGGTCAAATGAAGTAAAAATTTGGCTGGAACTCCAGATGACATAATAAAAAGTAACCTTAAATGCAAATAAATTAAATTTTAGAATTTAACATTAATGATATGAGAGGTCGGTTTGCTTATGTTCCACCGGGGCCATAAGTAGCACCCCTACCACAGCTACGAAAATAATTTTGGAAAAAACACCCCTAGATTAAACATAAAAAGTAAAGCTATCAGTCGAATGATAACAAATGGGTAATGAAAAAGCGGATGAATTAACATAATTCTGAGCTACAAAACTATTCATGGGTCCAGAAATAGCGTTTGGGGTACCAAAAAATTCTTTTTTCTTTCATGGTTTGTGTAAAAACTTAAAAGACAGCCCCGTACCAATCTAAAAATAAATATTTTTATTAAATAGTAATAGGATTTAGTACCGTTTTTCAACGATTCCCGTTTTGTCGACTTTAAGAGAAATTCCTGTTTTGTCGACTGGCCTTTTAACCTACACATCGGTGTCATTAGCAATTCTCCTTTCGTCAATTCACTAAACCTCTTTATCTGTTATGGACATCTATATAAAGGGTAAATATTAATTATTTCTTAAAAAAATCGATAAAGCAAAATTCTTTCTTTCCTTCACACTTTCTGCAGACTTAGGACTGTCAATCCTGATTATCTAGTCCCTTAAGCCAAAAAAGAGGGTCAACCTCGGAATGAGAGATAATAAGCTGTAACTTTGTATAAACCTTTATTTTGGCATTCTAAAAGTTATCTCAAAAGTCTCATAAAATCTCGTGTCCGCGTCTTAAGATATTCAAAGTCAAAGGTCACAAAAATCGGTTTTTTTCGCAAATATCTCGGTTCCTATGGTTTCAATGGTATTTGGCTCCATTATGAAAATTGTAGAGCATAAAATTCTCTACAAATTTTGTTCTAAACATTTTTTTTATACGCTTAACCGATTTTGAGATAGAGCGCGGAGAGCGCGCAGCGCTCATCCATACATAGCATAAGGCAAGGTCAATCGTGAGTCCCGGTAAATAATACGTCGTATAAAGTTAATTAATCACTGAAAAATCCATAATTATGAATAATTTGCATTATTTATTAATTAATACATTATATTTAATAATATTTTTCATTTATCAAATATATTCGTTTAATAATACTTACCTACTTCGTGTAATTAAAAAATTGTTAAGTGAAATACTTTAAGTATATTTTAATTATATTCTAATATATTTTAATTATATTTTAAGTAGAAAAAGATTAAGTACTTTTTCTTTAAAATGTGTAAACTCTTAAATACTTATATGACTATTAAGATTATACTTACAGTATTACCATACGAAGCTGCAAATCCCAAGCTAGATAAAACATCTAATAATCTTTTAGATCCATACCTTCTATGAAGAAATACAGAAAGGCCTAATAGTAGCTGTGAAGAAAATGACCGTTCTCGTATCAAAGCCATTACTGCATGACTTATTGATGTGCATTTCGTTTTTTTAAATGATCTGTTTTTCCTTTTCTATTTTTTATTATGACGTCTTGTAAAAAATGCAATAAAGTTTTTGGTATTTCTTCATTAATATCATCTAACATTTTACTCGGCGGTGGATAAGACTTAGTTTCGACTACAGATGATCGAATCTCTTCCCGAACAATAGCTGCTGCAGCTTCTACAATCCGTAACCGTTCTTCTTCGGGATCCTTTTTTTATTGTCGTACCAAGCTTTTGATAATATATTAGCTCGTGTATCACGAAAAGATATGATAGTGCATGATCCTACCTTTCTCGTAATTATTATGTCAGTTAATTATTTTTTGTTGAAGTCTTGTAATGATAGTCTTATCATCTGGTACATACTCCGTAAGGACATCTTTAAGCTCTTGCAATGTAAATTGTGAATCTTCATGATTTTTCTATATAACAAAAAATCTCTTTCATTGCTTGTGTAACTTGATTATCTTCGCGAGGCTTCTTATCAGTAGATGGTCCTCGACTTAAGAAATTAGTATAGCAAATGTGTGTGTGTACTTTGCTTCAGCAGCGATCAAGTCATACTCATAAAGTATACGATCTTTTACTAATTCTCCTAAGGAATCCCTTCGTTCTTCTGCTTTTTTTCACGACATTGTCTTTGAATTCAAGAGTAATTACTTTACTAATCGTGCGTCTGTACTTCTCTTATTTTTTTCGTCTCTGTTGCTTCATCAGCTGCTTGGCCACAAAATAAGCATAGTTTTTTGAAATCAAACACTTCATTTCTTTTTTTACGAGGGGCACTTGATGATGGTGAAGGTTCACCTTCTTCTAGGCGTCGTTTCGATGCTGTAATAGAATTTTACTGATGTACACTTTTCGACACTCGACATGCACATTCACAGAGGTTAAGGTATTTAAAATCGTTTATGTGACCGTCATTTCTTTCAATACTTGCAGTTTTTAAAGTTTGTAAGCCGCGCACTACATTAACAGAATCACCTTCTGAAAGTGACTTATCACATATAAAACACAAATCAGCCATAACTCTTAAAATTGTACGTCCGTCGTTGCCAAGATATAATTTAAAACTAACGAATAACCTTGGTTTGTAGAAAGTGGTCCCTTGAAAAAGAAATCGGTCTTAACGATACAATGGAACATCTGTCCCAACTGACTATAAATAGAAAAGGTCGTATTATAGGGGTCCGTATTCCCAGGTATAATCTTAATAGTAATATAAGTATTTAAGAGATTACACATTTTAACGAAAAAGTACTTAGTTCTTTTTCTACTTAAAATATAATTAAGATATATTAGAATATAATTAAAATATACTTAAAGTATTTCACTTAACAATTTTTTAATTACACGACGTAGGTAAGTATTATTAAACGAATATGTTTAATAAATGAAAAATATTATTAAATATAATGTATTAATTAATAAATAATGCAAATTAATCATAACTAAGGATTTTTTACTGATTAATTAACTTTATACGACGTATTATTTACCGGGACTCACGGTTGATCTTGCATTATGCTATGTATGGCTGAGCGCTGCGCGCTCTCGGCGCTCTATCTCAAAAACGGTTAAGCGTATAAAAAAATGTTTAGAACAAAATTTGAAGAGAATTTTCATAATAGATGCAAATATCATTGAAACTATAGGAAGCGAGATATTTGTGAAAAACCGAATTTTATGACCTTTGACCTTGAATATCTTAAGACGCGGACACGAGATTTTATGAGACATTTGAGACAACTTTTAGAATGTCAAAATAAAGGTTTATACAAGTTTACAGCTTATTATCTCCCATTCCGAGGTGAAACGCCTAATGTGACTGGACAATGAACCTGAACTAACCTGAACGCCTACGATAATCTAACCGGCCGCACCCTTATATTGTATGAAGATAAATACCTAGGTAAGACTACCTGTAGAAGGTTGAAGGCCACCTACAGCTTTACTTGGTAGCTTTAATTCGGCGAATCGACAAAAAGAGAACAGTTTCAAATGGTCAACGGTCAAACGGTCTCAGTCGACGAAATGGTAACAAAACAGGTAAGAATGCCCAGTCGACTAAACGGTCAATCGATAAAATGGGAATTTACCAGTAATAGCGCCTCTTTTTTTTTAAAAAAAAAATCTCCCTGTTTTTTAAAACAGGGTCTAAACACATCACTCTTAATATAATTTTAAAAACATATTCAAGCTGGTTATACCACATGATTATAGTAATAAAATTGTACAAAAGTAGCTAATATATATTATAATTTAAAAAATCCGGTTTCTTTAAACTCGTAAAGAACTTTATGATGTGTATCAAAAATGTCAAAGGAGTACTTAATAAACTCAACCAACTTAATTTTCCTGATACATTTGCATTAATTTACAAGGTGTCTCAGAGAACTGTGGTGTATGTATAATGTCAACTTTTTGGAGGCCACCATATTAGATGGTTTGCAAAAGTGGTTAACCTTATAATTTTTTACTTCCCTTATTGAAGGAAGGTAGTATTAGGTGTACAAATTAGTTCGGTACCCTTTAAGCGTTAACAGAATGTTTATTTATTTGAAAACAGAATACAATTCTATCAAGAAAAATATTCCTCATTATTTTTCACCGATTTTGCCCACTTCTCAGAGAGCTGGAGGATTCTCTCTCCTCCAAAAGGTGGAATCGCGGCTGTTTGTGGGTGAATTGCGGAGCGAAACTCCACGACCTAGCTTGGAAACTCACTAGGTGTAGTGAGAGGAGATTCTGGGCACGTGTAGGCCACGTTTTTTTGTAAGTGTTGGATTCGAAAATCCTCGGTCCGACAGAAATCAGTTATACTCGACAGACTGCAGATTTAAGAGATAGAACTTTTATAGTTTGAGACAAGAAAAAAGGGATTTTTGGGGATACATACCTACTGGAGGTATTGAAAAGAAAACGAGAAACCAGACCCGACTACTCGGTTTTTCATAACTAACAGGCTTTTCTCCACGCCTGTTAAGGCGTGCCCGAGAGGCACCGAAATTTATTTGGTTAAATGTATTTCGACAATAAGCCCACGACATAATGTAAAGTTACCTAAATAACCTCAAAAACTTGGCATTTTTATGGATCACATTCGATTACTTACTCTACTACGAGAAGTCCCGTTACGTAGTAAAGCAGTTAGCACTAATAATCACGTGACGCCACACTAGTTCAAGAAATAGAACGTACTCTTTGAATAGCTGACTGATCTTAATTGACAATAATGACAGTTCACAAATATCAAATCAAGGGCAAGACTCGTTAGCTGATATTAGAGGCGAACGCATAAATTTTCTCAAAGAGTGTTCCGCATTTCAGCGTTTTATGTGCTCGTAAGCTAGTTGTGTGCTATTTGCTATAAAAATTCGTACATTAAGTATAATAATAAAAATAAAATTTTGATTTCATCTGGACAATACAGTCTAGATGGGGTTGTCTTACCCTGTGAACTTTAATATTCATTGCATATTGTGTCACAAGTTTCAGATGTAATATTTTTTGGATGTTCGAATCGCCAGTAACTGTCACAAAATGAGCGTCTATTAGACCTGGTTTAATAGATATGTAAAGTATCATTTTTTATCTAAAACTATGTTCGAAAAAGTCTATTTTGCGGTGGTTTATAAACGCATTAATTTACTGTGCATACTTACTAGTTTTCATCAAGTTTTCACAAATCCTTAAATCACAAATACACTTCTTACAAATATATCACTGAATCTACAAGAAGCAATCTCATTTATTGTTCAAAAAGCGGGCTAATTTCCTAATTCAAAATAACTAGTTTTAAGTTTTTTATATAGATTTTATACACTAGGCGCACTCATCTCAACAAGTCATCAATCAGTCAAGAGAAACCACAAAACAGAATTGTACACGGTTCAAGTACCCGTTCGAAAACGCTAAATATTTGCGGTGCCGCTAGACTGTTTAGTAAACATTTAAAATCCGCGATGTTTATTTATAAAAAAAAAAACGAATTCTTCCTTGGCCAAAACAAGTTTAGAAGTCAAGGTGATTCGAAAAGAATTACTGAAGAAACTAGTCGCCACACACGAGTCGGAAACAAGGAATCCCCGATATAAAGGCGGTCATTACAGGTCAAAATCATTTTGCGCTCATTTTGAAAAACCCGCAAAAAGGAAATTTAAATAAACTGCTATTTTTAAGTGTTTTTGTCCTAAAAGCTGTCGATCGCAACGTCGAAACAGTGTTAACCTAAAACTGAAGAAACCGTTTAGTACAAAATTAAGATACGGTTTGAGGTAAATGAATCCTAGAAGCTAGAATGTATTGATGAAAAAGTGAGACGAGGTGCTCATAATTTTGAGAAAAAATTCCAATTTCTCTGTAAAACCTGGAAATATCAAAAAATCATAAAATATGTCTTTATTTATTAAGTTGCTCCCAAGTTTTTTGAACTCCTCTATGTAAGTATTTTATAAATGCAAAGAAATATCTATACCAAAAACTTTTATTGGTTATTTTCTGTTTAAAAAGCGAACTAAAGTGTTCCTTTGAAATTTTTATATATATTTTATTATTATTTTAGGTCCTTTAAATGAATTTATTAGATTTTCAATTAAGTTTATTTTAAAAACTCCAACATAACCTAACATTTTAAATTTCCAAAATTTCTAGCTACAACACAAAGAGTTTATTTATTATAATTATATATATATATATATATATATATATATATATATATATATATATATATATATATATATATATATATAAATATATATTATATTCTCAATTTGGTGGGGCTGCAGTCTATATTTAAATATTTATGGCCTTGGGTAGTGAACCCCTATGGGATCTAAAATTTCACCTATTCTTGTCAATTTTGTTCTTGATGACTTGGTCAGCGATTGTCTTGAACTTATTGCTTTTCATATACCTTTTATTAAACATTAGTAGTACCAAAAGGTAGAATTGGATATTTTTAACTCCTATAATCAGCATATTCAATTCACCAAAGAAGAAGAATCAAATGGTGGCATTCCCTTCTTGGATATGTTGGTAATCCGTACGGATGACAATGTTCTAAGAACTAAATGGTACAGAAAACCATACTGCTCAAACAGATTCATAAGTTTTTCCTCATACCACCCAATGAGATCCAAAATAAACCTCATACTAGGTATGAAAACTAGAGCAGTCAAGTTAACTCACCCAGATTACAGAGATGAGTCGCTCAGAAA